>NQII01001056.1:491574-539042 GCA_002778355.1 Clitarchus hookeri
GTCCGAGATTGAAACACGTTCCGCAATTTTGCTTCATGTATGCTTACGTATTCCTCGACGACAACCTAACCTTGGTGCGCACTCGATGGCTGGATGCTGCGCGCATCCTCGCATTGTTACCCACCAGTAACCTTCATCGACATATGCTGCATGTCTGCTGCGTCACCGCTGAATATTAAAATCGCATTTTTCTCCGCCCGAGACGAAATAGACGTGGTCGGGATGCGAATGTTGCCGAGAAAATGACACAGTAGAAAATCTTTTATCTGGTCTTCGGCTCTTCGTTGATTCGGACTGTTGCGTAACAATATGCGAGATACTGTAATATCTTATTAGGTTATTAAATACATCTGTACTGTACTTCATACTTTCTTATTGACTGTGCGAACTGCTGTGCACGATTCCAGGGTCGAACTCCTAGCAGTGAAACGCCTGAGAGCTCTGCTTGTCATGTGTAATCATCATAGCTTACAAATTTGGTAAAGAAAACTTGCTGGGTACTACCTTCTTTAACACTCTGCATTAAACGAAAATTGTATTTTTGTATGAGGTGTTTTCGATGTGAGAAAATAAACAAAAATATGTTACGTGTGATGGTAACATTTTGTATTTCATCTTTAATTTCCGAATGTTATTTGGTCTAAATGACGTTCGGTCCCAGTTAGTCCAAACAAGCGAGGTTCAGCTCGCTGTAATAATAATTCTATTTTATGCACCGAGGTTTACCAGTATCTTAATGTAGTTATAAGCTGTCCACGGATAATTTAGCATTTTTGAAATTAACCTTTGAAAAAAATGTCACTGCCGTTACTTGCATATATTTTAACGGACACACCGACTGGCATGCACCGAGTGAACTAATAATGGTAGGATGAGGGGGAGAGGGAAGAAGTGCAAGGGTGGTTGGTAAAGGGGTGAAGGGGGAAGAATTTCCATGTCTTAACGGATAATTAAAAGTTGTAGGCAAACATTTGTGAACACTGGAATTATTTCTCTTGCTATCAGTTTTTTTAATGCACGTGTGTAAAAATTAGCAATTTAGTAAAATTATTAATTTTCTTAATAATTCCACGGTTTTACTTGACCGACGCATTAATAAAGTTATCAGGCACATGAAAATGTTAATTTTACATATAGTGGAAAAGTACACAATGTGTCACTGAAGGATCTGCACCGGTGTTCGACTGAACGGCCAAAGAAGCGCTACCCCAGAGCCATATCAGCCGGCCGGAATAGAAGCCACGACCTGCCGAATGATGCGGTGACGTAAATCACGCGCGGGCGGTCTTCGATTCAAGAAGTGTGTGAAGATACCGCGAATAAACCTTTGAAATATGATTCATTTGGGAGAACAGCAAAACACTTTACGCATGGTGTGGTTTTTCAGACACATTGCATACTCCCGTTAATATTTAGGTACTTCATTGTTTGTCTGACAAAACTTTTATTCTTAAGTCTTTTACAAAACTTAATATTTAGTCGATATACACTTAACACGGAAAAAGGAGATATGTTGGCGATGGCTATTAGGAAATAGTTCTTAAGAACAAATAAGTATTGAGTTTGATACTGCATTTGCAAATTTGACATTTCTTACAGACTTTTTACTTTTCCCGGTAAAACTAGTGGAAATACATTTCACTGTCCTGTACAAAAAAAAATATTATCTTTCGATTGGCGTGCAGTGCACAAATATGGTGCGATGTTTTCCCTTATACGTCTTTTAAGCTTTTATAGTTCTGTTTACACGTCGCGGAAGGATAAGTATTGAGTAACCCGGTAGTAGAACTAAAGCAGTGTTTCAGAGTTAGAAGTTACCATGAACAGACTATAAGCTGAAGAGGGCGATGAGCCACTAACTGAACACCGGCATTTCCCACTGGAGGACGACGAATATTTTACTCCGTGGAGTGAATGAGTTTGCATGCTAGCTGCACAATGTTATGGTGTGATCAGGCCTTAGCTGAACGGCTTGCCTGATCACATCTTCAAACATTAAACCTGGAAACGACCGGGATTGCAACGCCACCATTTGGTCGTCGATCCTTGCGAAATAAGACGGTTGCAGAAATCCCCTCCACCGGTCACTGAGCGGGGCCGCAGAACCACGCGCTTGATATAGGCCGGCGTTACACCGGGAAGAGCGTCTTTCGTCTTTAGTCCTTTGGGCGACCCGACCAGCGAAGCAGGCCAGGAATATGGGTGTGTCCGGCCGGCGTTCACCGTCTCGCATAATCAGCCTCCGGCTACCACAAGGTGATGACTTTCCAGTTAGGTTTAAATAAAATTGAGTGAATTAAACTTAATAATGAATCATCTTGAATTCAATGTAAAGCTCCCACGAACAATAGTCATTTAAATAGCTACTGTACAATTCTAATGTTAATAAAAACTCATCTTATACTGTTGTGTTCTGCCGAATCATGAGTCATTATTGAGCTACGTCCCTAAATACTTTCAAGTACGAGCTAGCTGAAAAGTTAGTTCGTAAACAACAGTTACTGTTTCCGTGTTTCAACACCTAACTGCCTTTTCTTCCAACAGAATTGCCAAAAAAAAAAACTCTGTTTCTACAAGGTTACAACACTGTTTATTAAAATAAATGCTTTGATATGTTAGTACACTACATTTTGACAAACCTGCAACGCAAATGCAATCCAGTCATGCTACACATTTTTTTCCCCTCCCGCAAAATCGCGGATTTTTTATACAAACCAAATTTAAACAAACGGAACATCACTGTTTGAACACTTGATTTTGACAGTTATGGCAATTGCTGAATAAATATTGTGAACATGCTCATAAGACGATGATCTAAGTCATCTTCAGACCATCGTTTCTATCGAAAGGAGCATCGCAGCGCGTCTGGCCCGACCAGACAAGATAATTAAAGTATGGTGGCTGGCGAGTGAACTTTTTTACCCTGGTCCAGATCAAGTGAGGGGCCCCTCGCGAGGTAGCTACCGGAAATAAGATATATCTGCGACGTGTGGCAAACTTAATTACGCGACGACACTCCGACGTCACGCCTTTCTGAAAATTAATTCACCTTCGCGTTGGGGCCTATTTGAAGTATCCAACTTCCGGAAAAATTCCACTTTATTTACGCAGATACGTATTCTTCTATCCTTCTAGAAACAAAATACACTGCGTATCTTTCTTCGAGCATGGGCCAATCAGTGCTCTCGACGTCAGAGGACCGAGGACATCCGAGGACAGGGGACATGGTAATTGTAGCAGGGCCCTAAAGGTCAACACATGAATAGGCAGGAGGCGGAGTTCGCATCGACGAGATACTCCATCCAACCTCTGTCCCAGACTGGGACACAAGGCAACACCGGTCCATTTTTTTTTTTTAGAATTAGACACAAAAAACAGCATAGAAGGAACGAAAATATTGAGGGATTCCATCGGCGTTTTCTAAGGCTAGTTTCCCACCTCGACACAAGGCAGTCCTGCAACCGCTTAGTTTACTCGTGGCGCCGTTGTAAGAGAAGACTTAATTACGCAATACATCGCTGCTTCTCTTTCTACGAAGGCCAAACGTACGCACCACTTGGGTACCGCAGGAGGGAGAAATCTTCCTGGTTTATCCACTCTAAAGTATTCTTTGTATCCAACTATCAAATGATCCCAGATCAGACGAAAAGCATTAGCTAGTTCTCGGGTTCCATTACGACAAAAATTCTACTTGCATATATCAGTTCCTCCATATAATGGTAAAGTTCCTTACTTAACCACTTCCCCTTACAACAAATTTAACCACCTGACTTAGGCCGTGTCTCAATTGGCCTAGAGAGCTTTCTCTCGTGCTCTCGCGTCCACGTCATTATGACGTCAGAGAGAACGCTCTCTGGTCGTCTCAATTAGTCGGAGAGAGCGCGAAAGAGCGAGAGCACAGAAAGAGAAAAAGAGAGGAAAAAGAGAGAGAGAGAGAAAGAGAGATAGAAAGAAAAAAGAAAGAGAGAAAGAGAAAGAGGGAGAAAGAAAAAGAGAGAAAGAAAGATAAAGAGAAAAAGAGCGAGAAAGAGAAAAAGAGTGAGCACGGAGTTTTATTTTCGCTAGCGTGCTCTCGCACACACTGACCACGCGCCATAATTTACATTGTTTCGGTGTTTGAAGCGNGCACACACTGACCACGCGCCATAATTTACATTGTTTCGGTGTTTGAAGCGGGTTATAGTATATTTATAGGCCAAAACCCTGTCGTATTTTACCTGTACGTGAATAATTTTAACTGTTTTAGTCAACGAAATACGTATTTATAAAAATATCAATAACATTTTCTGACATTCTAGTCGTTACTTTGCTGCAGCATGGTGGTAATTTAAAAAACAAAAATAATAGTATTTTAGACGCCAAAAATTATTCCGGTAGTGCTATATTGTATTTTATATGACTTATAAAAGTCCCCCGGTGTTATGCCTGAAGGCTTACCAGGGGACGGCTTACAAACTAACCTATAACCTAACCTAAATTAACACCCATGCCTTACCAGGGGTTCGAACCCAGAACCTCCCGCACCCCAGACCGGCGGCGCACCGACCGACTGCGCCACGGTAGGTCGGCTGGTAGTGCTATAATTATTAGTAATTTTTTTAAACATATATAAATTACTTAATATAGTTATGACCGTGAGTTCACCATAACTTGATTCCGCACCTTTTGGCGTCAGCTGCCTGCGTGACGTCTGTGCGAAAATAGAATGTGGTTGTCTCAGTTCCACAGAGCGAGAGCGCCAGAGAGCGCGACGCAGGACTCTCGCCAGGTTGTGCGAAAGAGCGCTTCTGTATCTCGAAGAAGTATTCTTTAAAGTGAGACACGGCCTAATTATTCCAACCAGACCTATAAGGAAAATTAGTTTCGCCATGCCGAATATTTATTTCAATCACGCTTGCATATAACGTGCGTACATATATGGCTTCATTTCAAAATATGTATTACACACACTAACATATATATAAAAAAAGAAATATTTAGTAACTACCTTAATAAATAGATAGGTATTTTTTAATCGGTGGAGTTCCCAGTTATTTGCCCACAACAAAGAAGTCGCAACTTTATCCAAAACCAAAATTGACCGAAGAACAATAAATGAAAGCAGCCAGCAATCACTTAGATGAGATATGGCTACGAAATAAAAAAAATCACACCCTCACTAACCGGTGAAGTCCTGTGCGGCGTAAACAGTGAAAAAAAAAAAAAAAAAAAAAAAAGAGATGAATTACCAACACGCATTTACTTCTAGCATTGACACCTTACGCCCTACGCATGTTAATTCAATGCTAAAACATTTTCAACTAATATTTCAGTGGAATAAAAGGATATGTGAAAATATATATTTAATTAACTTTCAGTAAAACCTATCACAGAGTTCGTCAGTTACTATCATAACGTTTTTAATTTGGTGAAAGTTCCTTATACATGCGATTAAATATAATTTAGTACTTAGGTAATAAAAAAAACAGATCTTTAAAACACGTGGGTCACGGCTAATTTATTAACAAACACACCTCCTTTACTTACTTAAGATTGGAACTCGGGAGGGTTCTAACTGTAAGCTGGCGTACTAGCCAACCACACGCCGAGTTCAGCAGTTGACCACAATCCTTCATACACCGAAAAGGAACAGGCAAGTTCTCGAAACGGCCACGGTTACAAGTTCCTGTGCGTAGGAGTCTCCTACGCATGCGTATTCCGAGCAGACGACACTGTGCGTCTCGCTTCATACGCAGCACTGGCTGGAGCGTGTGGCGAGGTCACGGGCGCACCGCACCGTACAACATTTCACGGCGTGAATCACTTGGTTACAGAAGATAGACGTGCTGATATTCAGAATACACAGCTCGCCGCGCCGGAGCGAAGTCTGCCCCCACTCGTCGTTACACATTCCCTAATGACTAGGGACACGTCACCATTGGTAATGGCAGTCTAATGTTATCGTCCAACTGGTCCCCGAGTTATTGTTAAGCCTGTCCCACATTGGTCAAAGAAAACTGAATGTTTGTGTTATCACTCGCTCCTCTGGTTACAATATAAAATCCGACCCCACCAATAAAAGTTCTCGCAACTTTTCAAATTAACACTGGATGAGTAAGATGGGGTGCATATAAGATCCTCACAGTGGAATATTAATCATGCTTTACTCATGAAGGTACAAATATTAACATATAAGGCTGTTGCCTGGTTTGACAGGAGTGAGAATTTGGTTTAGGGAAATTCATGTTAATGAAATTAGTTTTTTTTTTTGTTTGCGTTCCTGTTAAAGATATATATAAACAACCAGGGACTTTGAGCATAAAAATACGCCCTTCTTTGCTATCAAATCCTGTTTCCTAAAAAAATCTGAAAATTTAATAATTAAATAAAATATTACTGGAAAATAAATTGTTATATTGGCATCGACAAAGAGCTGGAGANATCTGAAAATTTAATAATTAAATAAAATATTACTGGAAAATAAATTGTTATATTGGCATCGACAAAGAGCTGGAGGGTATAATTTCTCACACTTAGGTTTTTATTTCAAGTTTATATATTAAAAATTGACTTTAAAAAGCCGAATTTCATCACGTGTATTTACTTATATCAAATCCTCACCAAAACCAGGCAACAGCCTTAATAGTACGGAAACTTTGATAAAGACAAAAATTAGCGTGTTTAGTCTTGGATGGGTACGATGTTATTCCACTGTGAATAGGGTTCATGTACCACACCTGACACGTCCAGGGTTAATTTCGATTGATTAGCCATGCCCGTGTTTCTAGAATATTTCTACAACTCAAATTGCATAATTTTACAATTCCTTTTTATCGAGAGTTTTTGCGGTATCTATCATTCCCGTCTACCTTCAAAAACTTAGGGTAGATTATTAGTATGAATACGCAACCATAACTCAATCGCGGTCATGTTTACCGATGGCCAGTAACTGCCGTGAAGTCTGTGCTATAGACGACGTACACTTCAACGAATAAATCACAACATTCGACACATTTCTTCCTGCAATGGGCTGCACGGAAACGCAACAGCAGTATCTCATTTTAAAAAATAAATTTTAAATGAAAATTAGGACTATATCCTCCCAGTAGATATTTTGACAGTGTGAAACATTCTCAAATGCATTCAAAATTATTTTGTCTTCAAATTTTGTCAAATATATTTGACTAGCTGTGCCCGCGGCTCCGCTCGAATGGACTACAGAATTATTGTTTAGGTTTTATTTTTTTAAATAAAGTCTATGCTCTTTATACTTTTTCCTAACAATATCTGCAATTGCTTTTCAATTTCAATGAGTGCAAGGTGAAAAACTTCGTCATTGAACGTTACTAATGTTATTTGTAAATTGAATGGTAAAAACGCTTATTAGTATTTCTCCGTTATAGATAGATATGCTACCACGGAGTTTTTTTTTAGGTATTTTTATTGTACACAATTCTTTACTACATGATATTGTTCCATCTTTCACGATTTAGACAGCGTATTGCAAGAGCGTGCTGGCAGCGAACTTTTTTTCGACTTGATTCACTATTATCGTCACTGCTTATTCCTTTATGTTACTTTACGTAACAAAATATATACTAAAACCTGGCCAGAGAACATAGCTACGAATAAAATATAACACGTAAATCGGATACGTGGTTCTCGAGTGATAAGTAAGCAGACAGACACAGACAGAGACACACAGACAGACGTTGAGTTTTATAATATGTATAGAATAGAAGGCCAAAATCTGACAGCGCGACTGGTGTTTTAAAGGCGTTCTAGAAGTAAGCCGGCGATTTCCGAACACATCTACGTTTTAGTCTAAGTCATGTCGTTTTCATATTAGTCATGTCAATTTAAAAACTGTTTTATATGGGGACTTGAAATTTGTTTACTGCGCATCTGGCACGCGCACTCCACTGCATACTCCCTCTACGTCTGAGACAGTCGCTGGACAGCGTCCAACTGCAGGGTGTCGCGTTGCAGTGGCGTCGGTTCTGCAGAACGCGCTGAAGCGAAAAGCGGAGAGCGAGGGGCAGTGATGCACCACCAGGCTCTGTCAGAGCTGCCAACTTTCTCACAAAAATTTACCCCCTCCCCTTTCAAACCCCTTTTATTTTCAACGGGCCACACTATTGTTCGGCTGCGGATCCAGCATCGACGAGATAGTGTTACTGGGGTATTGCTGCAACGCCCCCTCCCCACTTCTTTTTTTTTTCCTTTGCCAAAGGAACAGAAGTTCCTTCCAAGAATTAACGATTTTGCCCTGAAAAAGTTATAAAAAACGCCAATTGAATAATTAAATATAAATATAACGTTACAAGACGCTTGGGGAGCGTATCTGAGTTCATAAGGGATATAGGTCTAAAAAAAAATTAAAGAACTAAATTTTATTTTTTATTTATTTACACCACTATCATTTACAGCATTAAATTATCTATCTCCGCTATCTCAGTGACCGCAATATTTAATGTCCATTTCAAATTTAATTAACATCCTTCTTAATGTCTCTGATGGTTGTAGTCAATTAACTCGTACTCAACATCAACACACTTTCAGTCTGTTGCCACCATTTGTAATGTCTTTCACTCACGTATCCAGTCCAATAGTCCAGCCTGCCAGTCGCACTCTTCACTGCTCTGATGCTCGCAGTCGCAGATTTTCCTACCGTTGGTCACTTTCCGCGCTACCCGTTGCTCTTCTAGCTCGTCGTCTATCGCTTGACGTCTTGCAATCGCCCAGACTCCCGGTTCCCGCTCGGAGGCCCGACGCAATTTTATAGTCGCTGGCCTTGATCTGGAAGGTTCGCCGCACCTCTAGTCACGCTGAGACAAACTCGGTCATTAATCCACAACGTTCCTCAGATAAACGCGGTGTAATGCGCGAGAATGTGTGGCGGCAGGCCTTTATACTTGAAACCCTGGTAGGATTATAGCTCGCCCGTCATTCAATCTTTCCTTCGTGACTCGCCGCCCGCTATCATATCGCTACTCTGTCCTCTTTTGCCCGCGCGTACAAATCAGTGAGTGCGTAACAATAATATAAAGTAATACAATAAAATAATTATAATTAGTTATATAATCAAAACTGAAAGTAAAAAAAAAATAGTTCTGCAAATTTTTTTTAAAAATAAATGAAGTATTTAAAAGTTTACATGTCAATATTTACGCAAGTATGAGCGTTTTCCTGCAATGCGTCGATAACTCGACTTCACCTCTTGTGCAGAAATTCTTCGTTTCCGTGCTATTTCAGTGTCAATTTCAGCGTAATTATTGAGAATTCCTGGCTACGAAAAGTTTACAGTTTAAGAATTATTTAATTTTTTGCGTACTTAAATTTAGTAAGTGTTAATTGATAGTGGTTGTAGAAAGGCTGGAACGCGCTGGTATTTTAAAGTTTTTATTAGTATATTTGTGCGAAAATGTTATGTTGATAGTTCGTATTTCACGTCTGTACCACCGAGTAAAGCAAATAGCTGAATTTCTGTAGTAGTATTTTTTTTTTTTTTTAATTAAGTTCACTAAACATTTAAATAAGTAAGAAAGGAAATAATCCCACACCGTGGGTGATGCCGAGCACTGAAGCTGTTTTTTCGCGTAAAAGGCACAGAAGCGAAGGAGCAATACGGGCGACACTAACACGCGCGTCTGGCGCCTCATCGCCCGTATGCTGAACTGGCTTACAGCGTTTGCATCGTTGTGCTGTATTTGCTGTTCTGTACACATTTTATCTGTAACAATGGGACTTCATTACACGCAATAAAAGCCCTCGGATTTAACTACAGCTAAAAGCTGTACTTTTCTCCTATAGGTTGTTCACTATAAAGTGAGCACTTTTGAGGCCCTAGTTACTTTTTCCTTTCAGCCATTTTTTATCCTTCAACCACATTTTAAAATAAATATTGCTATGTAATTAATAAATATACCGTGTTTATTCCACTTCACTCGGAAGTTAACGTCTAAGGCTAAAATTATATATATTTATATTCCAAATGAGAGGGTTTTCAAAAGTGCTCACTTTACCGTGAATAGCATATACCTCTGAAGGGAACTGTGCACGTTGGCTCTAGAAATGCAATTATTTATCCATTTCACAATTTTTTTACTACAGTCAATATTTTAAAAGCGAAAATATACGTCAAAGATTATTGCTTTTTTACATTTTCAGGCGAAATGGATGTCGTATTCCCAGAACATTTATTTACCGAAATACTCCATATACGCGCGAAAGATCTCACATAAAATATTTTCTGTCATATTTTTCGTTACATTATTTGTAGAGCAAACTTTCACATTGCCATATTTATGTTTTCAGGAATGCACTTTCGGATTAATTTTTTTGTAATGCGTAAAAACATATGTTTTTTACTGTCTGTCCAGCACACAAATACCACGCGTTGGTTTTTCGCCAGGAAGTTTTCTTCCAATTTGTTTACGTTTTGATTTCACAAGGCGGAAGGGTTACGTAGTGAGGGGCCCGAAAGTATAAATCCAGTAGGGCTTCAGAAAAGTTGAGAANATTTCACAAGGCGGAAGGGTTACGTAGTGAGGGGCCCGAAAGTATAAATCCAGTAGGGCTTCAGAAAAGTTGAGAATAACCTCGAATATACATTTAAAAAAACGCTCACCGAAGTACGCCATTTTGACCATTTTATCTCCTGTTATTACGAAGCTTCCTTAGCTGTTACGTGAATCTCATTGTAAGCTGTTGTGTTTATTCGGATTTTTAAAAACCTATCGACCATTTAAATGTATATCTTTTTTCAGGATATAAACGCAAGTATACATTCTGTTTTCCATTCATAAATCTGGTTGTCGAAATATGTGTGTTTGTTGAAAAGTGACAAAATAAATAAAAAAATCGCTGTAATTAGTCCTGTGTATACGATGTTTATACTTGTGTAAACTGTGTTATAGTCAACTCACGGTTACTTCCAACTTTTCGGAAGCCCTGCTTAAGTTATATTTCCAGGAAATTCCTCCACCTCATACAAACAAAGCTTAACTAAGTCTAGAAAATTACCCCAAAGGGACAGCGCACCACATCCGTGCGGATTCAATTGAATTATATTTTGCATAAGATCTATTTCTAACTAGGCATTACCAACACACTTGTATGTTAACAGAACTATAAAATGTTTGTTACACGTGTCATATTTACGAAACAATCAAACACGACCTACGTGGTGTGATTTTTTTAAAGGCGTGATTAACGAAGTGTGGAGATACGGCGAATAGACTGCACAAACTATAGCGACAATGCTGGATCTTTTCTGAACAGATTGCTGTATCAAACCCCTTTAGTCACGGGANAGACTACACAAACTATAGCGACAATGCTGGATCTTTTCTGAACAGATTGCTGTATCAAACCCCTTTAGTCACGGGTTAAAATGCTGAGAAAACTGAAGACGCGAAGCTTGTTTACGCTATTTTCCATCGCTTCCGCGATGCTTCCTAACGGCNTAAAATGCTGAGAAAACTGAAGACGCGAAGCTTGTTTACGCTATTTTCCATCGCTTCCGCGATGCTTCCTAACGGCTAGAAGTGACCTTGAGGCGTTTAATACTGTTTACTCGGGATTCCCCTCACGGTCGAGCCGCTTCTGAGAGCTGCAAAATGAACTTGCATGTCTAACCATACCATTGAGCGTTCTTCCGCCATTTGGAAAGACTGACATCGCCGTGGGGAACTTAATGCAGTTTCCGTGCGTCCATAAAGTGAAGATATTATTTTTTAATGCCACCACCGCACACATTCCTAATCTCGTGTGCATAAAACAAACAGAAAACTAGCGACATTTTACATGCAAATTTTTGTTACGAGTTTTAAACCTGTCATTCGCTGTCTGTATTCCTGTACATATACCAGTCAGTGTTAGCGGTTAACTTTTGTCCTCCCAAATTTTTATTTCGAAGTTATAAAAGATAATATTCTAATGAGAAAAAAAAAGGGGAGAACTCATCCGTCATTCTGTCTTTGTCAGATATACACTTTTTTCCTCTCAATCATCTGTTGTTGTTGCATACATGTTAACATGTTGCTACAGGAACGATATTTTAACTTGGGCCAGAATACTTATTGCCGCTTTCTGATAGTAGCTCTACTCCCTAGCTGGAATTAATAAATTTTCTGTTATGCTTTTGTTCCTCTTTATGTTAATTTTATTCGTCTTATCCGCAGTCTTCCACTACCCACGCCGTAATTTCCTCCGATACCATATTCGTTCTGCACTCGCGCAATTTATCAGCCGTTATCTCGCGTACTGCTGACTGCACCCGCGAGCTCACGGGCTCTTTATACTACGAGACAACTCCCCTCCATGCACTGGGAACACTCGCGGCAGACGCAAGACATTTCCGCTGCAAGCGCAGCTACTGGCTTCACGAGTAACATCGACTTCCGCTGGAGGGAAGGTAATAACTGAAAACTTTTCGAACAACCATATTTCTGCCACTCTGTCCCTGTGCATGTCTCGCCACACTACCCACATAGCACTGGATATCCACCAGATATCATATATCCTAATTGTATCCACAACTTCTAAAAGTGATCTAAGTCCTACAGTGGATCTCTTATGGATATCAGTTTGTACCACTTACTGGATACCCATTATATATTACAAAACCATCAATGGCCATTACTTGTGGTGACTAAATATAAACATGTAGGTATATAGGAAATTCAAAATATGTATATCATATTTTGGATATTGGGCGTACATTTGGATATATTTTGGTAGTCTTGTAGATGCAGCTTTTCTATTCCTGAATATCTGAACGTCAGAAAGTGATATGCATTAGATATATTTGGTTTCATACGTGCTGTGTGGGTGGCACACTGCTCGGGTCTGCGACACATGCTAGTAACTGCCACGGGCGAGCCAAAAGCGTGGCACTTGAACAATACAATGCTACTGGTGTACGTTAAATTACAAAATCTTTGTAACGAATATTTTTGCACTATAGACCACAACAACACATTTCCTTAAATTGTTAGTTTCCTTTCTTTATAATTTTTAAGTTGTGACAGCGGTAAGAAAAAAGTAATTACTTATTGCGGGCGATGATACAGGATGAGTATAAAAGAATACCCCAATTTTGAAGGTCTATAATATCAAAACCAAACAACCCACAACCTTGGTTGATCAATCAAATGAACCGTGGAACTGTGAAGTTTGTTTACCATATCTTCATAAATGTTCATTTAAACATTCCCTTGTACGGTTCAGGTAAGAGAGTTACGTAGTTCCGGAATTTACCTACAAATTAAAAAAACNTGGAACTGTGAAGTTTGTTTACCATATCTTCATAAATGTTCAATGCGACCACCACGAGCGGCCCGAACGACATCTACGCGATAATTCGTGCCACACTCTTGTCCGCACGTCCGGTGTTACGGTTACTGCGCAGCTGGTTTGCGCACTATATTCTTCATTTAAACATTCCCTTGTACGGTTCAGGTAAGAGAGTTACGTAGTTCCGGAATTTACCTACAAATTAAAAAAACTTGGTCAAAATTCCTTTTGCGGTATGGCAGTCACAGTACAGGACGAGACGTTGCTCAAAGGTTATGTTTAGCTTTCAACGGAATGAAAAGAGTATAACTTCTTTTATGTACCATTCACAGTTTAAATTATCCTTTTATCACAACAAACTGACGCTAATCACGAATAAGCCTTGGATCCGTGTGCACCATACGCGCATACAGCATAATCCTTAATATGTAACTTTTTAATCGCAAACCCGGCCTATCACTGGCGGAGCGATAATTTCACCAACTGTATATCCTTACACTACATCCTGATGAAGCATCAAAAGTTTCTCAGAGGAAGCTTAGTTCCGCTTCCGGGAAATCGCTCTTGCCATGCTTACGCGTGCAAGGGAACATCTGATACCACAGACTAAAAGCAGGCCCAGGATATTTATTTGCCTCATATAAAGCTTAGAAGAAGTACACCAGAGGAGCAACGCACCGCATTCGTGCGCACTCAGTGTAATAATGTTTTGCAAAAGAAGTATTTCTTACTAGGCATTACCAACACGCCTATTTTCTCTCCGTCTTTATTCATATTAGTTACAAGTTAAATACTATAATTTATAAATAAAATAAAAGTAAGAGTTAACAAAAAATAAAGTATTTTTGTGATGACACACCAGTATAAAACGCTTGTGATATAAGACATATTTAGGAAACAACCAAACACGTCATACATGGTGCATTTTTTTTTCAAAGGTTTGATTCAAAATATGTGACGAAACCGCGAATAGACTATACAACTGATTCGGTGCAAAAAGTGACAGCAAGCACACATCACTTGGCTACAATCGATGTTAAAAGATAGAAAATGAGAGGACGGTATTTTAAATTAACACTTTTTTTTAAATTGCAGGTGATATATATAAGAATATTTACCCACTACATGTCAGTTTCCGTCCACTTTTAAAAAAAAAGCTGATTTTATATGTCATTCACGCGAAGTTATTCTCAAGTGCTTTTCCCATAATTTGATTTTTTTTCGTCTATCTGAACAGAATGAAAATGGATGAAGGTGAATTCTTCCGCGAGTGAGGGTGCTACATAATATTTTTAAACACAACGATTTGGAATTTGGCCAACTTTTATCGTGTTGAGTGTAACGCCTCGATTGTAAACGGGTCTTTAAATGCTCACAAAATTTTCGTATTCGCCCAGTAAAGTGCCGTAAGCCTACACCGGTCTGGGTAAATTTGCAAACTCCAAAGTTCACGTAAATCCGCAACACTATGTAGCATCTAGGTCTATATATACATATTTACAGTACACATACCTTCGGGAAATGAATTTAAGAAGTGTATGATTAGTGATCTCTTTTTACTAAGGAAAATTAATTACACTATGTCACGTAATTTGAGATGATTGTGCAAAGAATATTGCGCACGTAATAGAAAATAAAGGAGGGATTTCTCAGTCAACTAATAACTACACGTCCTCGCGAGTAAAACATAACATAACACAGAGGCAAGAACTCGCTATCTGGCGGTTGCAAGTAACTACAGGCCTTGGTGTGGTATTACAATGACATTACGTAACAACTAAAACAGAATACCCAGGAAGTTCAGGTAATTAGGATCGAGTCTCGCATATATAGCCTGACTAAGTAAAACATGCATTCGCGTAATGAAAAGCTCGCACACGATCAGCTATTTCCGTGATACGCTAAGTTGTCCTATGCCACGCGATCTCTTCGATCATTCATTCTCGCTGACGCTGCTACATATGCATTCGTCATTACTTTTCATGACTAAGTTTTTGAGTGATTTCGGGTACTAGTTCGAATAACACACGAACATAAATATTTTCTTGCACGTCGAGAAAGAAATGAATTGCGATGTTAATGCCCTAGTAAGAGTACTTGAACACACTGCGTCGACATTTCTGTGGTATTTAACTATGCGCGGTCGTTCTTTTGTGTTTGGTTGCATCAGATTACTGCAGTGTTTCCCTGCAAGGTGCCTTTGTAATGTGATATCTGGAAGTATCAAATTTAATTAACTCGTGAACGTGGAATGTTTACCTTGTTAAATTATTAATAAAGTAATTATTGCTGCAGCAGTAATATATTATGTTCTAGACAATTCCATAACGTCATTCGATCGGCACCGCGTTGTCGCAACGTCTGAAGTAGACTGTAGGCAAACCCCCTCCATACACAACATACAGTATATTAATGACTTATTGTAAAGCCAAGACAATTACTTTTGTGGCTTTGACTACCATGGCAGTGTTTATTTTTCAATATAGCAGAAGGATATGTAATGTCCTGGAAGACTAAATAAAACACGACATTTTAAAATCGCCCAATTATACGATCACCGGTTACATTCCTATTGTTTCAGGCTGCAAGATTGCACAATAGTTCAGTGCCTACGAGTGTAGACACTACGTATTATTTAAGGAGTGTCACCCTTAACTCTGAAACCAAGGACTGCCTGTACCCTACATACACAATACACACCCGAAATATTTTAGAAACGCTTGACAGCTTAGATATTCAGCGCTAGGGCAGGGGGGGGAGTGAAGATGGAGCACTGTTGAGGGGAAGCTTGGAGTACCGGGAGGAAACCCACTGGCCAACGGCAAGGCCCACCACGTTTCCGGGCGTGACCCCACCGGGAATTTAACTCGTTTCGCCGCGGTAGGGTGTAAGCGATCTGACCACTACACCGCCATTCACATCCCCGGATGTTTTAAAAGTAGCACCACACTTTCCGACACTTATTCATATCCCTTTTTCGATTTTTCTTCCTTTTATCTGCTGCAGAAATTTCTTGTAGAAAATCTGCAGAGGTAAAAGCTTTACAACGTGAAGGGAGGGAATGTCTTTTACTCGGGGAAATGAATATCTCTGGCTGTACGGCACATTCCTTTAAGTCATTTTTTTTTAAATTTGAAAAGGCGACGTGTCAGGATTGCTGCCAGCTTACACCTGCGCTCCTAAAGCACTCAGGGATGAGTCTAAACCCAGACAGGGCGGATTACGTGGCTGCGACTCGGTCGACGTGAAGATCTTGCACATCGACACATCTCCACTCGCGAGAAGGACGACCTGCAAGCGGCTTGCCTCTAAGACATGCTTCCGCACTCGGGAAGTTTAATTCGTTGCCCAAGACAGACAGACACACACACTGACGGACAGTGCTGCCAACTCTCAGTTGCAGCTTGTCCAGTGTTAACTGAGAACATATTAATCTCCTCCTTGGTTTCTTCTCTGTCCATTTTTTATTCATCCTTAGCCACAAATACAGATCGTGGATATTCTAAAATGAGGTAGAATTATTTTCGTCATCTGCAGAACTTCAACACTGACTTGACCGTCATCAACAGAACTGCCACAGTCACGTGGTCAAATTGTGACCGACTTTTTATACATTTGACTTTACAATAAATTCGAATAATTCATTTTTTTTAAATAATTTTTATTTGGCGTCTTGAACATATTGTATAGTCCATTCGCGTTTACTTCCGACTTTTCTGAAGCCCTGCTAAAGTTCTACTTTCAGGCTATTCCTCCGGCTCAAGCAAACAAAGCTTAACGAAATCTAGAAAATTGCAGCAAAGAAACAATGCCCACTCAATCTAATAATATTTTGCGTAGGAACTATTGCTTTCTAGGTATCACAACACATTATTTTCTCACCGTTTGTATTCATATTCATTATAAATGAAGTGTAATAATTTATAGATAAAATACCAATACAATTTATTTAACCAAAGGTACTTATATGTTCCTTTACGTTAACGCAAGTATAAAACGCTTGTGATAAATAAAATAATTAGGAAACGATCAAACACATCATATATGGGGTGATTTTTCAAAGGTTTGATTATAACAGTGCGAAGAAACTACGAATAGACTTTANACACATCATATATGGGGTGATTTTTCAAAGGTTTGATTATAACAGTGCGAAGAAACTACGAATAGACTTTAATAGCAGTGTTATAACATTTCGAAGAATGTTTGTGTGGCAATAACAAGGCTCGCAACAGAAAAGTGACCAAGACTTCAAATAAACAGGATAATAGGCCATAAAAACTACCTTTAGCATTAAAAAAAATTGCAGCTGTGTTGGGGAATGAAAAGGTCATATTTGTCCAAACAAAACAGCCGGTCTAGCTCTAATTCACAAAATGTAAGATTAATTCACGGCATTTTCAATATTTTGCGGGGAAAAAAACAGGAGAAACTTGCATAGCACGTGTTAAAGTAAGTCTAATAACTTATTTCTGCCGATGAAATTATGCAAACTTAAAAAAATATTTAATAGGCTACTAAATTGGCTAAGAGTCAGAGTCAATGGAAAATACTGAGTATAAATAGCTGTAAAATCGTCCAGCTGCAACAGTNAGCGGCTTGCCTCTAAGACATGCTTCCGCACTCGGGAAGTTTAATTCGTTGCCCAAGACAGACAGACACACACACTCACGTGCACACAGACGGACAGTACTGCCAACTCTCAGTTGCAGCTTGTCCAGTGTTAACTGAGAACATATTAATCTCCTCCTTGGTTTCTTCTCTGTCCATTTTTTATTCATCCTTAGCCACAAATACAGATCGTGGATATTCTAAAATGAGGTAGAATTATTTTCGTCATCTGCAGAACTTCAACACTGACTCGACCGTCATCAACAGAACTGCCACAGTCACGTGGTCAAATTGTGACCGACTTTTTATACATTTGACTTTACAATAAATTCGACTAATTCATTTTTTTTAAATAATTTTTATTTGACTACTTGAATATATTGTATAGTCCATTCGCGTTTACTTCCGACTTTTCTTAATCCCTGCTAAAGTTCTACTTTCAGGCTATTCCTCCGGCCCAAGCAAACAAAGTTTAACGAAATCTAGAAAATTGCAGCAAAGAAACAATGCGCACTCAATCTAATAATACTTTGCGTGGGAACTATTGCTTTCTAGGTATTACAACACATTATTTTCTCACCGTTTGTATTCATATTCATTATAAATGAAGTGTAATAATTTATAGATAAAATACCAATAAAATTTATTTAACCAAAGGTACTTATATGTTCCTTTACGTTAACGCAAGTATAAAACGCTTGTGATAAATAAAATAATTAGGAAACAATCAAACACATCATATATGGGGTGATTTTTCAAAGGTTTGATTATAACAGTGCGAAGAAACTACGAATAGACTTTAATAGTAGTGTTTTAACATTTCGAAGAATGTTTGTGTTTGTGTGACAATATCAAGGCTCGCAACAGAAAAGTGACCAAGACTTCAAATAAACAGGATAATAGGCCATAAACACTACCATTAGCATAAAAAAAAAATGCAGCTGTGTTGGGGAATGAAAAGGTCATGTGTGTCCAAACAACAGCCGGTCTAGCTCTAATTCACAAAATTTAAGAGTAATTCACGGCATTTTCAATATTTTGCGGGGAAAAACAGGAGAAACTTGCATAGTACGTGTTAAAGTCTAATAACTTATTTCTGCCGATGAAATTATGCAAACTTAAAAAAATATTTAATAGGCCACTAAATTGGCTAAGAGTCAGAGTCAATGGAAAATACTGAGTATAAATAGCTGTAAAATCGTCCAGCTGCAACAGTAACTGAAATGAATAGGTTTCAGTTAATCAAATGGAGCTCTTTATACTGTAACGGAATGGAGAGCGCATGCCAGCTGTGCAGTAATCAATCTCTGCGTTTCAACTCTGAACGATTATTCAGCCAGCAGAACTGTTAAAACAAAGGGGCCTGAAATAATCATCAGCACACTGTTTACACGAAGGCGTGCGTTGAAATTTGAGTAAACTCTAACCGAGTTTGAAAGAAACTAGAATATACAACGTGTTTTTAAATAACATGTCGAAATTCCAAACCACAGCTTCTATGGACTAATATAAACAATAAATACTAGAAACAACATTTTTGGAAATGTCATCTAGTATTTTTTAATTTTAATTGAAGTTAGCAAAACAGTGTCTGAAGTTCGCAACTTACTTCACACACCTGCGTGCGCAACGAGGCGCACATCAAGAAGGCGAACGGACCTGGAGCGTTGTTCGGCGACCGCTTGTACAAAGGACACCATGGAAATACGCCAAGACCCTAACGTCGCCGGTACTGCTGCTTGTGTGTTGTTGGAAATATCAAGCAATCACTTCTGGCAGCCTTCACAATACTCTATTGCTAATGCCCGACTTATGGTGACCTATGTGCAGGCGCTCTCCGTTCGCCTTCATGATATGCAACCTCCTCATCGCAGGCACATAAAGCTGCGGACTCCGTGCGTTCTTTTGCCTAACTTCAACTTAAATTTAAAAATACTAAATTACCTTTCCAAACATTCTGTTACAAGGATTTATTGTTTATATTAGCCCATAGATGCCCTGGTTTTAATTTCGATATGTTATTCAAAAAAACACTGTGTAGAGGCGCCACACTCACTTTTTTTTATTTAAAAGCAACGGTCTGCTGGTATATGGATATATAAATACAATTCAATTTCACAGTTTTATTACATGATCTTAACAGTTCTGTACGCAGTTCGTTAGCTACGTTTAGGACATGTACAGAAGACAATGTACAACCTATCACGCTCTGCTTGCTGCCAGTCAGAGCACATTGTGAGACAGTACGATCTAGACCACAGGGCTATTCAATGAGCGGCCTGCGGGCAACATGCGACTCGATAGACTCCTCACACTAGCCCGTGGACAAAATTTTGTCCTCTCTTAATTTTTGTAGTATATTCTTTTGAGTAAAATTTTCTAATTTAACGTCAACCGTGACCATCACTAGGGTAAAACTTGCAATTAAATTATCATTTAATTTATTACATCTTCGCGCAAAAAACAGTGTGTATGTGTGTGTATGTGTATGTGTATGTGTATGTGTGTGTGTGTGTGTGTGCGCGCGCGTGTGTCCGTGTGCGTGTGTGTGAGAGTAATGACTTTGGGAGTGTGGCCCGTCAAGCATTGCAGTTATTTGTGAGTATAAAAATTAATTTAAGAGCTCTGAACTAGAGTAATCATTATACGAACTACGGTAATCATAACATTAAAGAGAAAATTACTCAAATGGACGTTACTATAATATTGTATTATTAAGACATGAGCTTATGTAACGTGACAATAAATCAATTAAGAGGCCGCTGAACCTTACTATGTGTAAGATTTTGTGACCCAATTCGTTTCTAAAATACGCTGGTGAGGTTTGGTGGTTGCGTCACCTTAACAACGTGTATATGCATTTGGTTTTTTTTTTAATTTATTCTGGTATGGGAGGAGATACATTAATGGGTCCTTGTACAAGAAATATTGCCTAAACATACTCGTGAAACCGCATGGAATTCTGTTATTTGGCAAACAGTAACACTTATTTGTACACCACAATGATCACCCGAGTGGCTCTGCCGACATCGGCCTAGGGTGCGAGATGGTTTGAGTTCGAATCCCGGGCAAGGTAATGGCGTAGGTGCTCGTTTCTGTGTTTTGAAAATTAGTTTTAGTCTAGCCTGAAAATAATATTTCCAATAGCTTTCAAAAATAAAACTTACACATAAATGAGCAACCATTTTTAACACGACTTTTACACACAGTTTGGGTAACATTTTGCTAATTTTAAATACGGCATCCGATCATTGTCAACTAGCGGCTAATTATAAAATGGCAGCGTTCTGAAACAGAAACACACAAAATAATCACTTTTACTTCTTACAGTTTGCTAGATAATTTACAAAACACTGCATCTCATAAAAAAAAACTGATTGACACGCGGATTAAAAATGTGTGCGTTAGAAAAACAATTGTAAACAGAGATAGGAATATTTTATTCTATACGGAAAGTGTTACGGAATGATAAACCGATATCGCTGGCTAACGAGCTTCTGCAAATTATAATTTTGACCACTGTTTAAAGATGATCTGATTCTAAACTGATACTACAGATTAAACAAGGCATATAAATATGCATAGATTCTCGGTATTAGCGTATATCCGTGGTCTACAGGACGTAATAGGCTAATATTTGTAGGCGTATTTTCCCAGACGACACACACTGCAATAGCTAGTTAGCTGGAGGGAAATTCACCAATAGTGAATTACGGATTACAGTTTTACGAACGACTACCACAAAAGAAAGCTTGCACAAGCTCCTACATAAAATGACACAAAAAAAAAACCGCAGCGTGTACTAGGAATAATTTATATGAAAGACGAAATAATTAAATACATGGTTGACTCGAAACATGACACAAGCGCCGAGCACAAAATACGTATCTAGAAATATCTTAGGAACGCCAAACGCACGATATATTGTGCATTAAACAAAATTTACCTTTCATATATCATAATACACAAACAGGCTCTATTTTTCGTGCGAGAAGGGAAATGGTATGACGTACTAAGAGGACATTAATATTAAACACGAAATTATTTTATACACCAAAAACTTGAAAACGTTTTAATGTAAAACTTTAACTACCATTATAATTCAAATTTGTAAAATATTAAATTCAACCATGTAAGTCTTGCCGTTAGAATGCCAATATGATTTACAAGAGTNACCGTTAGAATGCCAATATGATTTACAAGAGTCGCGGTAGGGGACCTTTTAACACTGCTACAAGCCGTAGCCCAGCACTACTACGCAATTCGAAAACTACACGTTTTGGTAAAACCGAGCAGGTCGTTAAAATTTCCAACTACCTGCACAGAATTAGAAACGCCATCGAAACCGAAACGCATCCCAATANAACGTTTTAATGTAAAACTTTAACTACCATTATAATTCAAATTTGTAAAATATTAAATTCAACCATGTAAGTCTTGCCGTTAGAATGCCAATATGATTTACAAGAGTCGCGGTAGGGGACCTTTTAACACTGCTACAAGCCGTAGCCCAGCACTACTACGCAATTCGAAAACTACACGTTTTGGTACGANAAGAGTCGCGGTAGGGGACCTTTTAACACTGCTACAAGCCGTAGCCCAGCACTACTACGCAATTCGAAAACTACACGTTTTGGTACGACCGAGCAGGTCGTTAAAATTTCCAACTACCTGCACAGAATTAGAAACGCCATCGAAACCGAAACGCATCCCAATAACTTCAACAGAGAGAGAGAGTCTATATAAACTCCGATACATTTTGAATTCTTTGTTCAAAACCTTTTATTAAAAAAATGCCAACATCTACAAATTTGACTACACTTTACGCTTTATGTCACAATACTGCAGCGAAGTGCACCAGTGAGAAACTAGGACCTCTTGGCCAAACACAACCTAAGTCCACCCACACGTGTGCACCAGTCATAGCACATCTATGCTATTATTGGCTTCCGTAGATTCTATAAATTTGGGTACCAGAAGTACGTAAGATAGTTCCGACGCTAGTTTGCAATTTTAGTAAAGGTCAACCGCATCAATTGCATTTTTTTCTTTGCTTTCTTCAATGCTCTATAATATAAAAATACTCTACGAGAATGCAAGTGTAAAATCATTGCAGTCTGGATAAATTTTAATGCAATGCTTTGATTTCGGAGCAAAAACGCACCAAGTGACCCGTGTTGTGCACGACGACGGACGCTGTGGCGACTGGCTACACAACAAATACCTTAAAAGCGCGCGAACAGGCGGATTAATACGAGCTGCTACTTTGGAATAGACACAGTATAGGGAGGCCCAACTAAGGGTCATCGCGAGGCTAGGCTCGAGGCGAGGTCGCGTCGACCAGATACTCCGTCCAACCTGTCCCAGACTGGGACACCAGGCAATACCTGTCCGTTAGTTGTTTTTATTTACTCGGTGTCGCGATGACCGCCTTCGTGAATGCATTTATCTTCTTGTGTGCGTTTCTCGAGTCTCTGCTCAGCCCTGAAACCATTTAACTACCGTGCCTATCTCGGACATCCGCCATAGCATACTGTATTAAAGCAGGTTAGGGTAAAACGGTCCTCAGTATTCCCTTAAAGATGGCCACGACAAGACATACTGAAACGACGGTACAATTTACCAGACGTACGTGGCCTCAACCCAGCAGCCTAGATCTGCACGATTTAGGCCACGAAAACCTTCGATGAAGAGACTGTTAGTTTAGTGTTAATCTAGCACTGTCGATTTTGCTCAGTCCATTTGCGGGGATCCGGGACTTGTTCATCTACAGCTTCCTCTACAAAGAGTTTATTTCTATTTCTTTTTCCGTAGCTCGGCAGGGTTTTGTGCTAGTTGGCAAAAACACCAGGTTTTATTTAACCTTCCAATCTTCACGCCAATTCTCTGCCCGTCCTCGCACGGTCACGAGAGTTTAAAAATACTCTGCTATAATGTATTTTAAACTATATCGATAAAGCTAGTATGTTTGTTTGGTTATAACAAATTAAAGAAATGCCAGAGTTCAGGTAATCCCGAAGGTTACAATTCTCTCATTTCAGTTAAAAAGTCCTTAATGTGGCGGTATCCTTTGCCAACTTGTTCTTATTTATGCATCTTTATTAGTTACTTTTAAGATTTAATATTAAAATCCAAACATTATTACAAACATAACTATTTTACAGAATTCCTGGAACCAGAATGGGCTTATTTCAGTCTATATTTTCTCAGAGACTAAAAATGAATAAATAACGAGTTAATCTTTATTACAGTTGCAGATTCAACAAAAGCAACACGGGCAAAATATTCTCAAATATTTTATCTGAAACGCAAGCTATGGCGAAACAAAAATTAATCCAAGATGGAAATAATATAACCACCCGTTTAACACACTGCATAAATAGCGCGTATATCATGAATAAAACTCATTTGTTTATTTCGTACTTTAACTTTAATATGTGTATCTATTGACCGAGTGTTAGAATTTTCTCTTGTCATCCTGACACGAAAATGTGAATTATTTAATATGCTACCGCCAACTAAAATTACTTGTTTTATTTATTGTGGATATAACTTAATAATTCCATCAATTACGTAAATTGGAATATTGATAAACAATTAATCGAGTATTATTCTGTGTTTATTATACCTCCTTATGGTGGCAATTGAATTATATGCCACATAAAATCATTTTAACTTAGCCATAATGGATAAAAAATGGCTTATAAATACGGTGATGTTGGTGAAAGTGTCAACTGCTAGTTCAATGTGTGTTACTGGTGCATGTGCCTTGCGTCTACAATGCTCATTAAGGCGTTGCCGGGGAGTTTTGTAGTCAAGGACACACAATACGCCCAATCTAGTTACTATATTCGCAGGTCAGTCACATTGCCAACGCAAAAAAAAAAATGGAAATTTATTTATGCTTTAAAATTCTATAATTAGAGTACATCGAGTACCTTTGCACAATTTACTACTATTATGTAGTTAAAAAATTATTTCACTTCTAATAACAGCAAATTATACGACGATTTTATGACCATGCGATTGTTACACAGTTTCTGCACTTTTCCACTTCATACTTTGTGCCATACCTACCGTCCGTTATGTTTACAGAGAGAGTTCACTTTCAAATCAGTTTGAGAGGTCGTGAAAAATACAAAGACCTCGAGAAAATAAAGCGTCGCCACTTGGAAAAGTTGGTTTCCCTAGATTCGTTAACGTTCGTGTTATTTCGTATACTTTCGGTTTACAGGTACCTAACCAATACCCGCATCATCTTTTCAAGGGTCCGCGGTGGTGTAGTGGTTAAGACTACTCACCTCCCACCTAGGCGGAACAGTGTTCGGTTCCCTGCGGGGCAGCTCCCGGATTTTCGCATGTGCTAATCGTGCAGGACAATGCCTCCGGTCGGCGGGTTTTCTCAGGGTTCTCCCATTTTCCCCACCCCCTTTATTCCGGCAATGCCCCATATTTACCTCGCTTCACCCTCTCGGCTTTCAAGACCTCGATGCTAAGAGCCGCTCAAATCTCTTCACGCACTCACTCGCTCGCCTCATCTTTGTGCTTTGACGAACTTTATATGCTGGCAATAAAAGCAAAACATGTTAAAAAAAATTCTGAGGTAAAAGTAAGGTTACTTCTACTACAAGTTGGGTAAATCAATGTTAAAAGTTTGGCAACTAAAAATTTTCGCCACTAGGTAAGCGCTAGTGTCGGCAATGTACCAGATTTTCTCTATTTTCTAGGTTAAAAAAGCAGGATATTTGTAATAATCAAAAATAATATATAAAATAACTCCGTAACTAAATAAAATATATCTCTTTTATTATTCACGTAGCTTAAAATTTTAATTANCTCACTCGCTCGCCTCATCTTTGTGCTTTGACGAACTTTATATGCTGGCAATAAAAGCAAAACATGTTAAAAAAATTCTGAGGTAAAAGTAAGGTTACTTCTACTACAAGTTGGGTAAATCAATGTTAAAAGTTTGGCAACTAAAAATTTTCGCCACTAGGTAAGCGCTAGTGTCGGCAATGTACCAGATTTTCTCAATTTTCTAGGTTAAAAAAGCAGGATATTTGTAATAATCAACAATAATATATAAAATAACTCCGTAACTAAATAAAATATATCTCTTTTATTATTCACGTAGCTTAAAATTTTAATTAAAAGTTACATTTTAGAAAAAAGTGCGCACCTAGCGGCGGAAACTTTTCTCTATTCCAAACTTTCCCATAAAAATTAACGTTTCGTTCCTAAACATAGTAAAAGAAAGATCTCGACGCAATACACGAGTGACACCGCCTCTACTTGATTGCTCTGTGGTCGGCCCGTTCGCCGCCGCCGGCCGGATCCACGCAGGTCTGGTGCATTCCTGGGCGGCGACGGCGACCGCGTCACGTCGCGACGCCGCCAGTCTCCGGAGGACGTGCCGTCTCTGTTAGTGCGCCGTGTGTGGCCGAACGTCTTCTGCGCCTCCGGGTGCAACGCACTCAGCTGCCGCCACGCGTTCCTGCAGAGGCGACAGCGCCGCTTAAGGCGAAACATTCCGCCCCATATTGGATTGCTGGTTTCTAGCTTGTTCGTGATTTTGAAAAATAATCCCGGAAGTACCACTGTACCCAACTATAGGCTGTGCACGGTAAAGTGAGCACTTTTGAGGTCCTAATTACTTTTTCCTTTCAGCCATTTTTTTTATCATTTAACCACCTTTTTAAATGAATGCTGCCATGTAAGTAATTAGCACATCGTGTATATTCCACCGCACTCGGAAAATATATTAATTCAATATTATTTTAAAGGAGAGGGCTTTCCAAAGTGCTGACTTTACGTCGAATAGCCTATAGCTATTGGCCTCGCACAGCAGTACAGACATAACTTAACTACGAACTTGTACTCACGTCACAATATTGGGTTTACCCGTTTTTTTGGCAGAATTAATAATGTGACGTAATTATGAGTTCGCAGTTGAATCGTTATGTTTATGCTGCTGTGTAAAGTCAATAGCTAGTTGGGTATAAGATTTTCTTGGATTTACTTTTAACAAACGTGCTGCGAAACCGAAAATTCAACATGGTGAGGGAAGGTTCCCCTTAAATCGGCTGGAAGACCGTAATGAGGTTGAAAGAAATTTCCGTCGAGGTTTCAGAGATACATGCTCAATATTTCCTTACGATGTAGTCTAAAAACTGACCGTTTTTGAATGTCGTATTAGTCGCCAACTTACCTAGTCTTTTCGCAATAGAAAACTGCAAGTATACATCCTCTTTAACTAGTTCTGTAAGTAAAATTTTTGAACATTAAATTCCTTCCTATACTACAAATATTTTTGTGTAAACACAACTTGCCTCACTTTGTAATATTGGCAGCGAATTATGAACGAAAGTTGGATGTTCAGAGACAGGCCTATCAAACTGTAATGTTAAAAATTATGGTTACTGAAACTCAATTGTTGTCTACTCATCATACTAACATTATACATGCGAAAGTCTGTGTGTGTATGTGTGAATGTGTGTATGTGTGTATGTGCGTGTGTTTGTTACCACTCAGCTCCATAACGGCTCAACGGATTTTGATGAAATTTGGTATGAAGATACTTTAGGTCCTGGAATAGGACATATGATACTTTTTATCCCGAAAAATTGTACGGGTCCTGTGGAATAACAACAAAACGTAATTATGCAACGGCTCGGAACGTGACCGAAATATTTTTTTCCTCTGGTGTCAGAGTTTATCAGACCACCCAAGGACCTCTGAAATGGTTTAACGACTGCTATCAATGGATAAAAACCCGGACCGAATATTTAACGTTCCCTCCGAAGCCCGGAAGCGCTCAGATGTTATGCCATAAACGGTCACCAATCCAAATGTGTGCCGCTGGGAACGTTGCTTAACTTTGGTGATCGATTAAGATCCCTCAGCCAAGCGCAAAAAGTAGTACCTAGGTACACTTATTTCTAAAGCTACAACTTGATGAATCTCACGTTTTGATTTTCATACATCGACGCTGGAAAGCGGAAATGTGGTAACTACGCGATAGTTGCACAGATACACTCCAAAAACAATACCCTACTTCTTGGCTATCGGGTAAAAGATATTTCCTCACTTTTGGGTTGCCGTAATCAGTAAAAAAAACCTAGGCCAACATAGTATAGTATAATTTTATAATTCTGTTTTCACATAAATGAATTGTCTTTTCCCAATTGTTTTATTAGTGTATCACTGTAAAACTCAATTTTACCCGGGCGAAGCCGGTCTTGTTCGCTAGTTACAAATAATTCGCCTAATAGTAACACATTAAAACTCTTAACGGTTTCAAAAGCGCTTGATAGATACTTTGCTGGGATCACGGAGAAAGTGTTCGTGCAGTCTGGTCCGTCGCCATGTGTCCACAGAGTCAGAATCCGTACCAGCTTGTGATAGGTCTTCCGCAGCAGCTATTAAAAAAGCTGTGCAAAAGCAGCCATCGCGGCATCTGTCGCCTTTTACGGCCGGGTTTCGTACCATATTTGGTAACACAACGCGACATAACTTTCTTCACGTGGCAGATATCACACCAACTTTCATACGTGGCTGATCACATCGCAGTTTGAGAGCGCAAAGTGCCCATTGAACTGACGAAGTAATAAATTATTCTTCCTATTAACATGTCCACGAGGATGAAACACATTCAAACGGCTTTAAAATAAAGACAATTTTATTTGANATGTGGTAACTACGCGATAGTTGCACAGATACACTCCAAAAACAATACCCTACTTCTTGGCTATCGGGTAAAAAAGATTTCCTTCCTTTTGGGTTGCTATAATCAGTTTAAAATGTAGGTCAACATAGTATAGTATAATTTTATAATTCTGTTTTCACATAAATGAATTGTCTTTTCCCAATTTATTTATTAGTGTATCACTGTAAAACTCAATTTTACCCGGGCGAAGCCGGGCCTGTTCGCTAGTTACAAATAATTCGCCTAATAGTAACACATTAAAACTCTTAACGGTTTCAAAAGCGTTTGATAGATACTTTGCTGCGATCACGAAGAAAGTGTTCGTGTACTGAAGGAAAAACTGTTGTCTGGTCCGTCGCCGTGTGTCCACGAAGTCAGATTCCGTTCAAGCTTGTGATAGGTCTTCCGCAGCAGCTATTAAAAAAGCTGTGCAAAAGGAGCCATCGCGGAATCTGTCGCCTTTTACGGCCGGGTTTCGTACCATATTTGGTAACACAACGCGACATAACTTTCTTCACGTGGCAGATATCACACCAACTTTCATACGTGGCTGATCACATCGCAGTTTGAGAGCGCATAGTCACCACTGAACTGACGAAGTAATACATTATTCTTCCTATTAACATGTCCACGAGGATGAAACACATTCAAACGGCTTTAAAATAAAGACAATTTTATTTGANATTATTCTTCCTATTAACATGTCCACGAGGATGAAACACATTCAAACGGCTTTAAAATAAAGACAATTTTATTTGACGATGGCAGCTTTTAAACAGTGTCTGGAGGAGCATTAAAGACTTACTCTACCAACATAACAAAACTTTAATACGAGAGATTTTTCAAATAACGCGTATACATAAGTTGTTTCTCAGTAGCGCAATGGGCGTGTCTAATGTGAATATTTTATTCGCGTGCGTTCAAAACTGAGCTCGTTTTATTCTTATGTGGATATTTACTTAAAGGGAATAAATAGCTACACTGTGCAAAATTACATAAATAAAGCAAATACGCGAAATAAATAATACGGTGAAAATACATTTTCGTTTTCACAGTTTAAAAATGCATCACTGCGCATTATGTACACTGTGCCAATANTCTTATTGCCAATATTAATTAATTTTAACAATATTAATTTAAGCAGTTTTTTTTAACACACAAGGTACCCCTACCAGTTCTGCGAGTGGAGTTCATATTTACCTAGAGGTGGGTAATACCCACTTGTAACAGGTATTGTAAATTAACACACTGCCGAACTATAGATACTTTTAGTATCAATTTAACATTTGCCATTGTGTTACATCTGCTGTTCCGTGTAACCGATATAAATTTAATTATGTTTCAAATACGCACCAAAGTTAAAATTCAATGGATTTGGCAACTACACAGTTAGGAGATTCCTCATATATATATATATATATATATATACATATATATATATATATATATATATATAATTTAGTNATACTGCAAGTTAATTATACTCTGTGTAAAAAAAATTCCACACAATTAAGTCTTTTCCTAGCGCTTATTCTTATCCGTAGGATATTTTACTGTAGCAGGTACCACACAGTACAACAGCCCAAAACAACGTGTACTTGATAACGCACGTGCCTGGTAACATGCACGGACAAGTTCAGAAGAGACTGGCTAATAGTAGCGAAACTCACAAATTTTTTGTATCCGTTATCGTAAGTATCAGATACTTCGTAAAAAAAAATTATTCTGAATCGGTATGAGTTTGCAACGGATACAGGAAGTGCTGTAACGAACCATCTCTTCTGTGGCCATGTACGTGTCCATTCACACGCCCACCCCGTCTGCCTCAAGCTCGCACGCCAGCTGCTATGGTGTGATACGGGAATCAAACTTGGGTTCCCCTGAACGCGCACTGGTGAAAATTTCCATATTTTTACGGAAATGTTTACGGAAATTACAATAAATATACGGAAACGCAATCCGCAATGACGAAAAACTGAGTTAAGCACGTACATACAAAATACGGCAAGTCTCCGTATTTCCTATAACTTCTGGTTTCGGGGACGAACAATCCCGAGTATACACGAAGCTTTCTTCGTCACTGTAACCAGAAAATGATCGTTTCTGGCGGCAGTTAGGTTAGCCACGCCACTAAGCCCTACTATTCTTTCAAACATTAAAAAGTAGCATCAGACGTCAGTAACATTTAGCAACACTTTAAATACACTAACTTTAATAGAAACTGAAAAAGTTGCTTATGTTACAGTGTTAGAAACAACGAAGTTATACCACAAAATACACGAAAGAGTTGTAGGTGGGTGGTTGCCGTGGACTTGTAACTTTTTGACTCGGGTTCAAATCTTGCTCAAGTATATAATATTTTAACTATTTTAAATATTTTTTATACACAGCAGAACACCCTAATAACGAAAATTAAAAACTTTTTCATTATATTATTTCNACTATTTTAAATATTTTTTATACACAGCAGAACACCCTAATAACGAAAATTAAAAACTTTTTCATTATATTATTTATTTTTATTTTACACTGGAAGTACAGAAACCTAACTAGAAAATTAACGTAGAGGTTCCGTGAAATCACGGAAANTTTATTTTTATTTTACACTGGAAGTACAGAAACCTAACTAGAAAATTAACGTAGAGGTTCCGTGAAATCACGGAACGTTGTGTGGAATTTACGGAAAGTCCGTATTTTTGAAATTAAATGTGTCTGTAATTTCAGGGCGAGTTTACGGACATTTCTTGTTAATTTTTACCGGCACTTTTCCGTAAAATATGTAAACACTGCCCCGCCTTGTTTCATTAACTACGTTAACAGCAGGTTGTGCGGGAACGGAAGAACAGTCTTCCTTACATGGCGATGAACAGTGTGCAAAGGTGTGAGGGGAGNAACAGCAGGTTGTGCGGGAACGGAAGAACAGTCTTCCTTACATGGCGATGAACAGTGTGCAAAGGTGTGAGGGGAGAAACCAGAAACCTTTCACAATTTTATTCGCCTGGCTCATGTAAGAAACATTATTCCCCTGTCAGAGAAAATGATTTCCCTCCCTGGTTGATGAAACTAACTGTTCCCACGTACAAATTATAACAACGAAGCTTGATACATAGTTCAGAAAGAGAGAGTACTGGCTAGAAAACACACAATGTCACAGACGATCGAGATATTCCGACGGTCAAAACTCGGGGTTTACGGTGTTGCGCAAAAATTCATGTCGCCCTTGGTGTATTTAATTTCACACCAGGCACCGATTGGAGATATAACACTGCAGTTATTTTATAACCTATAAGCTAGTACATATTTCCACCGCCAGATATCAGCCATTTTGCTGAAAACATGAATCTCCAACATTCTCCAGTTCATCAAGGGCCCCCCTCCCTCCCTTTTCACCCCTTGAAAAAAATTTTACTCGCACCCTGGTGATCAACGCTTGAAAATGTACTTATATTACAAAAGCTATTAACGCAGCCATGTAGCGATTGCATAGGGCAGAAATCCCACCTTATTTCAAAACACAAAAAATTCAGGAGTGAACATCCGCAGAATATGTAAATAACGCAGGAGGCGGAGTGAGAGAGTTAATCGGCTCTCAAGGNAAATTCAGGAGTGAACATCCGCAGAATATGTAAATAACGCAGGAGGCGGAGTGAGAGAGTTAATCGGCTCTCAAGGGCTACGGTGGAGATGAAGCAACGATGGAATGAAATGGTGGCAGAAATGAGAGAATCTCAAGAAAACCCCACTGGCCAAAGGCAACGTCCGCCACGTTTCTTAAGTACGAAAATCAGGATTGGCCTCGCCGATAATCGACCCGATTCGCCGTGTTGGGAAGTGGGCGTGGCGTGACTAGTGCACGCCAGTGAAGTGTAAAGGGGAATGGGANAAATTCAGGAGTGAACATCCGCAGAATATGTAAATAACGCAGGAGGCGGAGTGAGAGAGTTAATCGGCTCTCAAGAGCTACGGTGGAGATGAAGCAACGATGGCATGAAATGGTGGCAGAAATGAGATAATCTCAAGAAAACCCCACTGGCCAAAGGCAACGTCCGCCACGTTTCTTAATTACGAAAATCAGGATTGGCCTCGCCGATAATCGACCCTGATTCGCCGTGTTGGGAAGTGGGCGTGGCGTGACTAGTGCACGCCAGTGAAGTGTAAAGGGGAATGGGGCGGGGAAGGGGAAGAACTTCAGAAGCGAATGGGGGACTTTGAGATGATACAGAATGGACAGCGAAGATTTACTTTATTGGCATGAGCAAAATGCAATCTAACACCTTATGAGAACAAAACATTACGTTGAAGTCTTGAAGGTAAAATTTTATTAATTAATATTATTGGGAACACTGCACATAAATTCAAATAATCTATGTGCACAGTGGGTGGACACTGGCTTGGCCAGAGTGGCAATTTAGTTTTTTTTAGTAAGAAATTTTAAAGCCCGCATTTCACCTAACAGCTCTCGACCAATCGAACCGTTCTCGAACGAACAGCGGTATTTTACCTTTGTCACAAGATACACAAAAGTGAAATAAGTTGATCACGTTGTCGGTTCACTGTTTATTGAATGTTTATTTGATTCATTCATGAAGTGATAGTACGACAAATAATTTATTACTCACACTAATATATGCGTGGAAAATAAAGAAGTCTATTTCCCAAGTGCCATCAACTTAAAAATCTCACTTTTAACAAAATATTAAGCCACGAAACATTTTTGTATTGAGCAGTCAATATTATTGCGGTCATATTTGCCAGTGTTTATGAAAAAAATATCCTGTTACTGGCAGAATTTTTTTTTTTNCAGTCAATATTATTGCGGTCATATTTGCCAGTGTTTATGAAAAAAATATCCTGTTACTGGCAGAATTTTTTTTTTTCAGAGCAGACTTCTATGTTTTCAGTCATTCTTAGTAGGTCGTCTCATAAATTGCTACGATTAACATGCTCGGTACACACGAACCATTATTTCCTACTTTATTTCTAACCGCCATGTAAATTGAAAACACTTTTTTTAAATCATGTATCTCGTATTTAAATAATATATTTCCCTCGCAAATATGTAAAAAAAGAGAATTAAAAATTTTGACATGAAATAAGTAAAAGAAAATTCGCTTTGAGGAGTAAGAGTATAGTTACAACTGGAGTGTAGTGGGCTCNCAGTCAATATTATTGCGGTCATATTTGCCAGTGTTTATGAAAAAAATATCCTGTTACTGGCAGAATTTTTTTTTTCAGAGCAGACTTCCATGTTTTCAGTCATTCTTAGTAGGTCGTCTCATAAATTGCTACGATTAACATGCTCGGTACACACCGAACCATAANTGCTACGATTAACATGCTCGGTACACACCGAACCATAATTTCCTACTTTATTTCTAACCGCCATGTAAATTGAAAACACTTTTTTTAAATCATGTATCTCGTATTTAAATAATATATTTCCCTCACAAATATGTAAAAAAGAGAATTAAAATTTTTGACATGAAATAAGTAAAAGAAAATTCGCTTTGAGGAGTAAGAGTATAGTTACAACTGGAGTGTAGTGGGCTCNTTTTGACATGAAATAAGTAAAAGAAAATTCGCTTTGAGGAGTAAGAGTATAGTTACAACTGGAGTGTAGTGGGCTCGAGAGATAGCCAAAACGTGCTTGTCATCGATCCTCCTTCAGTGCTGCGTATTTTCACAACTTCGTCCCGGCGCTGGAGCAGGCACGCTGCAACGGCCGCCGTTCCCCGACGTCAGCTGGAAGGAGTTAAATGTTACGAGCGCCTCGCACAACTCGGCGCGGCCCGCTGAGTAAATACGAGAGTCCTTTGTAACGGAAGCAGATCGCGGCTCGGTGCTCGGGTGGGAGGGTTATTTCTGGCGCCGAAGACTAAACAGCCAGCGGGGAGCGGTTACTCGTGGGGACGCCTACGCCCAACACAAGGAAGGATACACTTCTGTGCTTAAGGTAGGGTGGCCAGGCGTCCTGCTTTTCGCAGGTAATTTTTTTTTTTTTTTTTTTAAGCATTGTCTTGTACGGGATGCGAAAGGCCAAATAGCCCTGCGTGAAAAGTCCCGCTTTTTATATATAATAAACACTGCAATTTTATATTATTTGCAGACGCAGTTAGTTTTATTAACTAATTTTGGAAAATAACACTTCGCTGCATACCATTCGTTCAATTAAAAAAATATATTTTCAACGAAACATAAGTGAAACAATTTTCTGCTAAATGTTTGTTAACTTCNCATTCGTTCAATTAAAAAAATATATTTTCAACGAAACATAAGTGAAACAATTTTCTGCTAAATGTTTGTTAACTTGCAATGGAATTGTAATAACGATTTTGATTTACACTCAGATATTTATTGGATGTAATCTTAACAATTTTCCAATAGTATACGCTTGCGTTTATGTAAGTTAACCACATTCCTTTTATTATACATCACATTGCTTGTGTGTGTTTTGCTTTATGGATTAAATAAATCTGGTCACACTACTTAAGAAGGTGAGATAGAAATCATTGCGGTGTTACCAGTTTGAGTCGTAAAATATATCCAGTTTTCATTATGGAAATTTTCTCTTCGCCAAGGTACAATGTATGCTGTTTCCAGAACACAAGTAAATAGTTAATTTTTCTAAGATTACTGGTACGATTCACGGTAGTAACAATTCNGTATGCTGTTTCCAGAACACAAGTAAATAGTTAATTTTTCTAAGATTACTGGTACGATTCACGGTAGTAACAATTCTGACAGTAATTCGAATATAGTCAATAGTTGGTTTCAGACGCAAAAATATCAATGTAGTTTTAGACAAAATGTCATCCCGAAAAAAGTTACAAAATTTTTAATTAGATCATATGTTTCTCATTAACATAACTACATGGAATTATTCTAGTTGTGCACTGAAGCCTCCATATCATTCTGATGAATGGATGGTTGTAATATCAANGGCGCGCAACCTGCTCCCTGCCAGGCGCCAGGTGTGCCAGAACCGCTATATATATATATACTACTCTTCATAAAATTACTACATAAGAGTTAGTAGTACAATAAGTCAAACGACAGCAGTCTCTAAAATATAATTAAATAACGTTCTATGCCGCAACAAAGTTCCTTTTTCAAAAATTAATTTCAAATATAAGTAATGGTTAAAATAAACAAATTCATGGCCCACAATTCTCCCCCTTATGGCTCTTGAGCGACTGCCAAGATAATAATAAAGACAAACTTCGTAAATATCGGACCGAATTGAGTGACTGGGTCATGAACTGACAGAATTCCTTTCATTCTATGGGAGTATATTAACAAACAAATACGATTCACGTACGTAGTCTACTCAAATCCATTTTTTTTACAAACATTGCACTTTAAATACGTATGTAAACTTATGTTTTACCGCTTAGTAACTAAGCCGGTCTGTACAATAACATTTACGGATGATTCACACAAATTTTTCTTTAAATGCGGTATAGTTTATTCACCGAATCCTCGCGCTTTTTGAATAGAACAATTTAGAAATCATACTATGTAAACATGTTAGGTCGTTTCTTTAATAAATCGTACATCACAAGTATTTCATACTTCCATTTCAATAAAGTGCCTCTTTTTTTTTTTTTTGCAAAAAAAACTTTCGCTTATATTTTGGTTTTAAATCTTAATATGTACTTACTTAATAGTCAATCTGAATTGAAACATAGAGAAAAGAAGTAGACCTGCAGTGGATAGTAAGAAATAGTTTTTAGGTAGAACATTATAAAGTTGGGTTTTTTAAAAGCATTATTTGTAAAGCCTAAACGTTTCATATTACCATATTTGAGTTTACAGCAATGTAGAGTTGGAAATAGATTTCTTTGTTACGTATTAATTATTTTTTTTTTACTGTGGTTTCAACGCCCAGATACAGTGCGTTAGTTTCTCCTTCACGTTTTATTTCAAGCTTTGTTTAGATGCTGCGGAACGATACACAGTGGTTAGTCTGAAAACAGAACTTCAGCAGGTTTTCAGAAAACATGAAAATAACCGCCAACTGACTACAGTGCGTGAGAATAGGGTTTGAAAGGTTAAGAGATCAATTCCGGCCGACTTCAATGGGAATGACTTTTATAACTGGTCTTCCATACCAATACCAAGCAAATGTTAACGCCGTTTTAACCTGAAATTCCTTACATTTCCCTCATTACCACGGCGATCCTGATCAACAGAAAGGCATAAAGGGAAATAAAGACTACTAGGCCTACCATCTTCATTATAGAGTATCTAGTTCGTGTTTCAAAAAGGCACAAGACTGATGATCATACGTTTACACATCGCCGACGAAAAGAGTGGTGCCATTTCTCACCGCCCGTATGGTTTACGTCGAAGTCTTAACGTCCCATCAGGGCTCAGCGAGCTCCGGACCGTTTGGTTCACGACTAGCAACTCGCAGTCATTGAAGGCTGTTCACGGCTGTCACTGAACCTACTTGCATTAGTTTTAACAGGCACACTGACCGTTATGCGGTTATTGTTAGCTGCTGAGGGAAAGTAGTTACAGGACATCGCGTTGAAATATAAATGCCAGGTAAACGTTCATAAATATTAAATAACTTATTTTTCTTTATTTTTTTTAAAAATAAATTTAAGTGTAAAAATAAGAACATTGGTAAAATATGTGTTTTCTAATAATTCCACAGTTTCACTTGACCGACGTATGGACACTGTGACCAGGCCCGTGACCCATGGGTGGAAGATTACATAATGTATGTGCAAGTAGATCTTTAGCAGGGCTCGCAAAAGTATTATATTGGAGAGAGCTTATTAACGTTCCCCGGTATTATGTCTGAAAGCTTATCAGAGGACGGCTTACAAACTAACTTACGACCTAACTGTATCCTAGGGTTCGAACCCAGAACCTACCGCACCGCAGACAGGTGGCGCACCAAACGACTGCACCACAGGAGGGCGGCGCTTTCGAAAGTGCTCAGTTTAGTGTGCCTATAGTAATGCTGCATAAACCTGGGCACGAAGAGCACGACACCTTAGCAACGACATCCGCCAATTAAATCCACTTGATGACTTCCCTCATCGCCACCGTAATGTTTACGAGCTGAAACAATACTTTTCTGCAATCACGAAACGTTCACCCAACCAAAAAAAAAAAAAAAACCTGTGGCTGTTAGAACAGAAATATGTTTAATGCGGCAAGTCAATGGTAATATTTACTCTTAGATAATATTTTTTACAGTAATATTGAATTAGATTTCCAGTGGCCAAAAAAAATCCCTTTTCAAAGCATTTATTTCCAGTTTAGTTAAGTGGTGGTAATAATAATGATAATAATAGCACTACCCTTTCATGTCCAAGTTAACCGGTATTCTAATTTAACAGGAAATAAATTGGGACATCATCTTTGTTAAGTATGTGCATTTGTATTCGTCTAGAGAGTAAATTGGGAACCACTGAGAAAATCACGCTCTTTGCGACCGGCTGGAATTAAACCCACGTCCTTCCGTATATAAGCATTTAATATGAATACTATAGACGGAACGAAGCCATTGCAAAAATTTATCTGCGTTTTCGAGACTAGTTTTCTGGTCTGACATAAGGTAAGCTAGCATTGCAATCATCATGCTTTTCCATGACGCCATCGGGCCGTCAGTCATTGCTCATCATCTTCCCCCCCTCCGATGGAACATCTTACGCCACGGCCAAGATAGTATTCTAAACGTGTTTATTGTAAATTTGTACAGCAGCCATATTTTAAANGGAACATCTTACGCCACGGCCAAGATAGTATTCTAAACGTGTTTATTGTAAATTTGTACAGCAGCCATATTTTAAACATGCTTGCAAACGGAACTACTTTCAGTGGCGACACCTCTAACTGAAAAGAAAAGGAAATCCCAACCTCGTAAACACGCTCCCGTGATTACTTACAATCGATCCCACCACTCATTAAAGTTGACTATTTTATAAATTTTAACAAAATTTGCCTTATTTCATGGTAACGGTATAGCAAATACGGTTGTTTTTTTTTTTTACCTAGGTTGTCATTTATTTCAACGAATGCAAAAACTCCCGTCGAATTTAGCTTTTCCAATCGTACGTTCCATCTACTCCCTAGCAGCCAATGAGAGCGCAACACAGTAGGAAAGTAGTTTCGCTGTACTTGCACAACCTGTTTACTTCGAACAACAAACTACTGCGATCGGAACAAGTTCGGAGCCAGTGTAACCGTGTGCAATGCTGAACATGTTTGAAGTGAAGTAGTCCTGTGTCACCGCGGCCCTAGTCGCAGAATAAAATCCATTCACGGTTACTTCCAACTTTTATGAAGCCCTGCTAAAGTTCCACTCTGAAGTTATTCCTCCGCCTTATGCAAACAAAGCTTAACTACGTCTAAAAAATTACGCCAGAAGGACAACGAACCTCATTCGTGCGCACTTGGTGTAATAATATTTTGCATAAGAACTATTTCGTACTAAGCATTACCTGTTTCTATTTTTATTCGTATTAATTATAAATGCNAATAATATTTTGCATAAGAACTATTTCGTACTAAGCATTACCTGTTTCTATTTTTATTCGTATTAATTATAAATGCAATATGATTGATATATTAAATGTAAGTAAAAGTTCAATTAAACCAAAAAATAGGGCACGTTTATGTTAATACAAGTTTAAAACGCTTGTGATGCATAGCATATTTAGGGAACACACGAACACGTCCTACATGGGGTGATTTTTCAAAGGTTTTGCTTCAAAGAGTGTGAAGAAACCGCGAATAGACTATAGTAAATACGTGCAAGTGAAAAGGCCTGGCGCTTCCTTCGATGTGGGCGTACTCATCAGCCGAGGCTGTGCGATGCTCCGAAGCGGGCCTTGTGTATGATTGNTGGCGCTTCCTTCGATGTGGGCGTACTCATCAGCCGAGGCTGTGCGATGCTCCGAAGCGGGCCTTGTGTATGATTGGCTACTCTTAGCTGCGAACGATCCCCGTTTGGCTGGGCCACGGGCCACAGAAACATTTGCGCGCAGGATAGACAACATTCTACGCGCACACAAGCAGGTATCCTTCTGCTATTACCCTGGTGTCTGTGTGAGGATACATTCCCTATTTGACTGGGCCTAGCGGAATTAAAGTTACTCCGTCACCGAACTTCCGTGATTGGCTGGCACACAATTCAGACGCGTTGGAGATCAAATCATCCAAACACGAAATAGTTTCTTAAGGCGTCCGTCTACCTGGCGCTTGAACTGCGTTGCAGAGTGTTCGAAATACACGTTTTTCAACGAAACTATTAAGCGTGCGTCCAACGTGCTGATCTACGGAAAGAACACACACTTCAGACGAGAGCTGTTAAGTACTTTCAAAATATCACGTACGTTAGAAACATCAATTCAGAGTACTCCAAAACAGCTAAAAACGGCCTTTCCAAGGCGCTGTAGCTCAAAATGTCCGCACCAGATACATACAAAACTACTACAGGCGCCTGCACTGAACCTTCCTAAAAACTTCCCACTAATAAAATTATATGGTCACCGCTGAAAGTCCCATAGGTACACGCAGCACGACGAGAACACTGCACGCCAGTTCAGAGCCTTGCGCTTAGCGGCGATGGCGTACTTGATGCGCGTGGCAGTGTCGCCCTTATCGCTCCCGCGCTTCTCGCCTAAACGTGGGAAAAAGTTCCAGGTAGACGGGCGCCTTAAATAATATATTTCCCGGTACAACTAATCGTGCAACATTTTTCGCGAAAAACAGCTGGCCCTACTGGTAAGTCAATTAATAGGCACCGACTGACGAACGGCGTTCCGACGTGCCGCCTGCCAGCGCCGCCATTTTGCTGGCGTGTGTTGGGAGTTCGCGTTCATCACACCGAGAGGAAAGTTTGTTCCAGCCAACAAAATACTTGTTTGTATATCGCCGAGGTAGCCCCAACAAAATATTTTGTTGAGTAAAAAAAAAAAAAAAAAACAGAATCGATTTTGTTAATTTAACAAAATACACGCTTGAATGAACAAAGCCTGTGTTGGGCCAAAAAATATTAGACTGCCAAGAGAATATTTAGTTGAATCAACTGTATACATTTGCTTGGCCGCTCCATTTGAAGGTCTTCGCTCGAAAATGCAGCTCCAGAGTTTGTTAGTATAATTATTGAATTACTATGTACAATTATTAAATGGTATGAAATTCCATACTTGAAATATTTATTTACATGCGTTGTATTATTTGGAATTTAATAGTCAGATTTATATCCAGTGTGGAAAGCGAGGATTTGACTTAAAGTAGTTAATTTAAATTAGAATTGGACTCGCTAGGAGTGTAACACGAACAAACACCACATTAATTTAGTTATTTTGTTTAGAATGACTGTAAAATACGTCAAAGATCATGTAAATTTTAATAAATTCATGAAATAAGTGTTATTTTAAAATGTTAAAATATGTTTTTTTGTCGCAGTGAGTAGAATGCGAAACGGTGAATTCTGTGGAAATATAACGCCAGCGGTGCTTTGTGTAGTTAATATTTTATGTGACATATACTTGAATAGTATTATAATTGTACAAAACATTAATTTAATCAGTAGTCACTTTAGCTATGGCTGCTAGGGCGTAATTCTCGGGCGCAAACGATACTTATTCGAATCTCGTCAAGGGCTTCCCCTTTTTTATAATAACAGAGATTTGTTTCTATCTACGCACATAAAACAATCTTTATTTGCACCAACCAAATCTTACACTTTGAAGGAACCAATTAAGAACAAAATAATTTGGTCTCAACAACAAAATATTCTATTGCCCTATACCGAGAATTAATTTGGTTGTGCCAGAAACCTGCTTTATTAAAAAAAATAGCTTTTTCTCAGAGCAATGGCTGTCCCACTTCTGCTATACAAACTATTCTGTTTCTTAAAGGCACATGTTTGACCTGCTCAGTGTATGAGGTATTGGCGAAGTGAAATTACTCGCCGCACGATGGCACCACGATTCCAGAGTTACCTTTTATAAACACGTATTTCTTATAGTTTTGTTGCATTTGTGTAATTTATATTCACCGACTCGTGGCGTTCACGTTTGTACTTACTCAACACCGAACCAAACACCATTATACCATGTGCACTGACGTCAGCGGTGTCCGAGTGTAACAAGCGAACGAGGTTTAAACGGTAGACAATTATCTCAATTTGAGTGATATACTAAGTCACGCACGTTAGTTGTCAGGCCGAACACCCGTTGGAAAGCGAAGCCCATTTTCTATTTCGGGAAATCCGAAACGTTCTTCGTGTAATCAGCGCGTGTGTGGAATATGTGAATCGCTTGGAGAGCTGAACATGAACTGTCTTAAGCTCACGAAAAACAATTTATTACAGCTAGTTTGCTGGGGAAACCCACCACGGCGATGAGACATCACATCAAAATGACAGAGGAAGGTGGCCAACAAGTATGTGTAGTGCAGGTTGAGTATAAAAGAATACCCCAACTTTGAAGATCTATAATATCAAAACCAAAAAACCTACAACCTCGATTGACCAATCAAATGAACCGTGTAACCGTGAAGTTTGTTTACCATGCATTCATAAATGTTCGATGTGACCACCACGAGCGGTCCGAACGACATCTACGCGATAATCAAACTCGTTCCACACTCTCGTCGGCATGTCCGGCGTTGCGGTTTCGGAATGACACGGGGTGAGGCCATTCGAGTTTTGGTTTTCCGTAGTTTTCCGAAATCACGCCGGGCAAATAATCCCTCGACTTACACAATGTCCTCGCTCGTAACTGTACGAACAACTAGTCCTGTCTGTAACGACCTCTCCGTCGGCGAGCCTTTGCGAGACGCGCATTAAAAGTATTAAGTTCAACTAATCCAGCACTCCCGCTTCCAAACGCCAGACGATGAGCCAATAGGGACGGAAACGGCCATGCAAACAGCGATTACGTTTACGGCTTGTGCGGAATCCATTTCCTGATCGCAGTCGTAAATACACCGAATCTGGGTTAAATCCTACCTGAGCCTCTTGGATGGGACTACGCGAAATAAGTCGAGATGTGAAGGGGGGTTTACAACTCGCGTCGCAGTAATGAAAACATCTAAATCTGAACATCATCGTCTCGAATGATGCCTCGTGAGATTGTCGAGCGTTAAAGGCTCCGGTTTACCGGACACTCGAACTGCGTTTGCAGTGTTTTAAATACGCATTTTCCCACGAAACTATTAAACGTACGTCCAATGTGCTGATCTACGAAAAGAACACGCACTTCAGACGAGGCCCGTAAAGTGCTTTCAAGATATCACGCAAATTAGAAACACAGCACTCTAAAATAGCTAAGTAAAGAAGGATTTTTCAAAGCACTGTATCTCAAAATCTACGCGCCAGATACATACAAATATACTTAACCTTGCTACAGATGTTCCACCAATAAAACTATAGGGTCACGGCTTAAAGTCCCGTAGGTACACGAAGCACAATGCTGCGTGCCAGTTCAGAGCCTTGCTTAGTGACGATGACGCACTTGATGCGCCGAGCAGCGTAGTCCTTGTCGCCCACGCGCTTTCCCATCTCAGACGTGGAAAATGCAGTCTGTTACTAAAGTCCACTACATTTTTTTAAAAATCCTTACGGGAAAAATTAATTGAGTTAGCTACATGCAATTTTCGGCACATTGAAGTAAAACTCTGCGTTTTTTTTCGCCATCAACAGATGGCATGCGGCCATCGTAACTTCACTCATTAAGTTGTTTGTTAAATGGCGACTGTGCAAGAGCATGCTCGTTGTGTTGGCTTTTTGAGAAAAAAATCAGTTACTAAGCCACAACGAAGTTACTGCACATAGTTAAACAAGAAACCTCCAAGTTACTATGCGTTAAGAAATTGACAAAGACGTTTCTTAGAAATTGGTAGTGTCCATATGATCGCTAAATAAGAGGCCGACCAGGTTGTAGTGATGAATCGTTGAAAGAATCGGTGAAGCGTTTGCACGAAGCCCTACAAAATCCACACACAGAGCTTCACGAGAATTGGCGATTCCACATGCTTCAATACACAAAGAGGTGGTTGAGGTAATCTGCATACACAGTTCAGTTAAAACCGGGTGACCACATCGAACAACAACCATTCGCAGAAGAGATGTTTGACCGCATTGGCCTTGATGGCGAGTTGAGGCGCTCGGTCGTAAAACATGATAACTGACATTTTGTACAAAAATTGATATCGATTGCACTAGAATCCGAAGAGTGTAATCAGTAATACGTGGCGATCGTATGGGGGATAGTTAGTTGTAAAGTGAAAAAAGTCCGCACAAAATCATGGTATCTAGTAACTGTTTGTGAGTAAAACATGGTATCTGACCAAGATGGCGGGTCGCCATCTTGACTGTGCTAGTGTCGATACAGTTTAAAGGTGTTTGTTTATTACAAATAGTGATTTTACAAGTGGTACTGATGACAACACTGACGATGATCCAGGTTGTCATCCACCATACGTTTGTCAAACAGTTGGGACTAGAATGCTGATAAAATTGGCACGTAACTTACCTACATATCCACCTTGAAGCACGCAAAACATGGCATTGGAGTCATTTATCTTTTTATTCGCCCTACGTATTTAGTTAATACGTAAGAAAAGCAACATTGCCATAAGTACAGTTAGTGTTCTACTTTCACCCTCTGCATTATTGGATGGCCTATTAAATGAACCTGTAGAATGTGAAAGATCTTATTACCGCATTTCTATCGTGCAGGAATTGCTGTTTTATGGGAATCGATGCTATGGTATCTACGTAGGTACCATATTTTACATGTTATGAGTATATACAAGCGGCCAACCACAACAACAGAAGGCCTCATTAACTAAACATGCGTAGAATGTAAATGTGACTAAACAAGACCATTTTTTTTATATGACTTGGTTGCAGTCGCTGAAATGTATATTTATCAGAGGCGCATTCAAAACATTCTAAGACATAAGCAAATCTATTTAATCGGTTATTGTACAGAATAGGAGCGGATGGGAAAACATATTGTCTCAAAACTGTTAGGCATGATTACGAGAAGCCCTTTTGGGGAATAATAAAGGAGACTTAAATATACACGGAAATACCACCAGGACAAAACAATTTCCCATCGGCCCCTATTCGGCGCAATTGCCGATTAATCGTCGTATTTGGTTGTAAATGTCGGTTTCGTGAAAACTGTGGATGTACACTGCATACATAAGTAAACGTATATGTATTTCTGTAGAGAAAAATAAAGCTAAACGCTAACTCTTTTGTATTAATATTTGTATGCTTATAAATATGATAATACCTCGTATGGTATCTACTACTTAACAAACATACTACTTGCAACACAATTAGCGTAAAACATGGCATGTGGCACATACCATGCTGAATTTATATATTACTCAATTGTAAAACATTGTATCTACATGTACGGTCTCAATTTGTAGCAATTTAAATATATTTCTGGAAGTGATAGACTCACTGCAACAATGTCCTTACACTATTCAAACTCCGTGAAAGACAAATAGTAGGGACTAATAGCATTTTAAAGGCAAAAAGAGTACCGTTTCGTCACACAAACATTCATTTTGCGATTCCCGACATTTTGCTTTTTGTTGGCCACCATGATTTACGACTGAGCGTTTGTTCTTGTAAAAAAACATTCTTACAGACGAGGCAACATTTCTGTTATGATTTGTATCAAAACTGTAACAACTAGCGCCACCTATTGTTTTCTCTATGTCATCCTATTGTTTTCTCTAGGTCATTAGTAATAAAGCTAAGGTCTTTCAGTCGCCACTGAATCGCGATACGCAGTGTTTCATTTCGCTAATCATTACAATTTCACATATCGGGGCAAGTCCACAGACATAATGTGCGCATTTGGGGCACTGAAAACCCACATATCACTATGGAGTACGTACGCGTTGGCCCTAAAGTTAATGCGTGGTATGGTGTAATGCATGACCGTGTTATTGGGACCTTCTTTTTACAAGAGTAGTCTATCAACACGAACAAATATCTGGACACGTTACAACTGTATGCAGTACCACAAACTAACCACTTTCAGCCAAACAACTTTCTGCAACAATATGGTGATTCACCTAATTGGAGTCTGAAGGCACGTGCTTTCCTAGACATCCCATTTATAGAAAGACCAGCGAACCGGCCTGGCTTCGCCCGGGTACAATTGAGTTTTACAATGATACACTAATAAATACATTGGGAAAAGACAATCCATTTTGTGAAAACAGAATTATAAAATTATACTATGTTGGCCTAGGTTTTTAACTGATTACGGCAAACCCAAAAGGAAGGAAATATTTTTTACCTAAGAGCCAAGAAGTAGGGTATTGTTTTTGGAGTGTATCTGTGCAACTATCGCGTAGTTACCACATTTCCGCTTTCCAGCGCCGATGTATGAAAATCAAAACGTGAGTTTCATGTACCTAGGTACATGTGACTGGCTGAGGGATCTTAATCGATCACCAAAGTTAAGCAACGTTCCCAGCGGCACACATTTGGATGGCTGACCGTTTAGTGGCATAACATCTGAGTGCTTCCGGGCTTCGGAGGGCACGTTAAATATTCGGTCCCGGTTGTTATCGATTGATAGTAGTCGTTAAGCCATTTCAGAGGTCCTTCGGCGGCCTGATAAACTCTGACACCAGAAGAAACAAATATTTCTGTCACGTTCCCAGCCGTTGCAGAATTACGTTTTGTTGTTATTCCACAGGAACCGTACAATTTTCCGGGATAAAAAGTATCATATGTCCTATTCCAGGACCTAAAGTACCTACATACCAAATTTCATCAGAATCCGTTCAGTCGTTATGGAGCTGAGTGGTAACAAACATACATACACACACACACACACACACACACACAAAAAAAACTTTCACATTTATAATAATAGTAGGAATTAGTAGCATGAATCGGCATAGACGGTCCAGTTTCTTGGCCGCCACGTTCATCCGACATAACTTCACTGGATTTTTCTTAAGAGGTTATGTTAAGAGCAATGTGTATCAAATACCGATTGATGGAATTGACGATCTGAATATCCGTATCAGGAATGCAATCGCTGCTATTCCAGCAGACATGCTCCACAGAACATGCCGAGAGCTGGAATATCGTTTGTACGTTCTCCGTGCTAACAAGGTAGCCAACATCGAGGTCTACAAAGGTCAGTAAAAAAACTTCAGAGTTTTACACCAATGTGCCGAAAACCATATGTACCTAGCTCAGTTGGTTTTCTCGTCAGAATTTTTCAGAACCCCTAGTGTATTTTACAGCCATACTGTAGCTCCAGATAGGCGGGCCCTTTCATAACAACTTCTGGAACAGGAATAAGTGGCTATTCTTGTTATAGTTTACTCGCGGTTTCTTCACACTTTTTGAATGAAACCTTTGAAAAAAATCACCCCATGTATGACGTGTTTGGTTCTTTGCCAAATAAGCCATGTATCACAAGTGTTTTATACTTCTGTTTATGCAAAAGTACCTTACTTTTTATTAAATTACACTTATCTTATATTTTATCTACAAATTATAATATTTCATTTTAATTTAGTATAAATAAAATCTGTGAGAAAATAGGTGTGTTAATAACGCCTAGTAAGAATAGTTCTTACGCAAAATATTATTACACTGAGTGCGGACGAATACGGTGCGTTGTCCCTTTGGTGTAGTTTCTAGAATTCAGTTAAGCTTTACCTGCATGAGGCGGAGGAATATCTTGGAAGTAGAACTTAATCAGGGCCTCAGAAAAGTCTGAAGTAACCGTGAACGGACTATACATTGCTTGCATGCGCACTCTTTGTATCTCTTCTCGGTCTACGTGCCATGTGGTGGGTATTTTAAAAATTCACTGCTTTTAATATGATTCATAGGCGTGCGCAA
>NQII01001056.1:539346-579346 GCA_002778355.1 Clitarchus hookeri
CTCTCTCTCTCTCTCTCTCTCTCTCTCTCTCTCTCTCTCTCTCTCTCTCTCTCTCTCTCTCTCTCTCTCTCTCTCTGTCTGCTGGCGTAACTCACACGGCCGTTTGGGACCGCGCAAAATTTGCATTAGCTTCTCGAGATGCGACACGGGAACGAGAATGTATACGGCAAACGCATCAACCAGCGTCAAAGCAATACAAGCAAGTGGGGAGAAAGTGATTGCTATGATCATGGGTGTATCCAGAGTGAGGCAGGGTGGGCGTTTGCCATCCTTTGACAAAGAGAAGTCATAAATTGAATAAATGTTTTATAAATAAACCTCGGTAAGTTTTTTCCACATGAAAATTTTCTCCACAATTTGACTCATTTTNTGATAAAGATCATCGCAACGCCTATGGCGGAAAACTGTCTATACTATAAAAGACGAAACCATAACGTATGTCGTGATACATAACCAAAACAAATAGTACAGTATAAAAGTATTCTCAACAGGAGACTAGACTGTTCATAAAAATAGAACTGTGATTTTAAAAGGAAAGCACATATTACGGCCCTTGACCACTGATTAAGTACATTACGCTTTGCTTTTCACTTCATTATGAAACCTGTTCACCAGAATCTTCCAAGACAGTGTAATTTGCCAATGTCCACTCAATATTCAAATATGTCATTTGGGACGTATCACAATAATACTGAAAGAGGTCCTCAATGTAAATCTTAAAACATCTTAATATTCTCACACATCCTGGCGTATACATATAAGGCCTAAATAATTATTTTTGGGATAACCATAAGTTACCGCATAAACAAGAATATTCGTTCTTATGACACACAGAAAGAAANAAAAAAAAAAATTAAAAAAAAAAAAAAAAAAAAAAAAAAAAAAAAAAAAGGTATATTTATTTCAGCGAGAAAATTTATCAATAAACAACGCACAACCCTGAAACAACCTTTAATAGCTAATAAGTTATCTGTTTTTGAGTAACTACATACAAAATATCTGATTCAAACTGTTTATCACAGTGTAAAAGAACGGTTTTAATTACGATAGTTAACTATACGATGCAAATAAGTAGTGTACTGATAACACTTGTGTTGTAATTAACAGTTATTTTATATGTGTATATTGTAATGGAATAATCTGCTCTAATATTGAACTTGGTATACACTTTTCAAACAACTTTTTAAATTTATATTTTATTTGTCTTATCAAATTTGTTATGTGCACATACAAAAAATATATACAGGGTGATTCTAAAATCATGGGACAAATATTGAGGGGTTGTAGAGCTCACTAAAACAAACAATTATTGCATGGGAATATATGGGCGGGAGTGACGCGTTGAGGCGTTGGTGGGCCAGTCCGATGGCCACCACGATCGCCAGATTTATCGAGTCTCGATTTTTTCCTATAGGGGCATTTGAAAGCCCTCATGTAAGAGACTCCAATTGATTCCATTGAAGACCTCGTCGCTCGACTATCCTGTGCGGCTGCACGCGTGCGTGAAATACCCGGCGTATTAGAATCTGTTCGCCAATCACTCCACCGACGCTACCAAGCTTGCATTACTGTCGGTGGTAGCAATTTTGAGCAATTATTATAAACATTACTGTAAAAAGGCATTTAGCGGCGACGTTGTAAATAAACAATGTTTTGCATGTCATGTGTTATGTTTGTGTTTGTGCCTCAACGCGTCACTTCCGCCCATATATTCCTATACAATAATTGTTTGTTCTAGTGAGCTCTACCGCCCCTCAATGTTTGTCCCATGATTTTATAATCACCCTGTATACACACAATTGTCAATTCCCTGGAAATATGTTGCGTAAAGTGGAAGCTTTATTAATACTAATTGTAATAGTAATCATTAAATTTTATCGACTCGCTGAACAGTGCCGTGGAAGTAGTTTAAGATAAAATTTTCTCTCTCTCTTTCTCTCTTTATCTCTCTCTTCGGAGGTAGACTAGCAATAAGTTTTCAACAGGCAATAACCTTAGCTCACAAACTTAATTGGTTACTATATTGCCAATGCGCATAGCTTTTAAGGGGGTCAAACTTAATTAGCGTCTGTGAACAGCCGTGTGGGCTACTGCGCATGCGCTTGTGAATGCACACTTATTCGTCTATTATCCTAGGCTAGTTTAACTGCAAAAATACCAAATTAGTTTTCTAGGTTAATTCAAATTTTAAAAACACCTATTTACCTACATCAGTTTTAGTGGTCCTGCTAGGTTGGGATGCTACGTTTAAAAATGACGGGCGGAAACGCTCATGCACAGTAATGGTGGCCGCCCATAAACGCACACGCAGAAACCGCGGCCGCAACACACCACACACACTTCAAACGTATACGCCACTTCGATGCACCAAGAAAGAGTTGATCGAGTTGAGAGATTTGGACGGCTCTTAACAACGAGGTCTTGACAGCCGGTGAGGGTGAAACAAGGTGAGAATGGAGCAGCGCCGGAATGCAGGGGCGGGGGAAATGGGAGATCCATGAGGAAACCCGCCTACCAGCGGCATCGTCCGGCACGATTCCCACGTGCGAAAATCCGGGAGTGACCCAACAAGAGAAACAACTAAGGAACTGCCTATATTGTCGTTTTGCTGAGATTACCTTACTTAGTCTTCAATATAAATGTAACATTTTAAACAATTAGACAATTGTGTTGTAATTTACGTACTACGCATTTTTTATGGCTAAAGGTCTTCATCGACAGTGATGCCGGAGTCAGACAATCACGAACGGAGAAAGAATCGGCCAAGGTCTCTCTCTGTTAAGGACCATCCCGGAATTCGCCTTGACTAATTCCCGAAGACCGTGGAAAACTGAAATCAGGATGGCCGAACCGGGAATCTAACACAGAGCCTCCAGAATGTGAGTCCAATAAGTCACCACTGCGCAACCTCGAGCGGAACAACACATCGCCTGAAATAAAATTTGTAACCGCGTTAAGTGTAAGGTAAAAAGCTGAATGACTAATGCAAAATCTTTTTTTATTCTTAAAAGCTTGACTCGGCACAAAATAACGGGGAAAAAAAAAAAAAAAAAAGTGCCAGAGAGGCCTAACCTTGGGGAGTTACATCGAGTGAAGTACACTTGGAAAATGTCTCAACGCGTTCGCACATGCTACAGTACGACCAGACACGCCCTGTGTGGATGAGTGAGCTTTTTATCACGTGTAGTGGCAGCCCTGAAATGCTTGTGATACTCTGAGGTTTGGACGAGGTTGATGATTTTACTAAAGAGGCACTGGATAACAAAAAAATTTAAAAAAACACACACACACACACACACACACATAGGTTTAACTTTAATTCCAGGTACAATAATAATGTATATACTAAAGGAGCAATGACCGTCATGCTCTCACTTAATTTAACAGGCTGTGGAGAAGTAAAATTAATCAGAAATTTTTACGTCGTATTAGAATTCTGAACGGACACATTTATATTGCTCTGTTGGTTTTATGTATAATGTACGAGCATATTCGTAATTAGCTGTAGGACATAATTTTAATTTGTTGGTTTTATACGCAAAATGAACGGGAATATTTGCTAACATAATTACTTTCATAACTCCGCAGTTTCAGCTGATCGACGCGTGAATATGACGATATTGGTCCATGGAAATGTTTATGTTAAATACTACGAAAAGATACAAAATGAGCAGGAAAGTAAATCCTAAGCAGAGCTTCCTGAAATGCTCAATTTATCGCGAACACACAACAGCATAAATAAGACTACCAACATGGAAAAATAAACCATGAACTACCTCATAGCATTCACGTAATGACATAGGTAAAATCTTATTGCATATTTTAAAAGCCATTTTTGACAGTGAATATTCTTTTTTTCAATACGTTTAACCTGCGGCTACTCCGTAATTTTTATAAACTTACGTTTTATCAGCAATTCTTAACATGAATTAAATCAATGTTTTTCAACTTACTTTATATATTTTTTTGTAAATGGCATTTTATCTGTGTTCCAAAAACAGCAATATTTCGAAGTACGGAATGGAACGTTTTTATATGCTGGAAATAACACGTATGCGAGGTTAGAAGTATAAGGCGTTACAGCGATTTTTCTTTCTGTCCAATAACATTACAACGTTCACCAAACATTGTATTTTTACTACTATTATTCTAGATAGCCAAAATATTTACGTGCCTATATTAAATACATTATCTCAACAAACTTATCTTCAAGGTCGCTAGTACGGGCAATATGCAGTACGGTGCTTTTAACTTGATGTCGTCATTCCAGAATTGACTTGCCACACGCGTTTTCCATAATTTTATACATTTTTTCGTACGCCCTTCGTCTTCTCATTCATGTTTCAACCCCTTAGCCCCACGGGTTCCTTTGCTACCTAACATGACGTTACCACGTATTTTCTTTTGCGTGCGACGTAATTGTCACTTGGCCTCGGAGCTCGTTGCACTGGTATTGACTCACTTCACCGCTCTTAATGGACTAGGTGCGTGTTATTTCTGTATTTATGTTCACTGTTTTCCCCATGAGATTACCATTTCACGCTGGCCATTTATCGTGCACTCTTACAACCATATTTCTGATCCCCTTAATTTCCGTCTGCGTTTTTCCCCCACCCTGGTCTCGCGTCACTGCCTTTCCTCACAGTCTAACTGGGTGTTGATTGACGCTTGTTTCTACCTATTATCCGTTCGCAAATGTTTGCCTTTCTCTTGGCGTTTTAAGATTTTTCAAATCTAACTTTCATTTTCTTATTTTGGTAATGTATACTGCAATTTAGAAGGCTCTTAAAATGCAATATTGCTTTCTAAAATGCAAAGTTTTGCACTAAATCGTTGTTGCATTATAATAAAATTTAGCATGCATCATCCCACCCTTCCTCATGTTTGTTAGGTATGAAGTACTTTCAGAACCGAAGGTTAAAAAGTGCTTGCGTTTTTTGCTACACTTTTTTCATTTCACGTCTAACTTCCTATTTGTTATTTTATTTATTTCAAACGTATGCCTTTTCTAATTTGTGTTCGATTGTGGTGCGTTAGGAGTAACATACATATTTTTAAAAAAATTTATCGTTTGACTGCTGTCGCTATCACATCTACTTTAGCCTCTACACACCGCTTATTTGGCAGTTACCACTTATAAAAATAATGATGGCCATGAAATAATAACGATTATAAAAGTTTGGGAAGGTATAAGTTATGTTCTGTCTTGTCATACACCATTTTAAAATAGAAGTGAAGATTGCAACTGGCAGGTGGCTATCAAACGGGATGCGTGAGTGTAAAAGACATTTCAAATGACTACGACAGACAGACATTGAGACAATTTAGAGTTGAGACAGACATTCTAAATATTGCGCTCACTGACTAATAAAAAGAGTAATAGTGGATATAGATAGATTAATGTTGTAAATAATGGGTGTGTAAATAAATTAAAAACCATTTTCAGTTCTTTTTTTTTAATTATAAATCTCCGTCCCTCACGAACTCGCATGCGCATTTTGTAACAGTATTCTAAAAATGCATATTGACATGCTCTATATTCCAGAGAATTATCTCATGCAGGAATCTAGGGAGTATAAACACATGAAAAGAAAAATGAAACGCCTATNACAATTAAAACTTGTATTTTGTTCAACGTTGATTGTAACAGTCAAACGTTAACAGTTGAGGTGGTGTGTGTAGGGCAAACAGCTAAAGACTATTACAGCGTTTTCGAAAATTTTCTACTTGAGAACTGAAATCAGCAAGAAATCAAAGAATCTGAATACTGTAGAGCGAGTTGGAGCGCGAACTGCACTGCAGATTGTTTAAACAGATCAGGATTGCATGTTGCTTTAATTAAAAAAAAAAAGGTCACAGAATCCATTAGAAAACACGCCTTATGGTATCTAAAATAAACAATTAAAAAACCACTTAATTTAAAAATGTTTAGGTGTAAAACCGTATTCGCTCATTGTTCCTGCCTACTTGTAGAGTCGGGATGGATGACACGAGGCCAAAGTAAAGCGGAGCAAGCTACTTATTTGAGGGAGACACTTGTTCNTACTGTAGAGCGAGTTGGAGCGCGAACTGCACTGCAGATTGTTTAAACAGATCAGGATTGCATGTTGCTTTAATTTTAAAAAAAAGGTCACAGAATCCATTAGAAAACACGCCTTATGGTATCTAAAATAAACAATTAAAAAACCACTTAATTTAAAAATGTTTAGGTGTAAAACCGTATTCGCTCATTGTTCCTGCCTGCTTGTAGAGTCGGGATGGATGACACGAGGCCAAAGTAAAGCGGAGCAAGCTACTTATTTGAGGGAGACACTTGTTCGGCCAGACTGAAAAATAGATGAGATAAGGAATAATTCTTTCTAAGGGGTAAGTAGCTGAATGGCTTTTATTTTGGGCATACGTCATTACTTTGTTGTATGTCAAGTAAAAAAAATTAAAACCTAATAAAAAACAGACACTGTAAAGCGAGAACTTTGGAATCAATCTCTGGAAACAAGAAAAAAAAAAACCACTGTCGTAACAGCGCATATCTTACCGCGCACACTGAAATACAGCCCACCAGTTAGGTTGGCAGCAAATCAAGTAAAATGGTTGTAAGTCTTGGCATTGTATTGCGAGTGTAATGTTTAAATGTTTAAATTTACGATTAATCTAGTTGGTGTATTTTTGCTCTATATACACATTAAAATACGGAATAGCATACTAGTAACACATTTATGTCCCTAATGATTTTACGTTTTCACTTGACTGACATGCATAAAGCCATTAAGGCCATGACAACGTTAATTTTAGATGTGGCGGAATGATACAATATGAGGAGAAAGATCTTAAGCGGGGCTTTCAAAAGTATTCAATTAACCGAGAACAGCATTTACCAAAAAATCAAGTCAAGATTAGATGTGGTCAACAAATATATAACACCAATACAAAGAGAATTCTGCAGAACGAATTACATCAGTAATCACAAAAAAATATATACAGTATATAAAATACCTGGAAGAGTAAGCCTTCTGCAGAATTCTCTATTATTTACATGTATATTTTAACAGCTAATCTTGACATCTGTTTCTTCGTACACGGGAGTGTCATAATGAGAAAATCCACAACAAACAGTTCGTATATTTACCAATTCGTTCATTCGATACATCACGTGCCGTGACACGGGGCGGAGTGAAGACCACGTGTAAACCAAACTGTTTGAGATAACTGGTTCCACACATTACGCTCATTATAATCCTGCCACAAAATTTCCCCCACTCTCGGGAAATTGTTAACCAGACCATGAGGGGCCGCGGTGGTGTAGTGGTCGGACTACTCGCCTCCCACCTAGGCGAACCGGGCTCGATTCCCGGCGTTGTCGCTCCCGGATTTCTGCAGGTGGGAATCGGGCCGGACGGTGCCGCTGATCGGTGGGTTTTCTCGGGTTTCTCAAGTTTTTTTTTGCCTCGCATTCCGGCGCATACGCGTTTTTTTCCACGAAAACTGTTAAACGTGCATCCAATGTGCTGTTCTACGAAAAGAACACAAACTTCAGACGACGGCTGTTTAGTACTTTCAGAATATCACGCACGTTAGAAACGACATTTCAGAGTACTCCAAAACTGCTTTTTCAAAACGCTATAGCTCAAAATATACGCATCAGATACATAGAAAACCCCTTAAGAACCCTGCACTGAACCTTCCTACAGACTTTCAACCAATAAAATAATAGGGTCACGCCTGAAAGACCCATAGGTACGCCAGTTCAAAGCCTTGCCCTTAGTGGCGATGGCGCACTTGATTCGCATGACAGGTCTTCCTTATCACTCCCGCGCTTCTCGGTCTCCACTCTCTCCAAACCAATCCCCCCCCCCTTTTTTTTATCATTCCCAAAAAAAATGTGAGCTAACTACGGGTACACGTAACTACGTATTTGCACATGATAAGCTGGCCACCGAAACAATAGGGATATTTCCATCTTTAATATTTCCTCAAACAAATCTAATTGCCGTGCATGTACCTACCTGCGTACTATCTTACTCTGTAACTCCACGAACATATGCCAACTTATATCTGGATATTATGTTAATTTGTTTATATTAGGATTATTGTGTGTCTCAATAGACTTGAAACGGTCTTAAAAACTACACATATTCATAAATTAAATAAAAAAGAAAAAAAAGGAACGAGTCTGTACTGTTTAATATTAAATGAGCTGCTGTTATCACAGTGTTATTTCACGAAACGGTTGCAGCAGCACCACTGTACTGACGAAATTCACTAAGTGCAGATTGAGTAGTGAACACCACTTGCCCAACTCTAAACAATAACAGGAGCTGCTTTAGTCCACGCTACTGCTTCCGAGCTTTATCGCCCGCATCGGATGCAGCTGCTCGTCATTAACCACACACTTCATATTCATTAGTCTTAATTGCTGGCACTCCAGATTAATCACTAACCCAACGGCCAGATGCTTCACATCGCTATCAAGGGGACGGATTATAGAATGAAATGTCTTGACGTATGGGTCCTACCAGCCTCTCTCTGCTGTGTGGATCAGTACATATGCCAAGGTTAAAGTGGCCGAGATAAGAATTTTCGGGGAATAAAATTTGGTGGTGACATGCTCATATTCATGCAAGTCCATCAAAACTCTTAATCTCCGCGATATCTTGAAAGCGGCGACGCGTAAAAATACATAGCAAATTATAAAAAATATATAAAAACAATATACATAAAACAATTAGTTACACCATATTAACAATTTAGGGTCCGTGGGAACTTTGATGAAAGTTTCTGAACGATTTTGTAATGCAACGATGGTGTTGGATGAAAAGGGGGGGGGGGGATGGAAGTACCTCTAGAAATCTCACTGGCTAACGGTAACGTCCGCCACGTTTCCCAAATGCGAGAACCTGGGTTTGAATCCTCAAAGAATGTAAACCCGGTTTATTCCTGCACCACCGCGGCCTCCAATAAAATATTTGTTTCATGTTCTATTTTAAAATGGTGTATGACAAGACAGAAGATAACTTATACCTTCTCAAACTTTTATAATCGTTACTATTTCATAGCCATCATTATTTTATAAGTGGTAACTGCCAAATAAGCGGTGTGTAGAGGCTAATGTAGATGTGATAGCGACAGCAGTCAAACGATAAAAAAAATTTTTTAATATGTATAATACTACTAACGCACACAATCGAACACAAATTAGAAAAGGTACACGTTTGAAATAAATAAAATAACAAATAGGAAGTTAAACATGAAATGTAGAAAGTGTAGCAAAAAACGCAAGCACTTAACATTCGGTTCTGAAAGTACTTCATACCTAACAAATATGAGGAAGGGTGGGAGGATGCATGCTAAATTTTATTATAATGCAACAACGATTTAGTGCAAAACTTTGCATTTTAGAAAGCAATATTGCATTTTAAGAGTCTTTTAAATTGCAGTATACATTACCAAAATAAGAAAATGAAAGTTAGATTTGTAAAATCTTGAAACGCCAAGAGAAAGGCAAACATTTGAGAAACGGATAATAGGCAGTAAAGACGTCAATCAAAAACCCAGTTGGGCTGTGAGGAAAGGCATCGAGATCAATTTAATAATTAAGAAAATTATTTTTTTAAACAAATAGTATAGAAGAAAATAACAAGTAAATATTTAACATTACACAATTTTCAGAAGAGAAAGATTGTTTTACAACTTCAAATTGAATAAACAAAAATGTTAAGCATAACTAGGGCACGTTCCAATAGGAAAAAAATGTGTGGCGAAGTACCAATTAAATAAGATAGAAATTAATGAAATTACATTTACATGAAACAAGTGCCAACACAACTGGCACAAGTTCTCGAACGTAAGGCGACTCATTCGTGTCGGTGGCGCGAAGTACGCGTCGCACCGTGCTGTGCACTGAAAGTGAAAGCACTGTGATTTTTCTCGTACGATGAATTGAAATTCCTGTAATGTTGTACGGCTTCCAGAGCCTTGGCAATTCCAGCCGAAAGGAAAAAAATCGCTGCTAATTTTCTTGCAGATACCAATCCTCTAGAAGCCGCAAAACTAATTTTTAATAATAAGTTGAAATATGATGTCGAGACTGTAATTTAGATATGCTCGAAGCGTATACGTGAATTGAAAATAGGCGTGGACATGGTAACCATGTGAGTGGACTTCAACCAGCTACATGTTACACGAGTTACCGCTTGTACTGAGGGCATGTAAAAATCGTGTGCGCATGCATTCCGTATGCATGTATGGTGAAGCAGTAGCTAGGAAGGAATCTATTAAAGCTCGGCTTCACCCCTTTTGTAGAAGTTCGTTTTTGTGTCAAATTCGGATTCATACTGACAATGTACGATAATAGAAAATTTATATTTAACGAGTTATTTAATATTTTTGTATATACACTTAACTGTATCTTATCTGCTTTTTGTAAAACGTCTAGAACATATTTATATTTTATTAATAAGCTATCGACATTTTACAGCAAGCAAATAACACACAAAATTACGCACAAAAATGTTAAACCACTCGTAAAATGTCAATTTTCTATAATCGTACATTGTTAGTAGTAGCTAGATATAGTTGTTTCGAAGACAGCGTCATGACAGGGAGCCGGGAGCCAGAAACTTAACCAAGGAAATGACAGACCGTGTCAAGCGAATTACGGCCATTGGCCGATGACATTAAGAAACTGTCGGCGGTGGGTGGGAAGCTCGCCACGGTGGAAGGCCGCCTCGTCGATACCAATATACTTACCACGAACATGGATTTGAGGCTCGGGACATTAATTGAAAAGGTATCCCACCTGACCACCTTCACTACCGGGGACGCACTCGAAGTCGTGGAAGGTAGGCTGGCCGGCAACAAAAACATACTGTCTACCAATATGGAGGCACAGCTGCACAAAATATCCGATGACGTACTTAAACTGAACGTGTTAGGGGCTAGGATATCGGCCGTGGAGAAGAAAATCACCGACGTGGGGGAGCAAGGTAGCGCGAGAGCTCTAGCAGGCCTCACAGCGTTACTGGACGGGTACCTTAATGTAAAGACCGTGTGCGCGGTACCCCTGAAGACGGAATCAAACCTCGTTGCCATGGAAGGCCGTCTGTTCGCCAACACGAACGTACTGTACACCAAGCTGGACGCACAGCTTACCAACGTTTCCGGCGATGTAGGGAAATTCAGGACGTTAGGTTGTGCGTTTGCAGCTATGGAGAAGAAAGTTAACGATGTAGGATGATCAAGTTAGCAGTCTCGCCACGAAACTAGACATTCACCTTAATGATATAGCCACGCTGGAAGCAATAAGTAAGAAGTTAGACGCGAACCTCGGTGCCATCAGTACGATGTCCCTCACCAGGACGAAACATTTTCAGACTTTAACCAATAACATGCACAGCGTAGTGGCAAGCAAGCTGCCTGCCGTGGAAGCACAGCTGGTAGATTTAGGCGATCGCGTCGACTATAGGTCCCTTACGACCCTCGCTGCAACGTTGTGAGATAATCTGCGTATAGCGACTGTGAGCGCCGACAAGCTGAGTGGTGTGGACACCAAGCTCACAGCAGTCGAGACAAAGCTCGAGCAGTTCAACATTAAGGGGTAAATGTGAGAATTTTTTTTTTTGGAACTTTTAAAATGTTAAGTAAAAAATTTTAACTTTTAAAATATTTAATATATTTTTTTAACTTTTGAAATGTTGACAGCGTAATTTTTGAAAAATTAATTTTTAAAAATTAAATGAAAAAAAAAAATTTTTTTTGAAAATTAATTTTTGAAAAAAGAAAATTGCAAAAAATTTATATATATATTTTTTTCGAATTTTGGCAAATGTTATCACTGGCTGCCAAGATGGCCGCCGTCGAAGCGGAATGCAAACGCATGAAGTTTGTCATTTCCTTGGTAAGCTTCTGGCTCCCGGCTCCCTGTCATGACGCTGTCTTCGAAACAACTGTCTCTAGCTACTGTCAGTAATTACTATGAACCTGAAATTATGACGCGAAAATGAACTTCTGCACAAGAGGTGGAGCCGAGCCTTAAGGCCTGTAGTAAGGAACCATCCCAGATCCCAGCATTCGCCTTAAGTGATTTCGGGACACCATTAAAACCGAAATAAGAATGGCCGGACCGAGAATCGAACCTAGGACCCTCCGAAGCAAGTAAGGTTTATCACTGCGTTACCCCGCTCTGTTATGCATGCATGGACGAATGTATGTTTAGCTTCACAAGAAACTGCGCGATCTACGAGTGTCAACTGTGTTTTATTTCTCTGATATGGCTTCCAAAATATTTGGTACTTGGCTTCGCATAACGGACGAAAGAGATAAGTGGGATGACCGTTTAAGGTGGCGGTTGAAGGAATTTTACACGTCTGAGGCCTAAAAGCGTGGGGGCGCTAGGGGCGACCGAGACATGCGCATCAACTCTCTCATCGCCTCTACGCGCAAAGCACTGAACTTACGCGTAGTCTTACCGTCGATGACGCACCTCCGAGACTTTCAGTGGAGACCCTACCATTTTATAGCATAATAATAGATATAAAGGTTTGATGCACGTCGCTATTCCTTTTTTAATGTTTTGTACCGAAATATGCATTCCTAAAAAACCCGTGAAAACACCCGTTTGAGATATTTTCATTATAACGAAAACATGCTTCAGAGAGAAATGAAGGAACTGAAAAACGTGTACATATGCGTAACGTTTTTTAAATGCTATTTGTAAGCAAACCTCACAAAGACACGTTGGGCGGTTTTTTAATTAAAAAAATTCTGCTGGAGCTCTGCGCACAGTTTGGCGGCCTAACGAGGTGGCCACCTTGACGAAGATAAGTCCACTCTCTACAACGGATACCTATTTATCGATAAAATTAAGTTCAATATTTAATAACACGGCGAGTTGGAGCACTGTGCGTACCTGAACAGTTATTTTAAAATCACAGTAAGCTACTGAGACTAATGTCATATCTAAAACCACAATAAAAAAAATAACCATTTTATTCTGTATCTCGCATGAGAAAACAAGGATGAAAAATTTACAATAACTTCAGAAATACTGTTACTTAGTGACGGGCAAGAGCTGCACTAGAATAAAAAATCTGACAAATGAAAATACAATAAGACAATGTCAAAACCTCTGTTTTGTAAAATATACTGTAATAGTTCTCTTTACCACCGGTGCACAGAAATTAAGTGTGAAACGGTAGGATATGAAAGCCCACAAATTAAACTGCGGACGTATATTTTTACTTTTCTACTAACTCTTAAAATAACTGCGCAGGCAAGCTCAATTTTTTTTTTAAACCAAATGAAATTTTATTCTCTCTTCGAATACATTTAAAATGATGAAAAAACAACAGCTATGCAGTCCTAGATAGCTGGTTTTTACACTTTCTGGCAAAAAAAATTGTATTCCCAGAACTCGTATTCACTTAGGCATGCGTGTCCGTGCAAACAATGGTTTCATAGGAAATATTTTTGTGCATATTCCTCTTGTCCCCTCCCAGCGGACACGCCACTGCACGACGGCAAGGTAGAAGGTTGCAGAGGGCGAGGAAGCAACAGGCTGACTGAGGGATTGGGTATCGCCGACCCGTGGATGGGGTTGGGGGAGCGTGCGACCCTTGCGTCTTCGATCTATTTGCCGGGGAGGGGGACTGCACGAGTACACGATGCCTAATGATTTCGCTCCTCAAACTTCCGTGCGCAGAGTGCACGACCCCTGCAGTTCGTTTGAGAATCCTTGTGGTGATATCCTTGCCACCTTGCGTTTGTTTATCTCTACAACTAACTGCTACACAATCTTATATTATATTAAAACTCCAACATTATTAAACATATAACTTACTATTTTACTGAATTCCTGAAACCAGAATGGACGTATTCCAGCCTTTATTTTCCCATGTGAGAGTGAAAAAATAATAAATAATGAGTTGATCTTTATTACGATCACGGATGCAATTAAAAACAACAAGGGGAAAATATTGTGGTTTTGAAAATATTTTAAGACCTGCCCCATACCCCGACAGCCCCCTGAAAAATCAGCTACGGTAAAACAGAAATACGTAAATCCAAGATAGAAGGGATACCAAAGGCACTTTTAAAAGTCACGCTAAAGATCTACTTGTATGCACAATGTGTGTTCCTCCATCATATGTGAGATTAACGCTGTTATGTGAAATTATAATTGTAAAAGTAAATATTTTACAGGTTTACAAACAAGTCCACTTCCGTTCATTAAAAAACCAGACAACAAAACAAATAATTTAAGTTTTTACGAATTTCTACCTACCATTTTTAATTCAACGTTGAGACATGGAACTACTTTCCCTCCTTCCGTCGATACCAACTTTACTGGTCACATCCGTGTCGGGCGTGGCCGTTCAAATATACGCAGTAAGGGACAGTGGCATTTTTAAAATGTTTATTTCAAAAGTTATCCTCAAAGGTATTGCAAGAATATAAAATTATTTTCTACGAATACAGATTATTGTTACAAGACGCCAGAGGAGCGTATCTAAAATCGTGAGAGATGGAGGTATTAATAAAAATAAAATAAATTTTATTTTAACTTATTCACACAGCTATTATTTGCAACATTAATCTATGCATATCCACTATTACTCTTGTTATTCTCAGTGAGGGCAGTATTAAATGTATATCTCAATTATAATTAAATTTCTTATCAATGCGCATTGCGGCGATGATGTACTTTACGCGCTTAACAGTTTAGCCCTTATCGCTCCCGCGCTTCTCGGCCATACACACGGAAAATAGTCCTAGATACGCGGGCCCCGTAAGTTTATTTCGAACACCTGCGATGTACCCCCAAGTCTCAGGTTATAAATATTTATGGTTGAGTAGTTACATTTACCCAAGGAAGGTGTCATTGCCGTTTTAGGACACTGTTTATTTTGGCGAAGCCTAAGCGTAAATAGTGTGAAGTGAGGTGGATGTGGAGCAGCGGTGGAATGCAATGGTGGGGAGACCAGAAGTACCTCGAGAAAACCCCCAGGCCAACGTAAACAACCGCCACGTGTCCCAAATACGAAAATGTTAAGAGACTCCGCCAGGAACTGAAAAAACAGACCACTAGAAAATTGTCAGCGCATGCGTCAGACACGAGTGCCTGATGCTTACGAATGTCATCGAGAAGCGAAATTGTTTCCGCAACAAATCGTTCGTGCGCGTCTCTCGCAGAAACTAGAGCTGAAGGAAGAGAACACTGGATTAGAAAGAGGGTAGTCGTCGNCAGCCACAGTCATATCTTGTCACAGGCACAAAGTACCGACGTTACCTACGCGGAAAAATGTAAATCGTTCCGCAATAGAACGCGCTGCCTATGCTCGGTAGAGCGGTCCGCTATTCGGAAACTCGGAACCGCATTAGAAAACGTGGCAACAGTAGGGCCTACTTCCGTGTCTATTCGGATACTGAGCACGACGACTGCCGTGCAAAGACACCACCACAAGCAGGAAAAAGACTTTCATTTTCTCGGTCAAATAAAAGGGAGTGGAGTGATTTGGGCGGCTCTTAACATTGAGGCATTGAGAGCCGATGGGGGTGAAGTGAGGTGTGTATGGAGCAGCACCAGAATGAAAGGGTGGAGTAAACGGGAGATCCCTGAGAAAACCCGCCGACCAGCGGCATAGTCCGGCACGATTTCCACATGCGAAATCCGGTAGCGACCCCGCCGGGAATCTAACCCGGTTCGCCTGGGTGGGAAGCGAGTAGTCTGATCACCACACCACCGCGGCCCCGTTTTGAGAGCCAGGTCGGTGTTTATGAAAAAATACATAGTGTACGCATGTCAGAAAGTTACACGAACACGTACATATGCATAGGAATTAGAAATATGTTCATCCAACTTTTAAATACTTGTCCTACTGTGCGAGGACACTGGTACTTCCAGACTCAATAAAAGTTCTTGTAGCTGGATGAATTGTGCGAGAAACTCCTTCAGTCCAGGCCTTTCGACGTGTTTGACTTTCAAGTTTCTGGTGCATTAAAGAAGAAGTTGAAAGGTTGCGGCTTTCATACAAATACACTTGGTGGGAGATAAAAAGAATTTAAAATACATAACATTACTGAAGATTTCTTACTGAACTAGTTTTTATCAAATAGAAAAGAGAAGAAGACCTTCTGAATGGTCTAAATGTACTTTTCCCCGAGCGTTTCACTGATAGTGTCTTTTTACTTCAATATATCACTCCCGTGTAGTCTGCAACGTCTCCTATTTAAATCCCAAAGACTTTTTTTGGTCATTTCTCGTTTCTGGCGAACCCGGATCATATTACTACTTTAAAACATCTTATAACAACACACATTAGAATGGAATGCACACTCATATGCATGTTAAAAGTAGATGGCCGCCATCTTATAAATAGAAAATTTATTTAATAATATAAATATACAGTGTAAAACTATCTTATGTAAGCTTCTAAATGGCACCAAAACTTCACAATAGGAAACTTATAAAAAAAATTACGGCGTGTTGCGTCAACCTCCGAAATCTGTGAAATTTGCTTGCAATGTGTATGGCAAATGGCTGCCATCATCCACTTGTTGTAGTTAACATCTAGATTATTTTTTTCTTTCACCTTGAGAATAGGGTAACATAGGAACAAAATTTTATCAAAATTAAAAATGGTGCAGCTTCAGCCCCTTTATGATTTCACATTGAATGACTCTTTGTTAATAGTAGCTGTGTGTATTTTATATCATTCTAAATAAATTATGACATTAAAACTAGAATATATGTATATAAAGACCGGCGACTTGTTACAATATTCACAATGGCACAGACATGTGTGTGCGCGAGTGTGTGCGCGTGGGGGTGTGCGTGTGCGTGCACGCGCGTGTGTGCAAATGAACGCGTCCCTGTGCAAATGCACGCATTTGTGTAAATGCATGTTTATGTGCATGTTTATGTGTAGATGCATGTTTTTGTGTAAATGCTCGCCTTTTTTAACACTAGTCTGACAATCAAAAATTGAACGATGTCATCCTAGAGTGCAATGAGAAGGGGGATGGGGAGGGGCAAGTACATGGTTGCCACTATCTGGAAAACAGGGAAATGTCAGGGAATTTTCCAATTAAAAAAGGTGACAACCCTGAAGTATGATCGCAGTCGTGAGCGATCATTCGACAAGGACGGGACCGAGGCACAACTGTGTTACATTTATAATTACATGTTTTTGTGTTGCACACTTGTGTTTCAAATTGTTGTTTGTATTTCATCGCGTGTGAAAATAAAACATCCACCAAGTATGATTTTTCCATTGAAGAAGTGACAAACTTACTGAAGCCGTGGCAGCACATCCCGCTAGTTACGAGCGGGAACACGATATGTACAAATATTAGCGTGTCAAAGACAATGAGTGCGTTTTTATTATTGTCATTTGTTTATCGTTTAAGCAATAACTTATGTCGCAGGATAAAAAATAAAATAGGATAAAAAATTAATGTTTTTAATTTTGGTTAATTAATCATAATAAAGGTTAATCATACAATTTCATACCGGTATGTCAAGAAACGTGTTGCTGTGAATTCTTAATCCTACTCAAAATCATTTCAAGGCTACTTCAAAACGCAAAGCAAAATCAACAAACTAAACTACCTTCTTTGCACAACTCTGAACTGACCGTAAAAAAAAATTTACGCTAGAAAAAAGACGCTTTTATAAAGTCCATAATTGGCAATTACTGTTCAGCGATTATCGTTAAGCGCATCCACTCAGTGATAATCGCAAAAGATGTACCTTGCAAACCTTACCATTAGACCGACGATTCCTTCCTAGTTGTGACGTCAAACGTATTTCAGGAAGGTTGGAGAAAAATACATTCATATTTTTTTCCATCTCTACTAACAAGTATCTAATTTTCATAGGCGTTACATGCAACGTCATTCACAGTGAAGAAAAAAAACTAGGCCGCTGGATAGCAAGAAGAAAGCAAATTTTAATCTTATACTGGTGCGAAGTATTATCATAAACACTTTGCATGTAAAGCTTTGCCACGTTAATAAAAAATAGATGTTACAGTTTTTCACAATCACATTTCGAAATCACAAATTCACTGCCTGGGGAGCTCACGTATAATGATTAGTAACTCTTGCAGGAATTATATAGATTACACTAAAGAAAAAGAGTTTTTAGCTACCTTAACATATTTAAGTTAACTTTTTTTTTTCCGCGCACAGTTACAGGATATTTGTAACACTTTCAATGATGCACACACATTGAATTAAAAAAGTTCCGGTCAGTTTCATGTTTTATTTTCTGTAACTCAAATTATAAATTATGTACAGCACAAATTCAGCTTATATCTACCAGCATACAATTCGCAATGACGTCTCATATATCCAGTCGTAAAGATACAGATGACCCTTCAGAGAACATTTATCTGTGTCGCATATTTTTTTACATACATCAAGAGACCTCTCAGCAAAAGTTCTGAAGCATCTCAAATAGGACAAAAAGTTTTCACGTACCTAAATATTTATTTCTTTGCAGGTAAATTTTTCTTAACCTTTTAATCATGTATATTGAAAAAAAAATGATCTGCTTTCATTTAATTATGTTTTAAAGCTTACTTAAAGTCTAAAAAAATTATTTTAAGTTCTACGATATGTAAATTATTTCGTTAAAAGACAACAAAATAAATTCACCAGCTGCAAACGAAAGAAAAAAAAAGNGTTCTACGATATGTAAATTATTTCGTTAAAAGACAACAAAATAAATTCACCAGCTGCAAACGAAAGAAAAAAAAAAGCATTCTATGGTCCCGGCCAGCGCTGCGGAAGAACATTCACCGGCAGCGGTTTTCGCGTGGGAACAANAAAAAAAAAGCATTCTATGGTCCCGGCCAGCGCTGCGGAAGAACATTCACCGGCAGCGGTTTTCGCGTGGGAACAAGTTGATTCATCGGGACCACCCCTTGATGAATGCAGATGGCGCTCGATTAGAATTCAATGCGGGGGCCACAGCACAACGCAGCGCTGCGATAAATATTCCCGCCAATGTCAGTTTACTAAATTGCGCGTGGCCATCACCATTCTCAAGCACCGTGCCACGGCCATGGGAAACACGTGGAGGCCCCCGATATTCCCACACGGAGAAATATTTTCCATTGAACTTCCTCAACTGCAATGGAGATTTTTAACATTTACACATAATGGAAAATATGCAAATATACAAATGCTACTATGGACAGATACTACGCATTTGTTAGCGCGGTGGTAGAGAGGTTAGACTACTCGCCTTTCACCAACGCGAACCTGGTTGGATTCCCGGCGAGGTCGCCCTCGGATTTTCGCACGTGGGAATATCGCCGGATGATGCCGCTAGTCGGCGGATTTTCTCGGGGATCTCCCGTTTCACCCGCCCCTTCGCTGAAAGAAATCAGCAGAGAGAATTTAACAGAACAGTTCTGTAATGGCATTTAATGGTAGCGACAACTAAAATTTAGTACCAGAAACAGAATGTTCTGTAATATTTTGCAATCCAAATTGTTATCAGAACAATCTAAATAGTGTTAAAAGTTATTCTGTTGAGGGAACNGTTCTGTAATATTTTGCAATCCAAATTGTTATCAGAACAATCTAAATAGTGTTAAAAGTTATTCTGTTGAGGGAACCATATTTTCTGTAGCAAGGACAGTTTTTTCTGTAGTAGCAACTATACAGATAGTTGTGTACACAATCTTACAGTATTGTTACGATAACAGAACAAGATATTGTAAACCCAACAGTACTGTTTGGTAACTGCAACAGAATGACCTGTAGAAATCGCATTCGGTTTTTTTTTTTTTGTTTCAAAAGTTTACAGAAAAAGTATCGTAGCTACAACAGTGTCGTGGACTGTCGGATGTACCCTCCGGTTCTGTTAATATTACAGAGCTAGTATTGTAGAGTTGAACAAGTGTGGTAATTACAACAGTGCCGCGGACTGTTAAAGGCGCCCTCTAATTCAATAAAGAAGATAAATAGGAAAATGTTGTTATTGTGANGTTCTGTAATATTTTGCAATCCAAATTGTTATCAGAACAATCTAAATAGTGTTAAAAGTTATTCTGTTGAGGGAATCATATTTTCTGTAGCAAGGACAGTTTTTTCTGTAGTAGCAACTATACAGATAGTTGTGTACACAATCTTACAGTATTGTTACGATAACAGAACAAGATATTGTAAACCCAACAGTACTGTTTGGTAACTGCAACAGAATGACCTGTAGAAATCGCATTTGGTTTTTTTTTTGTTTCAAAAGTTTACAGAAAAAGTATCGTAGCTACAACAGTGTCGTGGACTGTCGGATGTACCCTCCGGTTCTGTTAATATTACAGAGCTAGTATTGTAGAGTTGAACAACAGTGCCGCGGACTGTTAAAGGCGCCCTCTAATTCAATAAAGAAGATAAATAGGAAAATGTTGTTATTGTGANACAACAGTGCCGCGGACTGTTAAAGGCGCCCTCTAATTCAATAAAGAAGATAAATAGGAAAATGTTGTTATTGTGAAGTAATACTTATTTAGTGGAGGCTGTTGACAAACTGTGAGGGTACTGTGCTACCTTTAAAGTGTTGGCAGACGCCGCCATGTTAGGCGTTAAGTGTAACAATAGCAACAAGGGTACTGGAATGTCCAATTTGTTTTTAAAAGACTTATATCACTTACACAAACAGGACATAAAAATTAAATAACTAACGCCGTACTTTTATTGGCACTACAAATTATCTGATGTGAAAGGAAAACCTGTTTACACAAACGTTACAAGTAAAAACATTTTTTATATCAGATGACACCCAATGTTATACAACAAAAATATATTTAACATAAAGGAAAGATTATCTTATTAAATAAATAAGCTAACTCACATGTGAATTCGTCGCGTCGAGATTCGTCCGCAGACGTTACATACAGGACATGCTTTAAAGAATTAAACAATGTAAAACAAGTACATTTAAAAACCTGAATCTCATTACTGATATAATAGACGAGCGGTCTAAGGCGTCCGTCCACCAACACAAGGTCCGGCGTTCGAGGCTGCCTGCTACTACAAGGAATTTTTCAAGTTCTCAAGAATAACTACAGATAGCAGCGCATTATGTGAGCCGACGAGGGAATTAAAATATACAACATAAGATGGTTACGGCTACCACGACACCCAATAAAGGCAACAGAGAAGATAGTCAACATTACCATACACTTTTGATGGGGTCAGTATGATGCTCAGTTAAGGCAACAGTTGTTAGTACTGCCATACTCATTGTTAGTACACATAGGTGACAAGCCATGGAATAGCAATATGCAAATATACATATGGCAGTAGTATCGCGTACAAAATGTATAAATGGGTAGTGCATTGGTTGAGCTTTCATTTGTAGTCAAGTGATTCATGTGAAAAGGTTTCTGACGTGATTATGGCCGCACGACGGGAATTAACAGACTTTGAACGCGGAATGGTAGTTGGAGCTAGACGCATGGGACATTCCATTTCGGAAATGGTTAGGGAATTCAACATTCCGAGATCCACAGTGTCAAGTGTGTGCCGAGAATACCTAATTTCAGGCATAACCTCCCACCATGGACAACGCAGTGGTCGACCGCCTGCACTTAATGACCGAGACCAAAGACGTGTGCGCAGAATGGTCAGACAAGCAACACTGCGTGAAATAACCACAGGAATCAATGTGGGACGTACGATGCACGTGTTCGTTAGGACAGTGTGGCGAACTTTGGCTGTACTGGGCTATGCCAGCAGAAGACCGACTGGAGTGCCTTTACTAACCGCACAACTGAACCGATCATTGACTGGAAAAGGTTATGTTCAGCTACTTGGAGACCACTTGCAGCCATTCATGGACTTCACGTACCCAAACAACGATGGGATTTTTATGGATGACAATGCGCCATTTCACCGGGCCACAACTGTTCGCGATTGGTTCGAAGAACATTCTGGACAATTCCAGCGAATTATTTGACCACCAATATCGCCCGACATGAATCCCATCGAACATTTATGGGACATATTCGAGAAGTCAGTTCGTGCACAAACTCCTGCACCGGCAACACTTTCGCAATTATGGACGTCTATAGAGGCAGCATGGTTCAATATTTCTGCCGGGGACTTCCAACGACATGTTGAGTCCATGCAACGTCGAGTTGCTGCACTTCGCCGGGCAAAAGGAGGTCCGACACGATATTAGGAGGTATCCCATGACTTTTGTCGCCTCAGTGTATGTTACTGCTGGGTGAACAATCATCTCTGTAGCGGCACCAGAGCAGTATTGTAGGGAATACCATACTGGATTGTAGTCAGAACCCTACTCATTTGTAATCGCAACATTATATTCTGTAGAAAGTAATGACGTCACTGATTCATGACGTACTGACATTCTACAATATATTCTGTTGGCGTTACCACATACCTTTAACAATATTCGTAGGGTAGACACACCCAAACAGACTGTTGTCTGTATTTTAACAGNTTGGCGTTACCACATACCTTTAACAATATTCGTAGGGTAGACACACCCAAACAGACTGTTGTCTGTATTTTAACAGTCTTGGAGGGTAGCGACTACAGAATTATGGTTCCTACAACAATATTTTTCTTTCAGTGTTCACTCCGGCGCTGCTCCATGCTCACCTCGCTTCACCCTCATCGGCTCTCAAGACCTCGATGTTGAGAGCTGCCCAAATCTCTCCACTCGCTGCGTGGTTGAAGGCTTGGCAGGGGGAACTCTTTAAGAATACAGATATGAAACAGTGGCGTGTATTGCGAACTCGAGCCACAAGCGCCAGCAAAATGGCTTCACTGGCTAGCAATATGGCGGAACTTCTTTCACCAACCTACTCGTGGAGACTTGTTGCCGTAAGGCAGCCCAACCAATTACGAAATATTCCATAACGCGCGATAGCCAATCAGACCCAGGACCCGTTCCCCCAACTTAGCGCGGCCAACGAGCGACCACGTTCACTAGCATGAAAAAAACCTTTTCGCAATTTTGCTTACATATTCTGTGACGAGGAAAAGGCAAGCTCAAGATGGAATAGCGACGGAATGCAACAGTGGAAGAAGCGGGAGTAATAAACGNTACGAACTCATCAAAATTCATCAAGCTTTAACACAACCCAATATTTTTGAATACACAACAGGCGCCTGGCAAATTTATTTGCCGTTTGCGCATCAAGAGCTTATAACAACAAGGGTATCCAACGTTACGCCTCAAATACATCTAATGTAAACATACCAAGGTTCGATTATACAATTTTCATGACGGTTGAAGTAATAAAATGTCATAATTGCGCACGGCCACGCTTAGCAGCAATAGCTCCAATGGCCAACGATAAAGCGAGCGCGTGTTGTCTTGCGATAGCAAGCCTGCCTCACATTCGAAAGGTCGTCAATTCGAAACCAGCCGGTTGTACTGAAGTGTCGTACTTGCGCCAACCCCCTCTCCTCCATACACCTTCCGCAACACGTTGTGATCCTGCCCTTGCCCCAAGTAGGAGACAGTTAGTGCAATTCCTTACAACGGAGCCATACAACGCGTAAAATGGCTTCAGACATCGGACGCTTGAAGGTTCTAAGGACAGCGCAGCCGTGAAAGTCTGATGTATAGTATCCGAAGTTATCTGTTTACTGCACCTTGTCAAAGCGACCGACCAGTGCTGGAACTTACTTCCTCCTCCATTCCAGACTCGATGCGTCCCAACGTTTGGAGCTTCTGGTTACGGCGTCTGTGCAGTGTAGTCCGTCGGCTCGCCGGCCTCCCACCGCGATAAGGGTTTGATTCACGACACATTCGCTCTTGGATTTTTCGCACGTGGGAAATGTGAATGACGTTGTCTGTAGCCGGCGGGTTTTCTCCGGGAACTCCTGTTTCCTTGACCCTTGCATTCCATTGTTCCATCAGATTGGTTTAATTACAAACCACGCTTCAGGGACCATTGCTGCTGGGCTCTTCCTCGAAGGCCACTACTGAGCGGGTGTTAAAATCCACCCCAAAACACGACATTATTCATATATAGGCTGGTCACGGTAAAATGAACCATTTTTTTAAGGCCATGCATAAAAGATTCCTTTCAGCTTGTGTGTATCATTCCTCCACTTTTTTATATAATAAAATTGCCATGCTACTTAAACGCAGTGTATATATTTCCTAACTCAAAAGTTAACTTCTGAAGTCACAATAAAATATAATTCTTTGGTTCTTATGCTTGCTCACTTTACCTTTAATAGCCTATAACGAAAAAACAGCAGACGCGTCCCGAGTCCTGCGAGGTCGTGCTCGTGTGNGAAATGCAAGTGATATGACTAACACGCCACTGTGACCCTCTCCTCACTAATCAATTATCACAGTGTGTGTGTTTCTTGGTTTTAAGTAATTTCGTATTGCAGAAATAATTCTGAGATCGACTCGCTAAAGTTATATGCCTCCATGTAGACATCGACTTCTTTACTCCAAGCACACTATTTTTATTTTGGAATGGTGGCCTCAGCGGTTCATGATTTGGCTCTTAAAGCGTGTCCGCTCGACCGGCTTTAATGGAACTCGACATTGAGCTTATAAAACAATTTATTTTAATGCGAAAGTGTTAGGTCACTAGTTCGGTACATACTACCAGTACGTTTATCTTACTCTTTCGTCTCGCTGCACAGTAGGCCTACTGTCACTAGATTGACATAACACTTTGCTATCCAAACGTCTTAGGGAGGGAGGTATATAACTCATTCCCGGTTACTACAGTAAGTTACCATATTTCTCCAAAATGGTTCTCCTCCGTCTAAAGTCGTGCGTACACTAAACTTCTTCCTGTAAAAAGGCAATTCTCACTGACAAAGAGCCGTATTCCACTGCGATATGCGAACACCTTTGTCACAGCACAGACAGTATTCGCGAGGGATCGTCAACTAACCGCCTGCAACAGCTGTCGAGATAAGACTTATCCTCGCAAAAAAAAAGACAATGGGAGAACAGTTTGCCGTGTATCGCACACTAGTGCGCGAGGGCTGATATAATACCAGAAGTCGTAGCGGTGGCAGGTGGCGCCAATTACAGGTAGCGGCCATGCAGATGAACTACTTGAGCAGCGCGGCTGGGACAACGGGCAGCGCCAGCTAACAACGTAGACCTACAATCACACATCATCGCTAAATTAAAATCTAAGCAACCAATTTTGATACACGGATTGAAAGACATGAGCAAGCAGATTTTCGGCGACTCGCCTGCAGTGTCGGTCTATTTACGAACTCATCAAAATTCATCAAGCTTTAACACAACCCAATATTTTTGAATACACAACAGGCGCCTGGCAAATTAATTTGCCGTTTGCGCATCAAGAGCTTATAACAACAAGGGTATCCAACGTTACGCCTCAAATACATCTAATGTAAACATACCAAGGTTCGGTTATACAATTTTCATGACGGTTGAAGTAATAAAATGTCCTAATTGCGCACGGCCACGCTTAGCAGCAATATCTCCAATGGCAAACGATAAAGCGAGCGCGTGTTGTCTTGCGATAGCATGCCTGCCTCGCATTCGAAAGGTCGTCAATTCGAAACCAGCCGGTTGTACTGAAGTGTCGTACTTGCGCCAACCCCCTCTCCTCCATACACCTTCCGCAACACGTTGTGATCCTGCCCTTGCCCCAAGTAGGAGACCGTTAGTGCAATTCCTTACAACGGAGCCATACAATGCGCGAAATGGCTTCAGACATCGGACGCTTGAAGGTTCTAAGGACAGCGCAGCCGTGAAAGTCGGATGTATAGTATCTGAAGTTATCTGTTTACTGCACCTTGTCAAAGCGACCGACCAATGTTGGAACTTACTTCCTCCTCCATTCCAGACTCGATGCGTCCCAACGTTTGGAGCTTCTGGTTACGGCGTCTATGCAGTGTAGTCAGTCGGCTCGCCGGCCTCCCACCGTGATAAGGGTTTGATTCACGACACATTCGCTCTTGGATTTCTCACACGTGGGAAATGTGGACGACGTTGTCTGTAGCCGGCGGGTTTTCTCCGGGGAACTACTGTTTCCTTCGCCCTTGCATTACATTGTTCCATCAGATTGGTTTAACTACAAACCAAGCTTCAGGGACCATTGCTGCTGGGCTCTTCCTTGAAGGCCACTACTGAGCGGGTGTTAAAATCCACCCTAAAACACGACATTATTCATATATAGGCTGGTAACGGTAAAATGAACCATTTTTTAAGGCCATGCATAAAAGATTCCTTTCAGCTTGTGTGTATCATTCCTCCACTTTTTAATATAAGAAAATTGCCATGCGACTAATAATAAACGCAGTGTATACATTTCCTAGCTCAAATATAATTCTTTGGTTCTTATGCTTGCTCACTTTACCTTTAATAGCCTATAACGAAAAAACAGCAGACGCGTCCCGAGTCCTGCGAGGTCGTGCTCGTGTGGCGAGGACGTCAGACAGGCCTTGGTTCGCGACCAGCCTACATTTACGGACAAAGTGTCGGCAACCACATGGTTCGGAATCAACTGTAACCATGCGACGTATACTGCACGCCATATATTTGCTAGCTTGAACAACAGTTACAATGCACTTCTATTGGCGACGGTAACAGGAGAGGAGAACAGAGAACACAAACGCAGAATCCGTCTGATAGTGATTGGAAAGTAACAACTGCTTCAGCACGTTCAAAACTGAGAAATATTATTAGTTTACAAAGTCTCGGGTATTTTAATAAGCGTGTACGCATTAGAGTTACAACAACAACAACGTGAATAATAATAAGTTATTAGTGTTACAAATGAAAGGAAACTAAATTCCATCTGCTTCAATTGAAAAAATCAGATATTTTCCACGAACAGTCTGGGTATCTCTTAAGTTTTGGCGATACAGAAAACCCACAAAATAAAATACATGGTTAAAAAAATGATATATAGTACAAAATAAATTGAAGAGTGATTTTTCATTACGTGGTTCTTTTGCCCTGGCGTCGAAAGTACGATATTTCATTATAATCCATACAGAGAGCGCAAATGGCTTCGTTTTGAAAGTTATCGCGATATAAGGATGCGAGCAGGATACGATAGATGACAACGGTAACAGTTACAGTGATTAAAAATAGTTTACGAAGAAGCTTATTCCAAAATTTAACCTCGAGATATATAGTTGCAATGAATAATGCTGCACATGACGGCATTAAACTGAAAGGATGTAACGTAACGTAAGTAATTTTAATAATGGCTAGCTAGATACGGATGACTTCGTAACTAGCTTGTTTAAATAAAAATTATACTAACTCATGCGCAAAATCAACCTAAGTAAATCAAATATTATATGAAACACATTGCACGCATATTGCCACAGAAGATATTATATGAGAATGTAAATAAAAATCCATAACATTTATGACGAATATGAATAATTATACATTTATATAAAATGAACAGTAAATATCTCCAGTGTTGATGGCAAAATCGCAGGCCATAACAGTAAACCCTCATCGAGAGAAATTGGTTTTGAAAATCTCACGGGTTACGAGCGAAAAATGGCAACCACGGCCAGTGTTTTATATTATTATTTCCGTGATTTGGCAGGCTCTAATACGCTTGGTTAACCTCCCACCCCTCGAGGACTGGTGAATGGGTTCCAGGAATCTTAGTTAACGACGCTCTCCTCTTCCTTGTGACGTTGTCCAGACTCGCAAATATTTGGCGCGCAAGCTTCGGCACACGCAGCCATAGCTTTCGAGGTATTCGAACGCGGATAACCTCTCACGGCAAGTTTGCATCCTATCGAATCACATCACGAAGGTCGGCGGAACACTAGACTAAAGATGACGTGGACTAATTTTCATCATATCCGAGATGCTTATTATACAACGCATAAACCAATTAGAAGACAATATAAAAAAACATCAAGTCGACTTCCACACGACCTGCTGATACTCCTACATCTAAAGCACCTCGGCCTATAGCATCATTTCATCCAAAACCGAAGACTGCACCTAAATAGTAAAACTATATATAAACTGTTTCCGTTACTGTTTTGTATTTAGTACAATGGCATACACTGCTGATGAATTACGTCGCGTTGTCGAAAATGTGCGTGGAAAATATTTGTTGGCCGAGCGAGTACATTTGGAACGTGACATGGTCATGGAGGATGCATTCAAACCGCTCACATCTCGACTTGATATTTTACAACATGTAGTTTCACCTGTCGCATTGATGAAAGAACCTGATAAAGCCATACAGCAGCCAGGGAAGACACTAAAGCGTAAACTGAATGTAGAAGAAGTGGCGGATGAAGACGATATTCAATTGTCAGTTTTGAAGCGTAAAAAAGAGAGAGCTAAAACTCGAAATGTACATGCTCATGGTTACCTAGCAGTGTATTCGCCTCGGTTCAGTGATAGAACATACGGAGTTTACAAAAGAAATAAAANTCGAAAATGTGCGTGGAAAATATTTGTTGGCCGAGCGAGTACATTTGGAACGTGACATGGTCATGGAGGATGCATTCAAACCGCTCACATCTCGACTTGATATTTTACAACATGTAGTTTCACCTGTCGCATTGATGAAAGAACCTGATAAAGCCATACAGCAGCCAGGGAAGACACTAAAGCGTAAACGGAATGTAGAAGAAGTGGCGGATGAAGACGATATTCAATTGTCAGTTTTGAAGCGTAAAAAAGAGAGAGCTAATACTCGAAATGTACATGCTCATGGTTACCTAGCAGTGTATTCGCCTCGGTTCAGTGATAGAACATACGGAGTTTACAAAAGAAATAAAAAATTGTTTCTGGGAAACGAAATATTTTTCCTCCCAAACGGTGAAATTTAATTTGGAAATGAATCTCTGCATGCAGTCCCTGGCCTTTACGAATTACTCTTCAGGATAGAACCTACTGCATATTCGCACGCTGCACTGCGACAGTACAACAGGCTGCTAAAACTAACGAGTGCGCATTTAAAACATAACTATCCATCGAGGAATGAGTATAAGGATACTGCTCGTGCAAAATTCAGCATTATTTCACGTATGTTTCCAGAGGTAAACATACAATCTGGTTCTGGTCTGCTGGCAAAAATCGAAGATGGACATAATCTAGAGTATGTCTATTGGGATGATGTAAACGAACTTCTTGATAGATTGCGGCTGCTGATTGTTTCCCGAAGAGCTGAAAATAATTCCCACACGAATGAAATTACGAATATTCTGGAGGAATTGCGTGAAGGAGACTACATACGACGATTCGAGCAGAAAAAGCTAGTTAACTGCACTAGCCTGCTAGATGGAATTATCCAATATGCAAAGTGACAGTGTTTGGATTGCGTGATATATAACAGTAAGGTTTGGTCATTATGATTCCATATGCCCATGTGAATAAAGGATTCAAGTATATGCTGACTGTGATCGATTGCGATAGCAAGTTCGCCTTTTCTATACCAGTCAAAACCAAACAAGGTAACGTAAAGATGTTGCTAAAACGATGGAACTCGTTTTGGGTGATAAATGCCCACCAAAAAACATGCAAACCAATCTTGGACGCGAATTGTATAATCCACAATTCCGACATATAATGAAGAAACACAAGATCAATCATTATTCTACATATAGTGGTATGAGATGTGCTGTTGTCGAAAGGTATAATCGCACCTTGAAAACAGCGACGTGGAAACTTTTCTCAGCACAAGGTAGCTACAAATGGTTAGGAATATTACCAGAACCAGTTTCCGAGTACAACCACAAAAGACATCGTACAATAGGTATGTGCCCCATCGATGTTAAAGACAACTCGCTTCTACAAACAGTTTACAAGAATGAAAAAATTTATTGATAGTCTGGAACCAAAAGCTAATGTTGGATACTACATACGCATTTCAAGAATGAAAGGGACATTTGACAAAGGATACGCACAGAACTGGTCAAAAGAATTGTACAGAGTCGTCAAAATCGACATTATAAACCTCGTACCTACTATCTCGAAGAACTGGATGGCCAAGTTATTAGGGGCGGCTTTTACAGTGAGGAAATACACCCCACAAAATTTCCCAACATTTATCTTGTCCAAAAAGTTTTGAAATGTAAAGGCGAAAAAATTTACGTACGTAGGATGTGATTTCCAGATCTAAAAAATTGTTGGATTGACAAGGATGCAATCGCAGATAATTAATAATGTATTTTTTTTACAGCAAGTGTCTGCTAGTCTTACGAAGACGGAAAAAACAGAAGACTGCATTTCAGTCTGGAATTGGTGAGCGGACAGAATATTATTTTGTGAAAAACTAACTACAGGAGAAATCTATTATCCTGTATAAGCAAAAATGTATTTAATACATTTTTTTTCTTTAGATTATGGTTGTTTTATTTTAAGGATTATTACCTACTCGTGGCTGCATGCCTACTTCCTGTTCTGACGTCTAATAGAAATACCCATGCCTGTAATGTTTCTAATATATATTAATAAAAAATTCAGAGTATTGGTTGTAGTGATAAAAAAATATGAAGTTTATTTCAGTGTTTTGCCAACATGCCTGCTGCAGGAGTTAACATAACGAACACATGCCTCTGGAATAGTCATGCCCATGCCTATAACATTTGGGAAAATAACAATTTCCATATATATTTTATGTATACATTAAAAACTACACTGGTACCCATGTCACGTCTGGAAACAAGATGTCGAGGTGGAATGACAGAGCATGAACTGGAACATTCTTGAAACAAGGTGGTAGCGTGTAATGACTGAGAATGAACTGGAAAATTCTAATAATATGGTGGCGTGGAATGACAGCATGAAGTACCATGACAGGGCAATGGACCCTAACATTCCTGAAACAAGGTCATGCTAGTTTTAGACTGTGTGACTCATAACATTTTGGGTAAGAAAACCTTTTGCGTATTTGGAGGGNAAACAAGGTCATGCTAGTTTTAGACTGTGTGACTCATAACATTTTGGGTAAGAAAACCTTTTGCGTATTTGGAGGAAAAATCGAAAAAATCGAGAGAAATTCGGGAAGTTCTGAGTGTTTTTCAGGTAAAAGGGGAAATTTTTATGTCAAGGTCGGGGTCAAGGACACTACTGGTCCAATGCCAGATGCCATATGGCTCCAGGCTCCGAACCCTGCAACCTGTGTCCCAGATCCCCCATTTTCTATATACTGGCGTGCAGCGTTTCCGTCATGCTGAATGTACTTATGGGACTTAAAGCGGTAATCCTATCATTTCATTGGTGGAAAGTCTGAAGCAAAGTTAAACGCAGGTCCCTATACTAGATTCTCGGTTTTAGATGGTGAAGAGGTAGCGATCTCGGATTCGATACGTCAATGTGACTGTCTGACGTTTCCTTTGTGGTGCGCGATCCCATTGGCACCTATCTGTTCGCGGATACCTGAACGAGACGTTGCCGCAACGCTGGATTGGTCGAGGAGCAGCTGGTGACCAGGCCTTCATCACTGGCCCCCAAGAAGCCCGAATTTTACCCCGTGCGATTTTTTTCCATGGGGTACATAAAGGATCAAGTGTTTCGTCAACCATTGCCGGCTAACATTGACGACCTCAAAACGAGAATTACGGACGCCATCCAAACCGTAACACCGGAAATGCTGACAAGAGTGTGGAACGAGTTTGATTATAGCGTAGATGTCGTTAGGGCTGCTCGTGGTGGTCATATTGAACATTTATAAAGATATGGTAAACACACTTCACAGTTCCACGGTTAATTTGATTAGTCAATGAAGATTGTAGGTGGTTTCATTATGATATTATAGACCTTCAAAGTTGCGGTATTATTTTATACTCACCCTGTATTTCTAATGTGGCGGTATATAGGGAGTATTACACGTACCTTTAACACGGGAAGTTAATCGAATAAATCAGTTCCAGTGTTCAGTTTAAAACACCAACAGTGTTGGAAACACTTTCGAATAACATCACATGAGAGCCCACGTCAAAATTATACTTCCACGATCACAACACGTTTGGCTGGCAGAATAACGGAATTTAAATTAACGATCGTGGCTCTTGCTTAACACGAATAAAGGCCCAATTTATTCTTATCTAAAATCCCAGTGTCTACGACAACGTGAATTAAACCACAGAGTACTATTTATTCCCAAAGCTTAAAATCATTAAATATAAAGAGAAGTGGGCAGGNACAACGTGAATTAAACCACAGAGTACTATTTATTCCCAAAGCTTAAAATCATTAAATATAAAGAGAAGTGGGCAGGGATCAAAGAGACCCATCCACCAAAAGCCTAGAATGACTCACAAAAATTAGCACGCAAATAAAGATTCTAAAGCGGCTGTAGATAGAAGATACCTTCCCGTCAGAATCGAGTGATCCTGTAATCCTGCACAGTTGTGTTCTACCCATTTACTAAAGATGAGGTAAACCGATTTTTCGTATTTTACGCTTGTACCCAACAATGACCTACCCCACATCAATACAACTTAAAATTCACATGGTTATCAGTGATAAACGTGTTTCTTTAAATTTAAATTTTAAAGATTAAATACTTTTACCAATTTTAATTTAATCAAACTGCATTAAAAACTGGTCGGAGAAAGTTTACAAACATCCCAAAGTACTTGTATATGAACAGAGCTCAAAACCCTATCCACGTCTTTTATGATATTCGTTTTGGCAGAAAAGCAATTCAATGTTGGCACACTGAAATTGGTTTGCGCAGCTCGCATGACCACTCTACCCCATGTTCAGTATTTTCTACCAATCACTATTCAAAACAATTACGACAGTANTGCGCAGCTCGCATGACCACTCTACCCCATGTTCAGTATTTTCTACCAATCACTATTCAAAACAATTACGACAGTGAACGATTCGTTTAAGAAGGATCACATTTATTTATTTAATTAGTTTACCTTCTCCTTGTTACACAATTAACAGATTTATTCCTTATAATTTTTGGAGGTAGATTTATATTATGTNATTAGTTTACCTTCTCCTTGTTACACAATTAACAGATTTATTCCTTATAATTTTTGGAGGTAGATTTATATTATGTTTGTATCATGCAAACAGGTTTCGAATATATTGGGTTGGTATTCGTTTACAAAATGTCACGCGTGTTTTATTAATTTGATTTATTCTGGCATTTGAAGAAAATTAGTTATTAATTATTTATTATATTACTTGAAATGACTGATTTGTTCATACTGAAATTTTTGTTGATAAATTTTATTTCCGAGGCTTTTCGCACTGCGCCTGCGCATGTGAGCACGCCATCTCATTGGCTTACGGCTTTCGTGGCGAACATTCGGCATGCAAAGCGCCGGGTCGCCAGGCCGTGAAAGATAAAAGTTGGTATATTACAACGTGAAGGCTTCGCACCACAACGACGCAGCAACAAAAGTGATGTCATGGTGAAACAAGCCAATCAGAATTAAGAATGGCCGCAGGCTCCAGATATAGCCAGCCTGCTCCCACCCACGTTGACGCTGCCCGAACCGAAGGCGGGAACCACCTGTAGATTTATTTCATATTCCATTTCATGGAAGTACACACTAAATGTCGACGGTTCTAGAAAAATAGCGCAGCCACAATGTATCCTTCCGTCACAGCTGCTACGTCAATGAAGAAAACAATATTTGTAAACAAATGCTATTATCAAAGTAGGTTANTTTTTTTTTTTTTTTTGCCAAATTTTACTGCTGTGTTTTTGTCCTTGAAATATGAGCTGTGAGCTCTGTATTTTAATGCACGTGGATTGACGGGAGGGGGCTTTACTTTAACGTCTTTCATGGGACGGTATCATTCATATTGTTTTGATGCAGCAGTAGAAAATTTTGCTCGTATTGAAATAACATTAAAATTATTACAAGCTGAAAAGTTTTAATTTCAACTGAAAATCAACACGCTATAAATATGTTAACTGTTCGTACCAATGTGAGTAATAAAGTCACACTGTACGTAACCATTTTTAAAGGCCATTCACGATCAAGTGAGCACTTTTGAAAGCCCCCTCATTTGGAATAATAGTCAAAAAATATACTTTAATTTAGAAGACGTTAACTACAGAGTGTGGTTGAATAAAGACACATGGCAATATTTATTTTAAGAGGTGGTTAAAGGATAACAAATGGCTGAAATAAAAAGTAACTAGGGTCTCAAAAGTGCTCACTTTACCGTGAAAAGCTTATAGCAAAGTTCACCGAACATACTTTGGGTTTTCCATTTTATAAACACGTTGTTATACACTGCAAAACAAAGAGATGAAATTGTGTTTTTTTTTGGGTTATGTACTTTTTAAACATTTTAATATTAACTACAAAACACACTGACTTAGCTGTTTGTAATTCCTATTCGCAACTCCTGAACATGTTCTATGGTAATCAAACAAGTTTACCTGCCACTGATACGAAATAATTTATTTGCAAAATCATTCGGTAAATACGAACTCCATTGGTTTCCCGAAACTAACAAACTGAAACTTCATAGCGTAAATAGATTTTGGCGCTTCACGACGGTGCGTAAAATGGCGAACAAAGCCATACACGTGCAGATAATATTACATTTCACGCAAGAAAAGCCAGTAGAAAGGCACTATTACAACCGTCTTGCTTAATGAAAGCAAATTGAAATATAACCAACTGCCGATAAAATACTCCGATATCACCAGTAAGATACTCGCACAAACGCGACGGAAGAGATCACATCCACAGTGGATTTCACCGAGCTGGAAACGTTTCACTGATCGCAAGTGTCCGNACAAACGCGACGGAAGAGATCACATCCACAGTGGATTTCACCGAGCTGGAAACGTTTCACTGATCGCAAGTGTCCGCATGTTCAGTCATGGTTGCTTAAACTATTTTTAAAGCCAATTCACTAAAAGCCAAAAAACTGTATATTACTTAAATATCATTTAAACTTTGAATATTGCAAGTATAATTAAAGTTTTGAATTGCAACTTTTAGTTCTGAATACCATTTTCTTCCATGGTCATAAACATTGCCAACTTGACAACATACAACCCGCAAAAACTCATCAGATGAAACAGCACTNACAAACGCGACGGAAGAGATCACATCCACAGTGGATTTCACCGAGCTGGAAACGTTTCACTGATCGCAAGTGTCCTCATGTTCAGTCATGGTTGCTTAAACTATTTTTAAAGCCAATTCACTAAAAGCCAAAAAACTGTATATTACTTAAATATCATTTAAACCATGAATATTGCAAGTATAATTAAAGTTTTGAATTGCAACTTTTAGTTCTGAATACTATTTTCTTCCATGGTCATAAACATTGCCAACTTGACAACATACAACCCGCAAAAACTCATCAGATGAAACAGCACTGCAAACGAGAGCATTTTCTGTTTACATACTGTGTAAGTTGGTCACACCGTCTGTCAAAATTCAGTGAACTTATATGAAATGCAGTATACAAACGAAAACTTAGTTTCACATCTCAAAGGGGAATCTATAAGGTAAAAATCTAGGTGCGTTAGCGTACACCAATTAAATTTATGTATTTTAAGCAAAACATTCCCTTTGATTCGGTTAAACAAAAATTTTTCCAACGGACACATTTTCAAATTTAAGAAGGAAAGTTAACTAACTAAATGCACAATTCGCGATCACACATTAAATCTGAACGCGAAATGTGAAATGGAAATCAAAGTGAAAAATGTACAAATCACGACATCGGATTTTCCGCCATCAGAGCGGACAGCCCTACGAAGAATGGCGATTTGAAATTACATTTCACCCCCGCTCGAAATACCTATAGTGTTTTTTGTGAAACCTAAAAATCCATTTAGCCTCTTCGATATCGACCAGGAAGATGAATCGTCGCAACGTCAAGGCGGATGAAATTGCCTTTGAAGATAATCCATTTTATTTCCCCGGGCCATCGCTAGGAAGTTAATTAATTACGTTTCACGGTCGCTTCCCGTCGAATTGTAGGCTCCAATCGAATTACGCGACCCAGGCAATCAACCGGATTCAGAAATTTTCGTTTCGAAAGACGCGTACACACAAAACGAACGAAACTAAATGAAGGGTATCGAACAAAATCGGCAGAATGTTCGGTGGTGGATGTAAAATTGGTTCTGCTGTTAAAATTTAACAAACCGAACGCTTGTGTAGACTTTCCCATTTTTCTAGTGTTGCGAGCTTCATACTAATTTGTTCGGTTGGTGCTGTATATACAACATTTCGAAAAGAATTTCATTATGATGAAAATTTAATAACTGCAAGTGCGTCTTTTACAAATTTAATTCTGATATGTTATTTCTTGCGTCAAGTAACATCTAGGTGATTCACTACCTTCGTTCTCAGACCTATACGAATTTTCTTTAGTTTTAAAATCCGTGCGGGTGGGATTCAACAGGCACTCGTCTTTTAGGTGTAAATTAATTGTGTTAAGACAAAACAAATATTCCACTCCATAAACACATCATAAAGAGCTCACACCATTTACCAGCAATAGCCTTAACTTAGGCTGTTTCCCCAATTCCCTTCAAGTATATACATGTCCATACTTCGCCTCGCCTGTGACGTCACTAAGTATATACTAGCACCATCCTAATTCCTAGTATAGTGTACACAGCGTCTGTACTTGCCAAGTACTTACCAAGTACACGATGTTGCTTACTTGCGGCGGTCGTACATAACCTATGATGGGCATGCATTCAATTTTTTGCAACAACACCAAACACCATAGACATAAACGCAACCGAAGACAACCAACATAGAGCACAAAATTTGTATTTACAGCAGAAAACCATAGAGTTGTTAGCTCAGAATGACAAAACACGTGTTTACTTTCTAGTAGTTCGTATTATTTACGCCAGGCTGTACGACGAGTCAAGTACAGCCATAAAAAAAAAACCCGTTCCAAAAATAAGGGTAAGTACACACAACAGCAAGTACGAATATGTATATACTTAACAAGTATGTACTAAAANATGCATATACTTAACAAGAATGTACTAACAATTGAGAAACAGCCGTAGTACACACTAGACAGCCTTCGAAAGCCAGCCCTAGCCTCGGCCCTACCCGATATCCAATATCCTTTGGTTTAACATACTATAGGCCTACTAGTTTCTATAGCAGAGAAGATAAACTCATCAGTTCATATCCACACTTTACTAAAGTGCAAAAACATAAAATTTTAAAAAGCAGGCAAACCAAATGGCAACAGGCACAAGCTGTCTGATGTAACTGACACGAGATCTGTCTCAGTCAGTCTTAAACCTAGTGTTTTTTGTGCATCCAAAATACACAAGAGCAGAAGATATTTTCCTTGACAACGTTATATGTTTATTTTAGTTTTCAAGCAACTGCTCATGTATAAACAGTTACACTCATATATGGTGTGTGCACATACTGTACGATTAACAAATAACGAGCAAATTACGAAAATACTTTTCTGAAATTCGTTAAACTCAAGTCACTTGTGTACACAGGTGTTTGACAGTCAAAGACAAAATCAGCACTTTTTTTAAAAAAAGAAGAATTTTTATGCGTGTCAAAATCTTGTCAGCGATATATGTTCGATTAAAAAAACTATAAATTAGAGAAATAAACAATTACTGGCGGAGCCGTGAAGAGAAAGGGACACAGGAAATAACAGCATATAACAAACGTGTATACAAAAATCGGTATNTTACTGGCGGAGCCGTGAAGAGAAAGGGACACAGGAAATAACAGCATATAACAAACGTGTATACAAAAATCGGTATAAAAAAACATACAAACTGTTCGAAAACTGAGCATCCAGAAGGGGATTTAAACACCAAAATTTAAGAGTTGGGCCGAGCACTAGAACAGTGGGTTATAAATTCGCAGAAATTATCTTGCCGCTTTCATTTTGAATCATGTTATTTAAGTGTAATATTCAAGTGTAATAAACCCCACATAACTAAATGTATAATATAGATTTTGTTTTATAACAACCTTGCATCATGTCGACAGCGATTTTCTCAAATGACAAATTAAGCTAAGATCAAGGTCATCCAATATGGCGTCCAACCGATCGTCCGAACCCCCAACCCCCTGTGCCAGTATGCCCCATTACCCATCTACTACCATTGGTGGCTTGTCTGGTGAAATCGAGCTACATAGCGTAGTGGTAAACTTTTGGCCTCTCAGTTTGGAGGGCCTGGGTTCGAATTTTGTCCCTACCATCCTTATTTCGGTTTTCCGTGGTTTCTCGAAATCACTACAGATGAATGCACAAGCTTTCTTAGATTGCGTTTCCTTTGCTGGTTTAAACATGGCCGGTCGGAAAATTCTGTCGCAACGACCTGGCAGTGACATTGACGAGGTTCATGGCGGGATGGAGGTGTTATTTAAACTAGCTGAATTTAATTTCCGAATTGATTTACAATATTACAAAAAATATATACCGCTTCAAAATTTACTATCGCGTAGTCATTTGGAGAAACTTTGCGTCAATTCAGGGTAACTATGTACTACACGTTTCCCTCTAACGTGAAGGTTGTATAGTCCCTACTTTGATGTTTAACTTTCCAGTTAAGTTTTCTTTATAAACAGCGTGAAGTGCATGGAATCTTCCGGCCTGCATTTTAATTCAAACTAAGCGGGTGGTCAAAGTTACCACAGATTATTGTACTGTATTAGAACCTCCAGTACCACTGTGAAAACAGTCGTGAAATACAAAATACCTATTGATGTACTGCCATAACATTGCGTATTATGACCATTGTCATTACGACTGAGACGCGGCAAGTTTCTCAGTGAAGTAGTAACGGGGCAGGAATCGGCATCGGACATGACCAGAAGTAAGTAACCATCCAAGCAATCGACTGGAATGGTTTCCGGAAACCATGGAAAATTGAGATGAAGATTTACCACTGCGCCACCTCGCTCGGTGCTGACAGTTAAGTTAAATCTGAAACAACGCATTTTACAAAACTGTTAGGCTAATTTTACATCGCCAGCTTAATTGTTTGAGCTCGTGGGTCTAGAGAAAAATTTAAAGCACGTTCTATTATGCTGTAATGCATGCCAACGGAACTAGATAACCTCGCTAAAATGCCACCTACAAGGAAGCAGAAATACTAGCAACACATAAATGTTGACGCAGAAATGCTAGCAAAACATAAATGTGGAGGCAGAAATGCTAGCAAAACATAAATATGGAAGCAGAAATGCTAGCAAAACAAATATGGAAACAGGAATGCTAGCAAAACATAAATATGGAAGCAGAAATGCTAGCAAAACAAATATGAATATTGCAAATAAATTGAGCAGTGTTCCAACCTAACTGCCTTTAATGTATATGGAGTGACCTTGGCCATTATTTACTATGCTGTGTTGTGAAACCAAGAGCTCGATCAGCTGATGCGTAGCAGTTCAGAGAAGTTTGACCGTTTCGTTAATTGTAATCATGTATGAATTTGCTTCGAATAACTTCTTGCCCATTTCGTAGAAAGCAGCAGTTTTTGCCACAATATCGTTGCGTTTTTTGCTAGTTCTCCTTTATTCTCTGCGGACCAAGTGTGTGTTTACACTAGCTGTTTACCCCTTCACAAAAAAAACTATTTTATGTAAAACGTTTCAACAGTATCCTACTTTAAAGATTCTATACCGATGCTGCAAAGTTTGGTTTGACCATTAGCTGTTAGTAGCCATCTAATGTTTACTGTACCCCGCCATAGATATGTGTTTCACAACAAATGACGCAATCGCCTGTATCCTAATATATGATCGAAGTAAACCCCAAAAGTGGACACGCAATATTAACCACTAGGAGATGCAGTATACCATCTTTTTCCCCCTCTGCCTACAAGAAACACCGATGTGCTACATGCACATAAGGTCTAAGTGCCTATGTTTTATATACAACCTTTGTCTCAGTAGGGAGAACGAGGCCGTTCTGGCATTCTAGGGAGTCATTAGTGGCATAAGTGCCATATAATTAACCTGTAGACTAGTGTCTGAGAGAGGCACACAAATTGGAGGCACTTTCTAGCTTGGGAAATAGATCATCTACCTCCACCACCCCTCTGTGAGGGGTGTTGTG
>NQII01001056.1:584346-596666 GCA_002778355.1 Clitarchus hookeri
AACCTAAATCTTGAAATTAATACAATTTATTTTACCAAAAGTATAACGTACAACCTGTGTCGTGTTTGTTATATAAAGTTAATAAAAGTCGATTCTCTTTTTCTAAAAAGGTCATAACGTTGCGGTGAATGGCACCTCCCAAATTTATGTCCCAGTTCGCCCTACCCCGTCCTCCACCTCCTTTATTGGGGGGAGAGAAGCCACGAAAGATACGCACTTTAAGAAAGCCGCCCACTTGGTGGTACTCGGGGTTCCAGAGCCTAGAATCGCGGGAACGCCAAGGTCGGTCCAGGCACGCGCATCACATTCCTCATCGTAGCATCTACGCGCCGCACATCACACTGGCGTGCTGTCTTCATCATCAACTCGCCTGGACGAGACACTCGGTGGTGATCCTCTCAGTCCATCGAGAAGTCGTCATAACATTGGGTTGTGGTGCACGCGCCTACATTACTACACAGTATTATACCCTAGACCGGAAGTCCCACACGCGGAAGTGACAGAAAAATTCAGTTTTAACCACTTTCACTTCCAGAAACTCGTTGAAGACACCAATCGGAAAATAAGCATTCAACCGTGAATTTTTTTAAAGACCACTGGTAATCAGACGTCACTCAGAATTACTGTCTTACTTAATTACATGTAATTAAAAATATATATAAACTTCAGTTTTGTTTGCCATTTTGTGGCCTGAATAGGCATTAAGTCAAATATCACCAAATGACATTACCAACGAGAAGTACAGCTATAATTAATTTACATACCAAATTTAGGAATTTTTGCTCTCCATCCAGACTGATAAAAAAAACGTAAGCTCGGCCAGTAAAACACTAAGCACAGTAGTCGTTATAGGTACATCACAACACAGCACACTGTAATGCGCTGTTGTCGAAGTTACCTTACTCCCTGTTAAGTATGTTTTTTATTTGCAGCGGGAGACTATAAACTCAAGGATGAAATAAATGCGAACGATTTGGCGTGGTCTTTAAGCATACTATTTAATATTACCATACTGGAATAAAGTACATTAATCGTAATGATGAAACACGTTCTTATCCAAGGTGCAAAACTGCATGAATATTTGTTTACATACATATAAAATACCGGGAAATTATTTCCACCTGACTACACCAAAATACTAATTGGACCCTTGTAACTGTACAAATCCAAAGGCCAAAATTTTAAAACATTTTTTACAACAGAATACGCAGAACAAATATTATGTATTGTCGAATTACTTCAAGAAAATTTAGACAGTTCACGGATACGAAAGGCTATGCAAACGGTTTTATTTAGTCCGCGTTAAAAAATGTGACGAGGTCCGAACAATATCTGATGCTTGAAGAATGGACAGCGGAGGAGGAAGCTGATGTCCATGCAACACCAAGGTCCCGCTAGAGAAGCTATCAAGAAATTAATTTACCGTTCCACGAACACACTCCACTTAACCCAGACACTACATTGCCAGTACATCCCGCTGTACTACAGCTTTTATGAACCTGCTCTACCGGTCTAGAGTAAACCAACCCACAATGCACAAGAGATAGAGAGACTAAGTCTAGTGTTATTTTTTGGTTCTTTATTCGTTTGTCGTGAACTTTTAGACAGAATTCTATGTTATAGATAATAGATTCATTACATCGTTTTGGCGTAAATATGTCTTTAAAATCAAACCAACATATGGGGTACCAAAACGGAAACTCCGATGTGACGTTCGCAGGGTGGTCCATTCCGACGCTATAACTTCGTGACTAATAACACGATTGAAATAAATGTGATCTAGTTCGCCTAGCCACGCACTACGGTGTGAGCATGACCGTGCTCTGGCGCCGCGCATGCGCGAGATCAGGTGGGGCCCCGCGACGACTGGTGGCGATTTTGGGCTAGAGGGAAATGTTCCGGGCAGTATATCTCGCGACTACGATGTCATACCGCGCTTATTTTGGTACCAAACTAAATATATCGTCTAGACTGGTCGATTTAAGGCATGAAAGCCAGGTGTAACACAGGCGTAACAACTGTTACAGAAGCTAAGATTGTCCATCACGTTAAGAAAACATAGCTAACACTACTTTACCCGTTTAAGTTATGAGACACACAAGTAAACTATTAAGTTATTTGACTGCGTTTCTATGTATTAACACATACGAAGCTAATTTTATTGTTTAATTTATTGTTATCAAAGTGAAAATACCCTACCATACTTCTTGAACATAAAAATGTGACTAACAGGATGAAAACTTTATCTTGTGCGAGAGATTTTGTGTGTGTTCACGTAGGTTTTTTTTTTTTTTGCATGAACTAAGTAAGCTATTCGTTGGTTAATTTCTATGATTGCTTAACATCCGTTTGAGAGATTTTTGTGCCAAAAAAATTTGTAGATATTAAATGGAGATTCTGGAGTAAATCACGAGCAAAATGTTTCAGTTTTAGCGAAGACTTTTAGAAGTGTTAGAATTATCAATCCGCTTCCCTATTAGCCTACTGGCATAAAAGTAGGAACGTTAATAAGTAATAATTAAGTAAAATAAACAATAGCTGCATCTAGTTCGTACGTAATTCAGTTTCTTGGTGCTTATGATTTCGAGTTCTCTCCCACCCAGCGCCGTCTCCTCTTTGACGCCCGAGATTCAGTTCGGGAGCAATGGGCATGGCGGCAGCACGCGGCTCGCTCCTCATTGGTCGACTTCGCAAGCTTCCAACGAGGCGAACAATCCAGTTAGCAGAACAGTCTCTTCTACAAATCCGAAGCGGTTTAAATAGTTTTTTTTACATCGTCAAATGTTGCTTCCAATGACAAAGTTTTACTGATATCAATTTATGGAATGATATATTAAGTCACAAGGGCGTCACAACTGCGGCCATTTTGTATTTAAATTTATCTGAAGTCTCAAATTCCTTTAAAAAATGTTAGTTTCTTACGTGTTCTAAATTGACTTGATTTCAATTTATCAAACTCCAAGCAGAATTATTCCATAATAATTGACGTAAGCCGTAGCATGATAATACGTTTAAGGGAGCCAATTTTAAGGTGTAAAATTAATTGAATATTATTCTCTACGAAATAAATATACATTGAAAAATGAATATTTGTGTTGGTTTAACAAATTAATGTCACGCGGTGTTTAGGTTGTATGTGCTTATTGATAATTTATGTACAGCCGTTTTTCCTACAATAACTCACAACTGAACTTCATATGCAACGATTTCTGTATCTATTTTGAATTACTGAATTTGAAACGCTGAATTCACTGAATATTCAATTGTGTGAAATTGCCTGTAAACTCTGAAGTACATTTCTACGTTGTCCTGCTGGACTAATTCACATGCAGCTTCTGTAATATTCTTTCCTGCAAACCCGACATCGGCTCTGAACAAACTCGACGATACTCAAGAGTCCAATGTACTCTCCGTTGTGGAGGCTGTTTGTTAATTCCACACAAACACGCGAGATGGCGTGCATACGAACAAGGGCGGATCTAGACTTTAGATTCGTGTAGAGGGTGGGTGTGCGGGGGAGGCTCGTGCAGGTGCAAATCTTGACTTTCCATTCGAGCCCTAGGAAGGAAGAATGGTCTCATCGTGGTTTTTTTTTTCTGAAAAGGGACAGTTAATATGTGGATTATAATTACACGTTTACGCTGATAAACTGCAAAATCTGTGATGAAATTAATTATATCAATACCACTCAAAGTTTGATCGATCGCTGATACAGATTAACGATCATAATAATCGTACGATTTTGATGTTTTGGCTATTTGTTACGATCAAGTTAGCGTATGCCGGGATTTTGCGCCAATTAGTTAAGTCATCTAATTAGGGTCACTAATTATTGCGATATTTTTATTCTGACGAAGTCTAAGATTATTTTTGTGAGGGGATCATGACTCCTGCGGATTCCCACTCCCCACAAATCAAGATTCGCCAATGCATACGAATTTTATATTCGTACCATCATCTCTTCCGTTCGCTCTGACTCTGATTAATTCTGCCACGCAGTTAAAGGAACGTACCCATCCATCCTGGAAATGTGACTTATCAAATTATACAAAACTAATACCGAATACTTTTATAAAAATCACTGTAATAAAAAGGGGGTAATTTTACCTAGTGGTAAAAAGTTTTACCCAAATATATATTAGCAAATTTTTTAAATCATTTCTGCGGGGAATAAATTATACTTCGAACAAACCTGATTGGCGTACTGTAATAATTTCTGTCATTCTACTTTAGTACACCATTATAAATAAATATTTTGATTAAAAAGTAAACTATATCTAAAACTCAACAACATTCATATTCTAATCTTCAATTCCGTGAAATCGCCACTGAAAATATTTGCTATTACGTAGTTCGCTACGTAAACTACCAGTTTTGAAAACTAATTGCAGTTAACGTAAAACATTTTGTTAACAATTATTAGTTTCACGGGGTTTTCGTTTTTTTTCGAAGGAAATTTGAACGAGTTTTAAAACCTGCAACATTTTCCTCGTAGTGTCCCATGGAAATATTTTGACAACCAGTTTCCAATGTTTTGTTTGTAGACGTAAAATTTGTTTAAACTGTGTAGCCTACACGTCTCACTACAATCTATTCACGGTTTCGTCACACTTTTTGAATCAAACGGTTGAAAAAAAATCACCCCGTGTATGGCGTGTTTGGTTGTTTCCTAAATATGCCTTATACATCAAGCGTTTTACACTTCTGTTAACATGAATGTATTTCATTGTTTATTGGATATAACTTCTACTTATATATTTTTTATATAAATTATATTGCATTTGTAATTAATATGAATTAAAACAGGGAGAAAATAAGTTTATTTGTTAATGCATGATAAGAAACAGTTCCCATGCAAAATATTATGAAACTGCGCTGTCCGTTTGGTGTAATTTTCTAGACGTACTTGAGTTTAGTTAGCATGAGGCGGAGGAATATCCCGAAAGAATAACTTAAGCAGGGCTTCAGAAAAGTTGGAAGTAACTGTGAATGGACGGTAAGTGTATTTACGGGTAGAGACTTCTTCAAAAGGTGCATTTTGAAAGTGTCCTTTTACTTACGNGTGAATGGACGGTAAGTGTATTTACGGGTAGAGACTTCTTCAAAAGGTGCATTTTGAAAGTGTCCTTTTACTTACGAATCGGCTATACGTAGACAAGGCAATTGGCTTCAGTAGCACTGACAAACCACCCTCCACTCTGCAAAATATTGGAACCAGCCACTGGGGAGGGGCAAGTGACCCCCGGCCGGAAGTCCAGAGGCGACACAGACTTCCGGCGAGGTAGCGTGCAGAGTCTGCCGGGCACGACGCCAAGACGNGCGCTTACGGCAAGCTATGTGGCCCCAGGCAATGCCACGGTGAGCGAACTCGTGGCGAAATGATATACGATGGGTCACCCACCATTGCCTTCCGTTGTATCAGATGATACTGGCTGACTTCTCAACTAAAACTTCTCAAGGACGTTACGCCCTATGTATCTACCTAAGAACCAATGACGGGAATCGAGTGCGGATCACTCCGGAGGAGAGTGGGTGGCGTACACCCACTACAAAACGGGGGGGTTGGAAGTGGTGAAGCACTTTCCCAATATTTACTATAGATATCGACAGTGATAATATCTACAATAATAATATCAGTAGTGTAAATAATTATAACATCTATGGCAATAATTATAATATCGATAAAAGGATAATAATAGTGGCAATGGTAATTTTGATAATAATCTTACCCAGTGGCTAATTTGCGGATCGAGAGAGATTTGTGCAGTGCTACACAGCCGATTTGTTTAGCGGGGTAAAGATGGAGCAGCGACGAGATGCATAAATACGGGTTACAGGAGAGCCCCGAGAAAACCCACCGTCGACGACAAACTTCCGCCACATTCCCCATATACGGAAATCAGAGTGCAGCCTTTCCGGGAAATACACCAGATTCGCCGTGGGGAGAAAAAAAGAAGGGGGCGGACGGTCTGACCATTGCACCAACGCGATCTCTACGATGGAAGGAAGAGAGAGGGGAACGCATTATTATGGCGCTAGAATTACAAAAGTGGATGTCAGGGTGTTACTTCGTACGATTGCGCATAAAATGCTATAACGGCAGCTTCACTAGCACAGTCGTCGCGAATCACCTTTGTACTAATGAAAAACTGTGTAGTGCCGAAGGTAGACAGTCAGCCGCCTCTGGTTCGACCTCCTTGTCACATCAGCAACGCTTCTTATGCAGCTTCGCATCTACGAGCAACGCACTGGAACTTGTGCTTATAGATTTAAGTCTCANCATCAGCAACGCTTCTTATGCAGCTTCGCATCTACGAGCAACGCACTGGAACTTGTGCTTATAGATTTAAGTCTCATCGAAAGGAGTATCGTAGCTGGGCCAAGCCTATCATCTGAAGAAATCCACGGGGACGCCGGGAATCTAACTTAAATCGTTCGGGTGAATGGCAGCAACTCTACTATACGTTGTTCACAGTTAATTTAGCAGTTTTGAAAGACCTGCTTAAAATACACTTTTCCTTTCGTTTTGTATCCATTCGCTATATGTAAGCGTTTAACAACGCCATGGATGGACCGTCTCATTATTCTTGCGTCATGCAAGTGGAAAATGTGGAATTTTTTGGATGTAAATGGGAGCCTGCATGTCAGTGTATACTGTGGCATAACTACTGTATACGGCCAGTGACTTTTTTGAACGGTTGATTTCAAAAGTGCTTACTTTACAACGNGTGACTTTTTTGAACGGTTGATTTCGAAAGTGCTTACTTTACAAAGAATAGCCTTTACCAAGAATACAGAGGCGGTCACTTGAACAGTACGTGTCTGTGAAGGTTGCCCTTAATTTGCTGATATCGCTAACGGTGCTTCAATGGACGAAGTGTAGTGCGAACACGTGGCAACAGATCCTACGGCACACGAGCCCTCTCGGGCCGTGAACTTCGACCTTAAATCACCCAGCGCCGAGAATATTGGGGTTAATTGCGGCAAGGACGAGAGATCTCTGGCCGAAGGGAAGAGGGGAAATGGAGAAATCGTGATTTCGGTGGAGCTCCACAGGTCTCGACCCAGCGACGAATGGTAGCGAGCGTTCCGAAGCACAGAAAATGCTTCCCATCGGATTTAAATGAAACTGGGCGCGTGTCACCTCATTACTAAATACATTCACGAATAACTTATCAAGCTGCAGACCATACAGGTAACATGCTCTTCGCGCAACTTTTTTCTGCTGCTATTTTATGTTACTAAGTGCTCAAATCATATATATATATATATATATTTTTTTTTTTTTTTTTTTTTTTTTTTNGATAATTGTAATATCTACTGGTGAAATTAATGTTCAAATAAAAGTACTATTGCGTGACCAAATTAACGAATGATCCCGCGAGGGGAAGATGCAGAGGGGAAGGTGCAGCGGGGACGACGGGTACACTCAATACAAATTACTATGGACTGTCTGCGACATATTCGGGGATTGTCAAAAACGGTAGTGTGCTTTTCCTATCGTTTATCATATGGCATACGAGGGTTCAGTGGTTTAATGCTCCCCGAGTATTCAGACACATCACAGTGGCATTTGTTATAATNGATAATTGTAATATCTACTGGTGAAATTAATGTTCAAATAAAAGTACTATTGCGTGACCAAATTAACGAATGATCACGCGAGGGGAAGATGCAGAGGGGAAGGTGCAGCGGGGATGACGGGTACACTCAATACAAATTACTATGGACTGTCTGCGACACATTCGGGGATTGTCAAAAACGGTAGTGTGCTTTTCCTATCGTTTGTCATATGGCATACGAGGGTTCAGTGGTTTAATGCTCCCCGAGTATTCAGACACATCACAGTGGCATTTGTTATAATGTGCGTTCGAAGCGAATAAGAATATTATATCAAAAGACCGGTATAAAATGATCAGTGAATAAAGATAGATTTGTTGGAGTGACACGAAAATATCTGCCGGGTGTTAAGCAATAAATACGAGAGAGGACAAGCTACACATCTAAAGCATCACCAATAGTATGCGCAGTAAACGTTAATTTGAATTCATTTGACGGACTTCAGTAAAAAATAATGTTGTATTAACAATAAATTGCATTCAAAGTATACACAATCTCTATTTTTTAACCTCTGTTATCATGTTTTATTGTTATGTTATTCTGTTTTTAAAATGCATAAACTGCCACGCATGCAAATACGATTGAAAACATTTCCTGAAAATGGTACAAAAATTTTATTATTAAGGCCTAAATAATCGATAGGAGAAAATCTGGAACCACAGAAACATTTTCAGTATATTTCTGAAATACTGTTTATAGCCTCGTCTGTCAACACTTATCCAGTCGGGTCATTGCGATAAATTTTTACCAGTTAAGCGAGACTTGACTGTATGCTATGCGGCATTCTAATTACAGTGATATTGCGGCAGCCTGACAACTTCGTGGCCGCTTCAAGATTTAGAAATGTCTTCTTCATAAGCAATATTGTTTACCTTGAGCCATTCTTGCATTTTTGTAGTACAGTTAGTAGCTTTTTTTTTAAGTAGATATTTCTTTCCTGCGGGCATAAAATAAGTTTTGAACTGTGCGTCGAACAACGCACAAATCAAAGTCATCTCAAACTTTTTTTCTGCTACTCGTCTTTCGTTTTGATTCCCTAATGTATACACTTTTTGATGTGTTAATTTTCATTCCCTCATTTCCTAACGTATTTTACATAATTTCGCCACAGATTTCCCTATCGCAGCTGCTGCTCGTTTCGTGGCATTTCAAATGGGATATGCATACCTTGCATAAACTTTCTCGTTATCAAAAAAAGCAATTACGTCACCAATAACTTCTCACATACTTCACAGTGAATAGTAGGTCGTTTTTTTACTCTACCATGCCATGGCGTACTCTTTAGTGAATACCTCCCGCAAGACTGACGTGTTCGTTTCACATTCGCGCAGACTGTACAGCAGGTATCAGTGACACTGTTGTTTCCCTGCGATTGGCTAGCTAGACCTTCCTCGCCTCCGTCCTAACTCCTTCAGCAAGGTGAAGACCCGCGACAGCATTCTTTCCAGATATTTTGTTGACGTTGCCGAGTTATACTGCCTCTGAACGTTTTTCTTTACTGTGCTACATGAGCACCACGTGGACCTAGCGGCCATGTGTCCCGGATTGGCATCAAGGCGTTTGCAAATAGCAAACTGTATAACCTCGTCGATTCCGAGCAGTCTGGGCCGATTTCAACAAGTGAAGTTTGCTGCGGTAACCAGAACCAGAATGACGTGGCTGTGGAAGGGGGGAATCAACAGCACACCTTCTGCAATTTTCCCGCGTTCCGAAGGCAGGCTTCGCGGTTTCTTCACACTTTTAGAATTAAAATTTTGAAAAAACACCCCCTGCATGACGTGTTTGGTTGTTTCTTACATATTGCATGTATCACAAGCGTTTTATACTTGTGTTGACTTCAAAGTACCTTATTTTTGGTTAAATTTTACTTTTACTAATATATTTTCTATAAATTATAATTCATTTTATAACTAATATGAATGACGACAGAGAATATAGGTGTGTTGGTATTGCCTAGTAAGAAATACTTCTTATACAAAATATTATTACACTGAGTGTGCCGGAACGTGGCGCGTTGGCCCGGTGGAGTAATTTTCTACGCTTTCTTTGTATGAGGCGGGAGAATATCCCGGAAGTATAACTTAAACAGGACTTCATAAAAGTTGGAACTAATCGGAATGGCGGGGTAGCCCGCGTAGGCGGATGATTCTGCGCGTGGGCGAGAAGTGTAGCCTTTATCAGCGCGTCGTATATAATGGACGACGAGGTTTCTGAAAATTATCGTTTTAGCTTACCTATATTCTTAGTTTACATTTATTTCAAGTATGAAATAATTTAAGTTTCCATCTGGTACACTGATCCGAAATCGGATAATACGAGCTCGAGTATCCCAGAATTGAATGGAATAACAAACGAAAAACCTTAAAAAAATGAATCACGGTCAAAGAACGGTTACTATTTCGATCTGGTAGGACCATTATTCAATTTCATTTGATCGTTACGTAGTGTAGAGGGAAAATTTTTATTTGTTTATTGATTGATTTTAATGATAATAAGCAGACATTGTTTAGTCAGGTTTTAGATTTTTCTTCCAAAACGAGTGCCAACTCGTCGTCAGTTAACAGTCCATGATTTGCAGTGTTCAAACATAGGGGGTTTGAACCGCAGGGTCACGGGGCTTAGGGGAAATATGTTACTGAAAGAAAAGTTCTCCTGAGCAGAGTCGTTCCCTACCCCTTGTACAAGTCAGTCATGACACTGAACAAATTTATATACCATAAATTAGGCACAAGTTTCCGAGAAATTCCGCTAAATTTTGGAAGATTATCGTGTATTAGTTATTTAATTTATAACAGGGTTTCCACAAGCAATTGTTAGACACTTCTGAATGAAGCATTTTGTTAATCCAAACAAAGCCAGCTGCTCTCACACACACACGCGCACACGCGCGCACACACGCACACACGCACAAACACACTTAGTGAGTGTGTGAAATACCTACGAATTTAATAGTTTGACGAAACTATTTAACGTGTGTTTACCTACGAACAGGAAAAACACACTCAGACGAGGATGGAATGGTACTTCAAAGATACCACGCGCGCCTTGGTGGGAGGCGAGCAGGTAAACCGCTCAGCCACCGTGGCCCCCGAACACGTGGAATCAAAGAAAAATGTACGAAAATATTATAGTCTGATTCGAATGTATTACATTACCAGTTCTTATTCTAAGAATAATTTGATTCTCAAATTTTCAAAAGGGAATTGTTTTTGTTCTGGTAGCATAACATCGCTGCTAGGCTGATAAAAACACGTAAATTATTAATATACTGTGAATAGTACGAAACCGTTAAGTAGTAGCTGTGAAAGGAATGAAAGCAGACAATTAAAAAAAATCGGGATTTGTTTTGAGTACTTCCTTGGGACGAACCTCTTATAACGATTAAATTCAACGCGAAATAGCAGTGTCCAAAACACAAAATGGAATAAAGACAGGTAACGGTCAAGCGAGTTCAAATAACACGAATGCCACCTCCATAGCGAACTATGACACCATAATTCATAAACTTACAACTTTCTTGATAGTAATAACTTGGGCAAGTGAAGCCAGTATTAATGCAACAATAGAAGATAATATTTAGCAGAAAATTAATTAATTTATAAATTATGCCATTGTGCATGTTACTCTGATGATTGTGTACACACGACAGAGTTTTTTTTTTTTTTCATAGGACCACTTGCAAATAATTGCAATGCTTGCTCGGCCACACTCGCTTAGCTATCAACTAAGTTGCGGTTCTCTTAACACGTAGTTTATTTACGTGATGATGTAATAAATTACATGTTTTACCNTAGCTATCAACTAAGTTGCGGTTCTCTTAACACGTAGTTTATTTACGTGATGATGTAATAAATTACATGTTTTACCTTTATAACAAGTTTTACAGTTATACTTTTATTACAAGTTCTACGCAAGTGAGTTACAGTTGACGTTAACTTAGGATACAGTAGTTTTATTTACATTAAAAAATTGCTAATAAAATCTTTTGTCTGCGGGTTAGTGTGACTAGTCTGGCGGGACCTGTGTAGTCAGTATCTAGTGTCGCCTCCCTACCTCAGGGCAGGGAGAACAACTATTAGGCAGAGCAGCGAGGTTCACCGCTCCCTTGCAGCGCTACACATCGGCCGGTCTCTCTCTCTCTCCCCCTCACCACCCTGTCTCATCCGCGAGGCGACGGAGTCGACGACCGACCCAGCTTTCTCCAGCGCACGTCAGAGGCGGGTCACGCCGGCCGCCCGCTGCCAAGCCATGCACTCGCCCAGCTACAGATAGGTCATCACGGCTATCTTACGTACCTGTTAGAAACTGATACTGATACACGAGTATCCGATACTTTCGGTATCCGGTACAGGAATCCCCTGAGTACGTCGCTACTTCGTCAGTCTCTCGCGTAGCCTTGTTCGTGCACGTTGTCAGGTACAAACGTTATCAGGTGAGCACGTTATGAAATACGTGCATTATCAAGTACGAAGTGTGGGGTTAGTGTACTGTGTGGTTCTTACAGTGAAAGAAGGCACGGATAAGAAAGAACGAGGGCAGGGGAAAAAAACATGGGTGCGAAAATTTTCTAGAGAGGCTATATGTAAATTGTTTAAACGAAAACAGTTATGAATCATCCTCTTATTTTTTTTTTTTTTTTGCGAAAACTGTGCATTTAGCCAAATCAAAACCAAGAAATTAAACAACTTGACCGCACATTT
>NQII01001057.1:0-24560 GCA_002778355.1 Clitarchus hookeri
GAAACTAACCTCTCGTACAACAAAAACTTGTTGACGTTGCCTGAAAATGTGCTGGAGGAACTAAAACTGTCGACGTATTCAACATCCAGATAAACTAACGTCTAGTTTCGTATAAAATTCGTTGACGCATTAAAACTGCGCCGAAGGAACTAAAACTTGTCGATGTTGCCTGATCCACAGTAACGAACTAATCTAATTAATGCTGACGCTTCCCCAAAAAACCAAAGTTCTAAACGAAACTGTAACCGTCCTCCTGATAAAATGTAACATGGCAAACGTCCTCCCAATAACCTACAAACGCACACGTCTGCCTGATAAACACGGGAAACGAGCCACCACGGCTTTAAACTTGAACCCGATAAAATTTACGCAGCTTTCCAAAGCTTCAATACACACGAAAGAATTTTACACCCGAGTCCCGAAAAATTACGAATATTGCGTCATTACAGTGTTATGATTAAATTGTGTGCAAAGTCAATGTCTGGAAAATAACTTCTACTGTTCCTAAATCAGTTCCCAATTTTGTAAATCACTTTTCGGACCTGCGTTTCTTTTTCTTAATAAAAGCATGAGGTGTATTTTGAGATTTGTATTGCAAAGATGATGAAGCTATGCGAGTTTGCCATGACATGGCAACGAACATGAGTGTAGGTTAGGTTACGGGAAGTGATAAATAACAATAGCTTTGATGCAGTGCATTGAGACATACTCAAAAAAATATATGTATTAAGAATTAATTTTATTTCTTCTATCCATTAGTATTAATTGTACTTGTGCATGTAATAGATTCCAACCTTGTTTGCTGTAGAGAGTACAGTTTTTTCAATAACATGTGATCACACACTCTTATTACTGCATCAGTACATTTGTCATTACTGCATCAATAGTGAACGATAAAAGTTAAAACTTTGCCAGAATTTAGTTTTTAGTGAATACGGTAGAACCTCTCTATATCTATTTCATTTAAAGCAACTTTCTTTCTACGATTTTTTTTTTAGGAACCGTAATAAATTTGTATGGAAAATGTTTAAAATTGAGGGAAATCTGCCTAAAAACAAGTTTGTTGCAATTTTTGGGCTAATGTTCATTGCATTTTTCTTGTTGAGCACTATAGGGGACACAACCCCCCTAGGCCACCAGCACTAGCCAATACCTATTAACTTCCCACCCTTAACCCCTCCCGCACAACCTANATGGAAAATGTTTAAAATTGAGGGAAATCTGCCTAAAAACAAGTTTGTTGCAATTTTTGGGCTAATGTTCATTGCATTTTTCTTGTTGAGCACTATAGGGGACTCTCCAGTTCATATCTAAAAGTAGACACAACCCCCCTAGGCCACCAGCACTAGCCAATACCTATTAACTTCCCACCCTTAACCCCTCCCGCACAACCTANGACACAACCCCCCTAGGCCACCAGCACTAGCCAATACCTATTAACTTCCCACCCTTAACCCCTCCCGCACAACCTAGCGCCGAGGTTGGGTGTATTTCAGTGAGCCTGACCTTTCAAGACTCCCTCAGCCACACACCCTGGTACAGAGACTGGGCATGGCGCAAGTAGTTCCAAAGGGTCAGTTGTGTTACTTCAGAGAGCCACAGAAAACTGGCTCCAGGACATCACCGGAAGGAAGGGTGAGAAACGGCAAAAGAAGAAAGGGGTTTTGCCTAGACGATCCCGTTTAATGCTCGAAAAGGTCCCTCCCAGCCAAGACATCAAGTTAAACTCTACACTGTCTGCGACAGGCCGCAGAGTCTCTCTCGTAGACCTTCCCAAGTCTGGTTGTGAACCAGTGTAATTTCACTAATATAACCTTGTCCACAATCTGTCAGACTTGACAGAGTTCAACACATAACTTACAGCTGAACTACTGGTACAACCAAGATGCTTTAAGATTGATTCACAAAACTGCCAGACTGCTAGGGAATCAACTGCCTGGAACTGATTCTTTTAACCTGCCTTAAAACTAAGAGAAGAGTGGGAAGTCCTAGGTAGGGATAGGACCTAAGTACGTCTCAGCCCTATACGCCTAGGCATGCAGGGAAGTTTCTAACTACAAGGGCACGTGCTCTTGGCTTTACTGGGTTTGGGCAAACATGGCCACAATTGGGGCCAAGTTTACTTCCCATGCTATTTTAACCTGAACTACAAAGTGAGGAGGAAAACCGGCATAGGCACCGTAAAAACCCCTCGACAGAAAATAATTGTAAGATTGCATGCAATTTATGAAGCAGAAAAAGATTTCTACTAGAACAGAGAATGGGAAAGGATAATCTTTATTGAAAGGGTGTTTGAAACACTAGAAGAGTAAGATTGGAAAGGGGAGGGGGCTGTCTTTCATTTTGATGATCATGCTGGATTTAGTTTGTAACCAGGGGGGTAAGAGTTACTAGCCCCCCCCTGGTGGAGGGGAGAATGCGCAATTGGGCATTTCCCCTCCCGTGCCGCCGGTCAGCACTTGAAACATAAAAGGAGGAGTTAGTGAAGACTCGTGTGAGAGGGTGTCCGCATGGCCAGGGGAACCCCCGACTTCGCTGTCTCTTTCCCACAGCTAGAGTCCACAGACGCTGGGGAATTCCCTACTCATCCAACTCTTTACCTTGGACAGGATTTCTAAGCTTTGCACTCCTGCCACTCCTGTGAGCTGTCGCAGGGGTATCAACTTGCAGCCAAATGCTCCTGCTGCTGCTGCTGCTGCTGCACACATCCCATCAGCTCACTGCTTGGCAAGCCACTGGCCCGGTGTTGGTCTTGTTAACCGCCAGCTTCCTTGCAGCACTCCTTATGTGAGCTGACAAGGTGGAGGGAGTTGTTGTCCACCACAGGACCCATTTTGACCAGCTAGATCACAACCACACCTTCACGCCCCTACTTTCCGTGGGCAACAGCCTCTCTTCCGAGTTCCGAGCTCCATTCCTCCATATGGGATCAACTTAACTCACTTTCCCCAAGCACCACTCTTCTCTGGCCCACAAGAGTGGGACGTTACAAGGTACCTTAAACAGAATTAATTTTAAAAAATAACTAAACCTAAGATTGAATGCTATGGCTGTCTGCTGCATCTATTACTCAACAAGGGTGTCTGACTTGGGTTTTACATTGCTAATTTCAAATGAATACAAATTCTCATAACACATGACCTTCCCAATAGTACAATATAAATCTCCCAGTTCTCAGCAAATTAACATAGACCTAGTAACAAAATAGCAAAAGAACACAATAAAAAATCTTCCATCTATTCAAAAGATAACAAATAACATTTATATGTCTAAACAATCTCTAGCTTATACATAATTTACTATTCTACACAACTACTCACTCATACTCTCAGGTGATTGCATACCCCAACTGCACTTTATACATTAACACCTTCTCTGTGCACTTGTGCATACTGTGTTGGCTGTCACCGGCCCACACAAAAATGCTGCCTGCGTTACTCTTGCACCCTTTCTTTTTCCTGCATCGCTGTGCGACATCAAAATGTATACATCATTGTTTACTCTAATTTTCATAAACAGTTCTGTAATATTACACATCAAACAACAGCTTTGACATATACATAATTATATCTGAAGTGATCCGCTATGTAAACAAACATTCTGGATATCATAATCCTTTCTGGGCAAATACTAATCAAAAATGTTCAAAATTTACTCAACTATCCTTAGGGCATAGCCAAATTACTATGTAAACATCTAAACAAATCCTAAACATTTACCTAACGTACATAACCTTGCAGACAAACATTTTTAAAACATTACTTTACAGGATCTCAATCCCTTTTTCATTGCACGTCCCTACCGGGCTGAAAACCTTGTTCCTTCCAGCATTACTCAGGTACGTTCCAGCATTACTCAGGTACGTGGCCACTCTTGACCTATTATTTTACACTGCACTTATAACTACACTCCCACTTGGTNGGTTCCTTCCAGCATTACTCAGGTACGTGGCCACTCTTGACCTATTATTTTACACTGCACTTATAACTACACTCCCACTTGGTAGGGTGGGAGGCAACCGCTCCCAGCCATCCTTCCCATCATAGTGTCCCACTAGACATGTGCAAGGTGGTCAACCAGACTTACCTTGCACTGAAGGGTCCATCTCTCGTCATTGTCTGTTTATACTATAAAATCTCTTCCCTCAACGACTCAGCTGATTTACTGCCACATCATGGGTAGTCTGTAGAGAGTTCGTACACTTTGGGGAGTTGATCCGGTTGGCACGGTTCCTGTCTGTGGAACCCTTTTTGTTTGCTTAATGAAGTCTCTCATCCGGGGAGCAGGTTGTTAAACCCTTGCTCAGTGTTACGTCCTCCCTACTGGCCATTCCCTCCTCTACTACTCCTTACTTCTTTCTCCAGGGCATCATCTTACAATACCTCCAGGGTTTTTCTTCCATGTGGTTGCGGCACTTTCTCAATGATTGCTTTCGCTTCAGGGGCAGAGATGGACTCCCAATGTTTTCCATTGCTTTTCCTTGATGGGGACTGCCTTCTTACCCTGTTTCCTGTGGTCGCCACTCTGGAGCTTCTGGATTCAAGTAGCTTGTACGGGTGGAGGCATCACTCTGCCCCCTTCCTCCATTGACTTAGGTGCATTGAATCCCCAGAAATCAGTGTTCTCTGACCATCCACTCATAACTGTTATTGTTGTTGTTGTTGAGGCAGGCTTTCTTCTTTGTTGGAACTCTGGGCGAGGGTGCCATGTCAAAACTAGCATTATGAGTGGCGATTTTGGGTCTTCTTTCTCCCTCATTCCATGATCTGGTTCTGCATGGTTTTTATAAGAAAACCCTGTCTCATGTGGGGCCCCCCCCCATCCCTTATATCCTTCTCTTCCCCTCTTTTTCTTCTGGCCATCTTGGATGTCTGATTTCCTCTGGTTTTGGGGAGTCCTTTGGGTCTTTCTTTGTGTATCCCCTCCCCAAAGTCTACCTCTCCACATTCTTTACTCATTTGCTCCAAGCAGCAGGACTCCAACCATACAGGCTGGTCATAAATATAATAGGGTCCCATTTCATGGTTACCTGGTTGGGTCCATACCTCCATCTTGTCTCCTGCTAGGCTGGAAGTTTCTTTAGGGTTTTCCATGCAAGGTTTCTTTTGCCTTTGTCTCTCATGCAGAATCGGAGAAGGCTCTACTTTTCTTAAGTCTATTGGAGCCCTTTTCAGTTGGTCTCGAGAGACCTTCCTCAGTTTTCTTGGTGCTACAGTTACCTCTTACGTTTCTCCGGCCTTGTTGATTGCATAGTACGGACCTTCACATTTTGGGGAAAAACCAGCACAAATATCCGTACTAGCTGTACTGAGAGGGTTGGTTTTTACGAATACTGTTTCTCACTGTCATATTCCTCCAAGTGGTTCTGCAGGAGTTGAGGGTAAGTCTTTTGCTGAAATTTTTCCTGCTCTTCTTGCACTGCATGCTGGCATTGTCCTGGGGTCCTATCTGTTTCTTTCTTAACCTCTTCCCATGCCCATCCGCCAGGCTGGTGGATTTTCTGACCAATGAGAAGCTCGCTTGCTGATGTATGAATTGCCTGGTTATTGCACCTACAAAGTGTAAACAAGATAGCTGTAAGATGTTAGTCCCAGTCTTTGTGATACTCTCCTACACAAAGTCGGATTCCCTTTTTGATTTTTTTTGTTTTTTCATTCTATGGGATTTGCTTGTGGGTGGTAGCTAGGGGTCGTGTATGGCTTTATTTGCAATCTCTGACAGGCTTCATGCCACTGTTTGCTTATAAACTGGGATATGTTGTCTGTTAATATGCTCCTTGGGTAACCCCACCCAATACGACGAGAGAACTGATCCTTGACCACTAGGATAAACTGTTTTCCTCTCTTTGAACATGGATAAGGGCCCATCAAATCCAGTGCTAGCTCGAACCAAAGTTTGGTAGTTTGGCATGCTATGAGAGCAGGGTGTTATACCACATGGCCTTTGCATGTTATGCATTCCTCGCAGCCAGAGATATAGTCCGTAACGTCATGGGCCATACCTCTTCATCAATATGTCTCAGTGATTTCTCGTTGTGTTTCCTGCATTCCTGGGTGTCCTACCAGTTCACGATCATGGTAGTACCATAAAAGAGAGGTTCAAGGTTCTGTTGGCACCCATATTTTCCATTTATCATGTTTTGTGTTTCCTCTGGCCCACACTACTTCGTCTTTGTTCACATGAAACAGCCAAGGTTTTTTCAACCTTTCTTTTTCAGGGATAGATCTCTGTGCTGGCCTGTTTTAGTTTCTCCAGTGTCTTGGGCTCTCTCCTCTGATCTTTGGTGGGTGGGACCTGAAGGGTTTGTAGTACATGAACTGGGTGTTCTTCAGGGGTCGTTTTATCTTCCGGTGGTTGCATCCTTTCTCAGTCTTGTGTCTCTTGGCTCAGTGTGGTTGATCCTGGATACCCTGATATAGAGTCAGCCAGTCGGCAGTGTTCAACTTGAAACTTAAATTCTTGTAGGAACGAGACCCACAGTGTCAGCTTTGCCCACTCTTTTTTCATTTTTTGTAGCCACAGGAGAGCCTGACTATCTGTGCGTAAAACAAAGGGCTTATTCTCCAAATACTGTCTATACTGATTGATCACCTACACTATGGCCAGAAACTCTTGTTCTTTTACTTGGTGTCTCTTTTTGGCATCACTGAACGCTGCACTTGTATATCTGGTTTCCATCTCTTGGAACAGCACTGCGCCTATTCCAATGCCGCTTGCATCTCTTTGTAGAATTAGTGGGCGGGAGGGATCTGGATTATTTAGGGTTTGGTAAGTTTTGGAAGCTTTCCTTAATTTTCTTCGGCGTCTCATGATGTGACTTCCAGACATATTTGGCATCCTTCTTTAACAACTCGTTCAGTGGGTCTGCCAATTCTGCCATTCTTGGTACTTATTCCCGTAACAAATTAGATATACCCAAGAATTGTTACAGTTGTTTGCAATTCCGAAGGGGATCTGTTTTTTAAATTTCACGGATTTTGTCTGGTTTGGCTTTATTGCCCTCAGTGGTCACTATGTGTCCCAGGTATTCAATTTCACTCTTGCCTAAATGGCACTTACGGAGGCGACAGGTTAGTTCATGCCTTTGCAGTCACTCCAAAACTAAACTCAAGTGCAACTTGTGTTCCTTCCATGATGAGTAATATATGATGTCCAAATAAGCACAGCAGAATTTTCCAGTGTATCCTATCAGTACTTCTGCTGACATTAATCGCTTGAAAGTACTTGGGGCATTTTTCAGCCAAAAGGGCATTACGCAAAACCAGAGGGGGTCTCCATCAGGTGTGAAGATGGTGCAATGGCATGACTCAGGGTCATTGGGATTGGCCAGTATGCATTATGCATATCTAATGATGTAATTATCTTTGCTTGGCCAAAATCGTTGAGGGTGTTGGCTATGTTCACCAAGGACGTAACTGCATCGTAGATGATGTCATGCAGAGAGGGGTAGTTCTCACAGAATCTCAATTCTTCAGATTTCTTGGACCAATATTGCATGAGAATTACATGGTGAACTGGCTGCTTCTGCCAGGCATTGTCACTTCGTGGAATCTTCTTGTTAATCAAATTACCCATTGATTTTCGGATGTAGGACGACCTTGTTTAGACCAAACTGGTTGGTTGGTTTTCAACAGGATTTCATGTTGGATGGTGTGGGCCTGCTTCAATGGCTCCTTGCGCGAGAACACATCAGCACAACGTTTAAGTATTTCATGGAGTTCCTCAGCTTGTTCATCTGACCATAGCTGATGTGGGACCTCTGGTATCCATTGTACTGTTGTGGGTTGGTGAGTTCCCAAATAGCTCTTCAGTGTTTGGAATTCTAGTACCCCATCTTGTTCTTGCAACCAGTGGATCTCGTAAATGGCTTCTTCCTTAAGTTCGTCCGTGACTAGAAATGCCACCTCGCCCTGGTTGGTGTTTTCAATGGATACTGGCAGAATTATTTTCCCTTTAATCTCCAATAAGACTGTAATACTGGCCATCTGAACTTCTCGTGTTTCTCTGAGCCTTCTCCCCATGGCACTTCATGGGTCTGCATGAATGAGGGTACATTTCTCTCTTTCCCTGCGATCTCCGTTAGAATTCTGGGTGCTTCCATTTCCTGTTTGTGGTACCCTAAATTTTGAATTTCTCATGAACTTCTACTTCTCCCGTGACCCCTTCTGGTTGGTTCCTAGGTCTGCAGGGTCCTCCCCATGTCCAGGTGGTTTGTCTCCCGTTGATTCAGTCCCTTTTTCATCTGGCCTTGTTTCACCTCTCCTCATTTCTATTTTTGTCCACGTTCTCTCTTCTACCTGATGAATGCAGGGCAATCCCATCTCCAATGTCCAGTGCCCTGGCATTCCCAACAGACAGGCTTGTATCTGGCTACCCTTGGTCCTTGTCTTACTGTGGCAGCATGATGGGGTGGTGGAGGGGATGTTGGGGCACAAGCCCCTTGCATCCTGGTTGAGGCTGAAGAAATATTCTCTTATCTTTTGGCTTTAAGGTCCCTCTCAGCACCCCTGGCATGTCTCACTAGGTCTTCTGGTATCTTGGGTGGGGGAATGCTGAGAAAAGTACGTATTTCGGGTCACAGTTGTTTTGTGATTAATGGGATACTTTTTCGTACTGCTTCATCAGGATGCACTCTGTGATATAGCTGAATCTTTCACCTGATAAATATTTCTGCCTCTTTTCTTTCACACTGTGATTGACTGTACAGTTCCCAGGTCAGTTTGGCCAATAAACTTGTTACATAAAATTCTTAATGGAGTCATTTTTTGAACTCTTCCCACGTTGCCATGAATTCCCCATATTTATTCCACCAGTGTAAGGCTTTCAGTGCCAATTGTCGGCATGCAGTTCCCACCCACCATGTGCCATGTGCTATGTAAATCTGTTCCCTGGAACACTTTTTTGCAGGCACTGGTAAACTTTGTTGGATCCTCATGCCCTTTTCCTGTGAATTCTGGGAGAGGTCGAGTCGCATCTGGGGTTGGCGTGAGATTCAAGGTCCGTTTCGTTTTATCTTCAGCTTTGGCCCTATTTGATTCACTAGCTCGACAGTCTGGGCTATGAAAATATAATCCAATCATGCTCCGCTACTCGTCTCTCCACCCTAAGCATACGCAGTGGAAGCGTTTCCCACATTCTTTACATTCTATCCTATGTTGACCTTTCCAGGACAATCATCTAGCGCACAATTTTGGTTTGCATTCTTGCAGACTCTACATTTATAGGCTAGTCCTTCCCAATTCTGGGCCTTGGTCGGCCAACCTATGCATTAAAAATGAAAGTCTTTCACACACCATGCAACTGACAGAATGTTCTCCAAGACCCAAATATGGTATAGCCCTACATTGTTTACTTCCTTCACCACTGTCCTCATTTTCCACTAATCAAACTTCATTCGTCATTGTTCGTTTTAACAATGCCTACACAATCTAAGTCTTTTCGGCACCACCGGTGTTTACCAGGACTCTTGAAACTCCTATCTTTAATGTATTTTTAAGTTCGAAAACACATGTTCTTAGGTTTGCTGGGTTGCAGGTTGGGTCGTTGACTAATAACACCAGGCCCCACACAATAGGCACCAGAAATGTGGCATTTGTGCTCAGTCGGCTTGTCCCCCACCCCTCACTTGGTTTCCGTCTTCCAAACTAAGGGTTAGGTGGGTCATACCTTGGTTTTGGCGTTGCCTCCTGGCAGGAATGGGCCTTTCGGGAATCCACCGGGTCCCACTTCATGTGCTTTATTCATGCTAGTCTGTACCGCGGAGTAATGTGGCTGTGGTTGGGGTTGTACTCAATGGGCTGGGGATGATACTGAGGTTGTTTGGGATGTGGGCGAGCTTACCCGCAGTCCATGTGAGCTGTTGACAGTATGGTCCCTCACAAGCAAAGGAGGCATCCACAGCCTATTGGAAGGCCTGCCTCTGCTGGCAGTTGTGTTGCACAGGGCTCTTCGTCGGGGAGTAACACTGGGTGGTTCTGGTGTGCAGCCACTCTTAACAGGGTCCTCCACCCTCAGTGAAGTAGGTATGAATCCCGCTTCAGTGAGGTCCCAGTACGCCCGGGTCAGGGCTGACGGACATGCATTTAGCGAGGCTTACTGTCTATGGTATAGGCTCTGCAGGTGTCCTGACTAGACTGCGTTTTTTTTTGTTGTTGCTCACATTGTTAGGCCACCTAGTACGCCGCCACCATCCTCTCCATACAGCTCTCTTGTCCGCACACCTTAGCACAAAGGCTAGGCACGGCGCAGGGACATTTCAAAAACAAAATGGCTGTACTTCGGTGAGTCTTACCTATCGAGACTCCCTCAGCCGCACATCCTGGTACAGAGGCTGGGCATGGCGTGAATAGTTCTGAAAGGTTTTTCAGCCATGTTACTTCAGAGAGTCACTGCGAACTGGCTCCAGGACACCGCCGGAAGGGATGGTAAGAAGCGGCAAACGAACAAAGCGGTTTTGCCCAGACTGTCCCATTAAATTCTCAGAAAGGTCCTTCCCAGCCAAGACACCAAGTTAACCTCCACACTGTCCGCAGCAGTCTGCCAAGTCTCATTTCTAGACGTTTCCCAAGTCTGGTTTCGAACCATTGTAATTACACTACTATAACCTTGTACACAATCTGTCCGACTTGACCGAGTTCAACACACAACTTACAACTGAACTACTGGTACAACTTAGATGCTTCAAGATTGATTCACTAAACTGCCTGACTGCTAGAGAACAACTATCTGCATAACTGGTGGCTCTGGTCGCTCCACCTTATATAATCTCCGTCAGGGTTGGCAATGGGTTAATAGGAGGGTGTCTGCAGAGCCAAGGGAACACCAGACTCCGCTGTCTCCCTCCCACAGCTAGAGTCCGCAGCTGTTGGGGAAACCCTGGCCTCTCTCACACGTACTACAGAGCCACCAACCTTTGCTCTCCTGTGAATCCTCTAAGCTGTCGCAGGGGTATCAACTTGCGGCGAACCGCCACCTCTGCTGAACGCACCCCATCAGCTCGCTGCTTGGCAATCCACTGGCCTGGGCATGGATCCTGGTCACTGCCAGCTTCCTTACAGCACTCCTTATTTGTGCTGACGAGGCGTGGGGTGGTGGTGTTCACCACACGATCCATTGTGAGCAGCCAGATCACAACATCCTCACGTGGCTGAATGTTTCCATGCAACTAACGTCAGTGTTTGTCTTGCCATTTGTGCTTTTGCTTGCTCACCTTCTCACTTTGCTTGTATTCTTATGATGTGGATTTCTCATTGGTTTTGAGTATGTTTTATTGATGACCTATTACGCTTAGTTTTTTTTGGTCATGCCATAAGCGTCATGGAACCCTCCGAATTGACTTTCAAATACAGCTCTAGACTGTGAAACCACAGCAAACTTTCCTCCCATTGTGGCCTCCACCTCTTCTCCAGACCATCACATGTGACGAGAGCCAGATATAGATTCATTCTTTGTTCCTCACTTCTATCCTTCTCCACTCCCTCATCATCTACCCTTTTACTGGATTTATTCCTTGGGTTTCATCATATATAACAAACTAATATGACTTTCAGTGTGTTTATATGGCCAGTTAAAACCAGAGTTTCGGCAACCTTGGTTGCTGAAAGCAGTGTTTGTGTGCAATGTAGAGAATGAAGTTTCAATTTTGTTTGTAAATGTGGTGCAAAAAAGTATGCAGCGTCCAATGTTACGGTTGACGCTACTCCCCACCTGTGTGATACAGGTTGGTTCATAGGATCGGAGTTATTTTTCTGGCGCAGACTAAGGGCGCCTGGGAATGTTGAATCTGGTATATCAAACAATAACATCATCACGTCTTGGTTTTACAGGTTTATTTGACCGGGAATTCATACACACATTCCCGGCAATGCAACCACTTTTCTGGGAATCTACTCATACTTTCTCGGCACCTCGTGCCGAGAATTAACTCATACATTACTGACCCTGCGAGTTCTGGGTCTGAAGGGCTGATTACAGTGTTCTGGCTACGTTTCCGACGGCTTGGGGGGACACTAGGCGACAGGACACGTCCCTGAGTGGCGATGTTGGCACTTATCTGTATTTGTTGCTGGGTTGTTGTTCCGGGGGTAGTTTGAGGTATGGTGAGTTGGGTGGCCCTTTTACAGGCCCTTGGACTGGCTGTCGTTGGCGTGCCGCACTCTGCTGGCTTCCTCCCACGGCGTTGGCTGGCTGACTCCCACGTCCTGGCGAGGGACCCCTCGCGGCCCCCACCCAGCTTCCGGCCTTCTTGGCGCCGGGCTGCACTGGACTCAGCTTCCTTTCGGTGTGGCGCTCCTCGCTGAAGCTCATCACTTGACTCCCGTTCTCGGCACGGAGTTGTAACTGACTCGGCTGACTTCCTCCATCCGACTCCCGATGTCTGACTCCCTGCGCGTCCCAGTGTGTCGCTTGCGAGCGTGCGTTCTAACTCCCTACATCATTGATTCTGCCGGGGTCCGACCTTCCGGCCTCTTGGCTGACAGACTGACTTCCTCTCTCTGCGTGCGATTCTGACTGGGCCTATTGATCTCACGTAACTGATCCCCCCCCTCCCACTTTCTCACAAATTGGCTTTTAAACTCTCGGGCTCCCCCCGTAGAACCTTACACGTGTCTTCCCTTGTTGAGGGAAGGGGAGGGGGTGACCTGCAGTGCTAAACAAAGTCCCAATTTCCTCCACGTGCCAGGACTCTTGTTGGAGGAGGGGGAGGGGTTCCCTCGCAGCCCTCCTGGCCAAACGCTGTCAGCCTTTTTCTGGTGTAACTAGCGTTGTATCTACAAAACTCAGCTTACCTCGTTATTTCTTCGGCGATATGTTAGCTCTGCCCTCCTTGGCACGTGTCATAATTTCCTCGTGGGCGAAAATCGCTAGTCTATCTCTGTATTTCTTCGGCGTGTCAAAGTTTCACGTGGTTTTGTTTGGGGTGGTGTGCGGGGCCCCACGCTACAACCTTGACACGTGTAACTGCTTCCCTTGGGGAGGCCTGGCTTCGCCGCAGGCGTTAATGGCTGGCACGTGTCCTGAGGCAGGTGGCTACTGGGAGGCCCTTGCGGGAGGGGGTGGGGTGGGGTATGGCGTGTGTTGTGACAGCTGAGCTTCTACGTACAATATGGCATGTGTCACGATTCGTGTAATTGTTTGGTTAGGTGGGAGGTCACGGATGTGCTTCTGTGGCATCATCTTATTCTAAAAACATCTGTTTATTAATATAAATTAATGTTTTGTTAAAATATTGTAAAAAAAAAATTTTTGCAAGAGACCACCAATCATTGAATTTTTGCTCAGGGAAAAAAAAGGCAGTGTTCAGTGTTACCATTTTGTAATTGATTGATGACAAGTGCAGTTGCAGATACCCACCTGTGGTATCATTTTATTTATAAGATGTCTCTATTAATATAATATAATATTTTGATGAAATGTCCTCAAATTTTTTTGCTAGAGCCTGCTAAACATTGAATTTTCACTCCGAAATAGTAGGATGTGTTCAACATTACCGTTTTTGTAATTGATTGGCAACAAATTAGATTGCAGATACCCTTCTGTGGTAATATTTTATTCGGAATATGTCTGACTATTGAATCAAATTAATATTCTATACAAAAATCATGTTGATTTTACACGAGAGATGATTGAACATTGTCTTACGATGCTCTACAAATACACCGCTTAACGTTTTTAACAATTTGGATGATAAGAGGGTTTTTTTTTACGTCTGCATAACAAGGTAAATTTATATTGAAATAATAAAATTGTCAGTTTCGTACTAGGGACTATTGAATACCATCTTCTACAAAATTGCTAATTTGTATGTATAAGGCCCGATGGGTCAAAATCTGTCCAAAATTCCCTAAATATCTATAGCAGATAACCTGTCATAACAACCTTTTTTCTGAAAATTGTGAGTAATCTTTTAATAAGGTTCTACTGTAGTCTAAAATATAACCAGTTTACAAGGATCTTTGTTACTAAATTATGTCTTAAAGAGTTTTGGCCACGAGTAGAACATAATAAAGGCTGTTCAAGATAAAGTGGGCACTTTTGAAATGAACATTACAAAAAATTCCCTGCCCCTGCATGCATATATTTTAATGGGCGCACCCAGCAAAGTTCGTAACAATGGATGGGAAGTAGTTCCATATCTTAACATTGAATAAAAAGTGTTGTGTAACTCTTTGTGATAAATTAAATAATAATTATTTTTTTTTTTTNTTTTTTTTTTTTTTTTTTTTTTTTTTTTTTTTATGCTTAGGAAGTGTAGAAATTAGCACATTTGTAAAATATTTACTTTTACTAATTATTTCACAGTTTCACTTGGCTGATGCATGAGTAAAGTGATGAGGCCCATAACAATGTTAATTTTACATAAGGTGGAAGAATACACAACGTGCATACAAGTAGATCTTGAGCAGGGCTTTCAAAAGCGCCCATTTTACCATGAACGTTCACATTTGAAGCTATTAAAACTATTTTGTCATTACTTCATTGTCAAGTGATCAGTACGTGCATTCTTCTGCAATGGAACTGAAAATATTGTACAACTGATAAAACAAAATTACTATTAGAAGACAAATGAAAATTAACATTTTTAGCATTATTTATGTAGAAATTTTGGCAGGACCTTGAAAAATTATCTATGGTTATGGACTTTCTGTGCATGTTTGTTGAATGTATAGTTTTTCCACTGTACTGGAAGATTCTTAGTGATCAGACAGCACTTGTTCCTTGTTCAGGAGGAACACAATGTGTGGAACCCTGGACTACTTGCCGCCAGAGATGGTGGAAACGAAGCAGTACAGCCACTTTGTGGATAACTGGTCCATGGGTGTTCTACTTTATGAGTTTTTAGCAGGCAAGCCTCCATTTGAGTCTGAGAACGAGAGGCTGACTTACAAGCGCATCAGCAAAGTTGACATAAAGTGGCTGTCACACTTTCCTGCTGGGGCCAAGGACCTTATTTCCAAGGTATGTTTCAAGGAAACTGTCCATAAACTAACACTCATACAGTTGTAATTAGTAGTAGTAGTAGTAGTATAAGAAATAGTAATTGTCCATCTCTGCTATCAAGGCCAGATTTTAACAAACAGAACCAACTCTATATAACAGTGTCACAACAAATTACACCATTTGCAGAGCCTGCAATCCNCCAGATTTTAACAAACAGAACCAACTCTATATAACAGTGTCACAACAAATTACACCATTTGCAGAGCCTGCAATCCGCTGGTTCATAACATGTTCGTGTTAGCAGTACTTCGTGAAAATAAGTGCACACAATAGAAACTAACAAATTCATGATTCCCCATCAAAAGTTGAAAACAGTATTTCATTTGTAGAAATTAAATTGGTTTTTAAGATACTGTGGCACTGCTACTTGTACGGCTAATATTTTCAACTTTTAATGAATTTTTAATGAGACAGCACTCCATCCTGCTTCTCCACATTGTGCAGGTTGAGTATAAAAGAATACCCCAACTTTGACGGTCTATAATATCAAAACCAAACAACCTACAACCTTGGTTGACCAATCAAATGAACCGTGGAACTGTGAAGTTTGTTTACCATATCTTCATAGATGTTCAATGTGACCACCACGAGCGGCTTGAACAACATCTACGCAATAATCAAACTCGTTCCACACTCTTGTCAGCATGTCCGGTGTTACGGTTTTGGTGGCGTCCGTAATTCTCGTTTTGAGGTCGTCAATGGTGTACAAAACACGGCAATGGTGGACAAAACATGTGATCCTTTATTTACCCCCAGAGAAAAAAATCACACGTGGTAAGATCCGGAATTCTTGGGGGCCAGTGATGGAAGAGCCTGGTCACCAGCTGCTCCTCGACCAATCCAGCGTTGCGGCAACGTCTCATTCAGGTATCCGCTAACAGCTAGGTGCCAATGGGGTGGTGCACCATTCTGCTGGAAAATGAAGTCCAAATAAGGGATTCCAGTAACAGTGGGCTCGTGGAAAAAGAAAGGGCCGAAAACAGTGTCTTTGGATACAGCGCAAAACACGTTCATGTGGGGAGCGCGCTAGTGTTTGTTGGTTTCATGTGGAGGCTCCTGACCCCATATCCACACGTTGTACCGGTTGACCTTACCATTTGTATGGACCGTCACTTCATCGCTAAAAACCAGCTTAGANTTCCAGTAACAGTGGGCTCGTGGAAAAAGAAAGGGCCGAAAACAGTGTCTTTGGATACAGCGCAAAACACGTTCATGTGGGAAGCGCGCTAGTGTTTGTTGGTTTCATGTGGAGGCTCCTGACCCCATATCCACACGTTGTACCGGTTGACCTTACCATTTGTATGGACCGTCACTTCATCGCTAAAAACCAGCTTAGACATGAAGGCATTTTCTACCTCGTTCTGGGCAAGAATGGACATGCAGAAATCACATCTCCGTTCTTTATCCCTTTCGGTAAGAGCCTGTAAAAGCTGTAATCTGTATGGTATGTACAGCAATCGCTTTTGCAATACTATCCATACCTTCGATTAAGGGATTTGCATTTCCCGGCTAGCTTGTCGAGTTATTTTCTCAGACAGCGAACTAACGCTTGTTGAATCCGTTGCACATTCTCTTCGGGGACACGCGGCCGCCCAGAACTTTTGCCTTTGCAAAGGCACCCTGTGTCACAGAACTGACGAAACCAACATATGATACTCCACCTATCGGGAGGACGACGTCCATATTTGCGACGGAATTCATGTTGAACAGTCGTAACCGATTTACATTTAGCAAACTGAATAACACAGAACGCCTTCTGTTGTTCCGTCGCCATCGTGATGCAGACTAACACACAACACACGCTCATAGTGTGATGACAGGCGCTCCCAGTGCCATCTCTCGGCACATAAAAGAAACATCAGACCGCCCCCTTCACATTGACGTGTCAAATGCGAGCTCGCTACCCCCTGTGGTGGAGTTTGGCTCTCAATGTGGCCTGTACCTGACAAGAGTGTGGAACGAGTATGATTATCGCGTAGATGTCATTCGGGCCGCTCATGGTGGTCACATTGAACATTTATGAATGTATGGTAAACAAACTTCACGGTTCAACGGTTCATTTGAATGATCAATCAAGGTTGTAGGTTGTTTAGTGTTGATATTATAGACCTTCAAAGTTGGGGCATTCTTTTATACTCACCCTGTAAATAAGACACTGACAGTCTCAGTGCGTGACTGATGCAATTTTGGTTACTTTGTTTTATCAAGAAAATGTATCTGTTTCACATTTTATTCCCTTAAACTAGAGGTCTGCGAGCCTGGGATTTTTAGTTTGAGCAGAACTCGAACGAGTGTACTGAAAATTTCCTGAGCTTCGAGATCAAGCTCTTATTACAGACAAAAAACAAGTGTCATAATAAAGTTAATATTAGTGTTTTGATAGTAATCAGTGTTCATATCTGCAGTTCTANTTGTTTAGTGTTGATATTATAGACCTTCAAAGTTGGGGCATTCTTTTATACTCACCCTGTAAATAAGACACTGACGGTCTCAGTGCGTGACTGATGCAATTTTGGTTACTTTGTTTTATCAAGAAAATGTATCTGTTTCACATTTTATTCCCTTAAACTAGAGGTCTACGAGCCTGGGATTTTTAGTTTGAGCAGAACTCGAACGAGTGTACTGAAAATTTCCTGAGCTTCAAGATCAAGCTCTTATTGCAGACAAAAAACAAGTGTCATAATAAAGTTAATATTAGTGTTTTGATAGTAATCAGTGTTCATATCTGCAGTTCTAAGAAATTATTTTAACAGAACACACACTCCTTTATAAATATTCGTCTTAATGTCCATAATGCTGTAGCATTCTTAAGATTTATAAAATGGATTGTTAATATGCATTTCACAGCTAATTTTACACATGATGCAGACACCCAGTGGTCAGTTCTGTTGTAGTGAATTAGAACACAGACTAAATCTACTCTTTAAAATGAAACCATAAAAATAAGTTTTCTACAAATGATAATAAAAAAATATTGGAGGGCTGCCACATTTTGCACTAGCCCAACAAATTGACTGCATAAACTTTGTGTAATAATTTATAGATTATAATAACATGACAAGATTCCACTAAATAACTGGATTGTTATTCACATTTTCAGCAATAAAAACTAGTTGTTTTGAAATAACCTAATCACCATTGTAGATTTTGGTTTTCTCCATTGATGTTATCAAGGTTAGCGAAACGACCAGATGCGTTGGATCAGTTTTTCATGTTTATGTGCTGTGCTGTTGGAGTGTGTATGTTTAAGGTATACATATGATCTTTATATTTATATAGTAGTAATCACACACTGTAATGTAAACATTTTGACAAATGTATAATTTTTCCCTTGGTAACTTGTATTGACTTATAAGATACTATTGAATGTCGTACCGATAATGGGGTCGATTCAGCACAAACTATCACAATTTATAGCTCAAAAACTAACTACATTTTTGCTACTTTACACTTGAATCCTATAAAATTATTTCTCGTTTTCGCCAAGCGCTTGTTTGTTTCTCGATTTCAAATACAGTAAAACACTTTTAAGATGTTTCTGAAGGGACTAAAAAATTTGAGCGTGTTAAACAGGAAAATTTCTTAAAATGGTCAAATTACTTACGTATTTATAGACCACGTGAGAATTTTGTAAGCTATTAAGCAGGAAATCTTCTGAAGTGGGAACTTCTTAACAGGGTTTTACTGTAACTAAAGCAAGTTTCGTAAAAATTTCTTGATTTTGTGCCTTGCGAAAAGTAAGTGTTCCTCTTAATAGTCTTATTTTTCTTACCAACTGTCTCGTCAACTGCTGCATCTTAGGCCGATATACAACCCCATTTGTATGCTAATTTTGACGAGAATTTATGTTAGTATATGCAGTTCTGAGGAATAATTTTTACCATAACACATAAGTTTTATATAAAAAAAAACCCTTTTGTGAATCAATAACACATTATTTTGCAGGTGTTTTAAACTAACTTTACTGTTAGTCAACGTTCATATCTACATTTCTGAGAAATCCTTCTACTGAAACACTCCTACCTTTAAATTATGTGTGTTTCATTAATAAACAATTTTCTTACCTAACAGTAAAACAGTCTCGTCGGTCGCTGATGGAATGACTTGACATTGCTAAAGAAGCTCACCTTGCAGTGCAGTGTACTCGACCGCACATGGATGACTGATTAAGTAGTCGTCACATCATGTGTGTTCCTTTGTTTCCTCTAAGCGCAACCTCTGTGGAATAGGGTACACAACTCTGGGTACCTCCACTTTTTCATCTCCTCTGCATTAAATACGTTAAATGTAAAGCGTCAACCCATCATATTGTACTATACCATGCAGCGCAATTGTACCGCAAGGCATCACATAACGGGTCTTCATGGACCCTTACGAATCCCAATGTCTGTGACAGTTATTAACTATCTGTTTATTAGATTAGTACATTGTGATACATTTTTGTATAGGTATTGACGAGTTTCATTGAACTTTTGACCAATAGATATATGGTGCCAACTAAAAAAACTGATTTTAGTACTCGTATCTCACTAATAAATAATGCTATAAGGCTGACTCCCCAGCAGTATTATTTCCCCTTTCCAGTTATACAATTTTTGTATGAAACACTTTTTCATTTGGAACCCTGGTATAGAGTTATTGTGGGTGGTCTAAATAAATGAGACACTGTGTGTGCGTGTGTGTATATATACATACATACATACATAGTCGAATCACATTATTATGACCATCTGCTAGTATCCAGTCACCGCCCTTCGCATCATGGACAGCAGCTAGACGAGCTGGCAGTGACTCAGTCAGGTGTTGATAGGTCTCCAAGGGTATNCGCCCTTCGCATCATGGACAGCAGCTAGACGAGCTGGCAGTGACTCAGTCAGGTGTTGATAGGTCTCCAAGGGTATCTGGAGCCATGCTGTCTGCAATGTGCTCCACAATTGTTGAAGGGTGTGTGGCAGAGGAGACAGACGGCGAACACAACGATCGAGGTGGTCCCACAGATGTTCAATTGGATTGAGATCGGGGCTGTTTCGGGCCTGGGAAGAACTTTGAAGTCTTGATCGTGCTCTTCCAGCCACGTATAGACACTTATAGCCATATGGCAAGGTACATTATTGTGCTGGAAGATCTCATCATCCTGAGAAAAGACAATCATCAAGTACGGGTGGACATGATCGCCGAGGATGGATTCATAACCAGTTCGATCAAGAGTGCCTTCCACACAGATGATAGGACCTAGACAATACTACGAGAACACTCCCCAGACCATAGCACTGCCCCCACCACCTTGTGTTCATGCAGCAATGGATGCAGGGTGTCTGTTCTTTGGCATTTCTCGCCAGACACGCTGATGTCCATCTGTTCTATGTAGCAGAAAACGTGAATTGTCTGAGAAGGCTACCCGTCGCCAATCAGCAGTGGTCCAATTACCATACTGTCGAGCAAATTCCAGTCTTTTTCGTTGATGCACCTGTGTTAGCATGGGTGCAGTCACCCTCCTACTCCGGATCCCTATTCGCAGAAGGGTTTGCTAAACTGTTGCAGTAGACACGTGTCTGGATACCCCCTGGTTCATTTGGATGCTGAGCTATTCCACTGTAGCTTGTCTGTTGGCCTTCACGTACCGTCGTGTCGACATTCACGTTGGACATCAATGGCGCATGGAGCTCCGCAGTTTCTACGATGGTTATTCTCAATGGTGCCATTTGTCCACTCATGATACACCTTTACCACAGAGGCGTGTGAATAGTTCACAAACGTTGCTTTTTCCTAAATACTGCCGCCCTTGGCCAAAAAGCCGATGATCATCCCTTTTTGCNTGAATAGTTCACAAACGTTGCTTTTTCCTAAATACTGCCGCCCTTGGCCAAAAAGCCGATGATCATCCCTTTTTGTAACTCGGTTAACTCATTTCCTGTACCCATGATAGCAGGAAGCACAATGTGTACAGCCAGCCAGCCTGTCAGTCGCATTATATACCCGCTTCACCAGTCCAAGTCACTCGCCATACGTTATGGACTATGTGCTGCAGATAGCACTTCTAGCAGGTGGTCATAATAATGTGATTTGACTGTGTATATATAATGCACTATTTATTAATGGTTAAATTTTGGNTGAATAGTTCACAAACATTGCTTTTTCCTAAATACTGCCGCCCTTGGCCAAAAAGCCGATGATCATCCCTTTTTGCAACTCAGTTAACTCATTTCCTGTACCCATGATAGCAGGAAGCACAATGTGTACAGCCAGCCAGCCTGTCAGTCGCATTATATACCCGCTTCACCAGTCCAAGTCACTCGCCATACGTTATGGACTATGTGCTGCAGATAGCTCTTCTAGCAGGTGGTCATAATAATGTGATTTGACTGTGTATATATAATGCACTATTTATTAATGGTTAAATTTTGGNCTTCTAGCAGGTGGTCATAATAATGTGATTTGACTGTGTATATATAATGCACTATTTATTAATGGTTAAATTTTGGAGCATACTTTTTAATGTTCAATAAGCAGGAAATCATCTTAGAAAAATGATTTAGTGCACTTGGAAGATTTGTAAGTATTATTTGTGTGGGAATGGTTTGTTGTGTGATAAGTGAAATAATAGTTACTTTCTATTATATATAACTGGAATGAAATGTTTACTGGTAGCTATTAGACTTCAAAACAATTCACATGTTATTCAAAATTTTACTATTCCATTTGGAAAAGTTTTAACATCAAAATAAACTATTCGCATACCCCTAGCTAATTAGTGATGTAATTTTATCACAAGTCCAAGTTTTTTCACAAACACAACTGCCAACTTGTACAATTTTTTCATATTTTGTCTTATTTTTTACTGTTGGTACAATTGTATGAATTGTAGAAAATTTAGTGCGAATTTCAGACTTTTAAAGAATTTTTCTCTATGTTTTACCTAATCCATAACAATTACACAATGTTTCAATCAGATCATAGGTAATAATACTATCATTTTGAGTTGCGGGATCACACTCAGTGTTAATTAAGATGTTAGTTTTAAGAATGGTGGCTGCACTGTAGTCAACATCNTTTGAGTTGCGGGATCACACTCAGTGTTAATTAAGATGTTAGTTTTAAGAATGGTGGCTGCACTGTAGTCAACATCTGGCTTTTTTTTCATTCACCATACTGAATACTTGCATGTGTGTTTAATCGTGATTGGGTGTTCAACTACTGCTTTGTATAATATTAAGTGTTTTAATTATATTATATTGTTTTTGAAAACATCAACCATGAGCATGTGATGTTTCTTTTAAGATCTTGGTGGATTAGTTTTTGTAGTATATTTCAAATAAGATGGCAGGAAGCAAAGCAAAAAATAATGCATACAAGCATTTTGTGTACCTGCAGTTATATTGTACATATTTACCTTAGGCAATTTGTTCTCAAAATGCAAAAATTATGCAAAATGCACAGTATGAGAGATTAAAACATTGTGCAAGGTGGAAGAAGTATTTCAAAGTTCATGCTAGTTCAGTGATGCACAAGAACAATGAAACTTCTCAAGTCCAAGTCAAGTCTAGCCAGATAAAAATTTCTTCCCAGTGTGCAAAGTGATGATTTTAGTATAATTAGGGTGGAATGCTTCTTACTACATTCAACCAGTGTAGGTAGCATATCATGCCAGACACCTGCTTCGTAAAATGTTTCCGAAATGTTAAAACGCTAAACGTTATGCTTGTGGATGCACGGAAATGACTGCCATTATAAACAAAATGGCACAAAGCAACATAAAACAAGTGCTGTGAGTGTGTTCTATTTTCTGTGGCAACAGATGTAAGTAATGACAATTCATAACTGTACCCAATANAAACAAGTGCTGTGAGTGTGTTCTATTTTCTGTGGCAACAGATGTAAGTAATGACAATTCATAACTGTACCCAATAGTCATTACTTATAACAGCACAGAACACTTGGCAGTGAATAGTATCTTGCTTTCATTTGCATCATTGTAGGATACTGCCACGGGTAAAACATAGTAATCATAGCTGCATTGACAGAACGTAAAATACTATTGGTAAATTGTGTTGCATTAGGCTCTGACATAGGTGATGACCTGATCAAAAAACGGAGTTGCTGCGGTTTTGAAATGCAACAGGAAAACCTAATAGTTTTAGGTTGTGTATGCCATTTGTTACATTTAGCCACAGAGAAAAGGTCAAAGGGACTTATGATCAATGTGGATGAGATTCTCATAGACATATTATTGTCTAGACAAAAGCAGCAAACCGAAGGACAGATTACAAGTTTCAAAAANTGGATGAGATTCTCATAGACATATTATTGTCTAGACAAAAGCAGCAAACCGAAGGACAGATTACAAGTTTCAAAAACTTTCTGACTTTGATGTTAAAAAGGTACTAAAACATGTGTGTACTCGTTGGCTTTCACTGGGCGTTTGCTTGAAACTGTTATGGTTTGTGGCATCCATTAAGTGCGCCACCTTCTTGTAGCTTTTTAGCACAATTGAGCCAGGGAAGTGTGGGAGCGATAAGGGCAAGACTGACACGCGCATAGTGCCGTATCACTTCTATGCACAAAGCACTGAACTGGCNTGGATGAGATTCTCATAGACATATTATTGTCTAGACAAAAGCAGCAAACCGAAGGACAGATTACAAGTTTCAAAATCTTTCTGACTTTGATGTTAAAAAGGTACTAAAACATGTGTGTACTCGTTGGCTTTCACTGGGCGTTTGCTTGAAACTGTTATGGTTTGTGGCATCCATTAAGTGCGCCACCTTCTTGTAGCTTTTTAGCACAATTGAGCCAGGGTAGTGTGGGAGCGATAAGGGCAAGACTGACACGCGCATAGTGCCGTATCACTTCTATGCACAAAGCACTGAACTGGCATGCAGTGTTTCCATCGTGCTGCATGTACCTATGGGACTAAAAGTGGCAACCCTTATCATTTTATTGNCATGCAGTGTTTCCATCGTGCTGCATGTACCTATGGGACTAAAAGTGGCAACCCTTATCATTTTATTGATGGAATGTCTGAAGTACAGTTCAGTGCAGGTCCCTCTAATAGTTTCACATGTTTCCGGCCAGTATATTACGAGATACATCAGTGTGTAAAACATGTTTTTAGCTATGTTGGAGGGCTTTGGAATAACATTTATAATGTGCATGATGTGGAGTGTATTTCCTTTTTGTGCATTGGTCTAAGAAAAATACGTTTAATGCTTTCGTAAAAAAAACTTGGATTTCAAACACTCTGCAACGCTATTCAAGCGCCAAGTAGGCGACGTTCTTAATAAAGTTCTGTAAGGAAGACGTTGATTAGGGTGGAGCGAAATTTTTTTTTTCCTTTTACGGTCATGTAATAGTGAAAAGTAGGTGCCTTTTAGGCTTAAATTAATTCATGCAAAATATTACTTGAATTAACTAAGAGTAGTTGCCTCCGCAAAGTCATTGCATATTTGAAAAAAGTGGATTTTTGTCTAAAGTTTGACGCCATGTAAATATGTGAAATTTTAATACATACACCTATTTTATTTTATTGATATGTTGCAACAACAGCTATTTTCGACACAATA
>NQII01001057.1:26017-42958 GCA_002778355.1 Clitarchus hookeri
TATCAGCCTTGCAATAATTCAATGCAAAGCTCTCAGTTTGTTTGAAGATTGGAAAAATTAGTCAAATGTTTGTGTGTGTAAAATATGTCTTTTCAATTGTTTGAACTATTAGCTATATATTTAAACACTTTTAAATAACTTTGATGCATGATCTTGTTTCTTTGTGTGTAAATATATTGTTTTGAATATTTTTTTTTTTGTTTAGTAAGTTTTTTTCCCATCTAGGAATGGAACCTCATTTATCACATTAAAATAAGGGTTCTACTTTCATACATTTCAACTTTCATACACAAATTTAGGAACACATTGTGTATGAAAGTAGAGGACTGCCTGTATTACCAGTTAATTGCTATACATGGTATTTATTCAGTAAAAAAACAATATTGGTGTACTAGCTTCCATTGTTATTGCATTTTTGTAACACTATATTATAAAAGTATTAGGCTACAAGTTAATTGCTATGCATGGTATTTTAGTGATAAAACAATATTGGTGTACTAGCATCAGTATTGGTTTTATCTTCCTTTAATTGTTATTACACTTTTGTAACACTTTGAAAGTTATTTATCACTCATCAGTATGTATATTAATTTTTTTACTGGTTGATAGCCACAAAACTGCAATAAAACATTGGTCCAGTTAGTATTTTCGTAAACTATATAACCTAGGGGGCAGCAAGAATTGGAAGGGGGAAAATGGGGTAGAGGGGCAGAAGAAGCCCATCGACTTTCCCGATTGATAGTCGGAAGGTACCAGGGGTCAGCAAGGTTTAAAACATAAAAAAAAATTTCTGTAATACACACAAATTTTCTCTAAAAATTAAAATTTATAGCATTGGGTTAAATTAATTTTAAAATGTTTTTAGGTAGTGTGTCAGAAAAGAGGAGAGCGTGTTCTATGTCTTTTGTTATATGGTTTAATCTTTTCAACCATAAAAATGTGCATCTTTATAGGCTTACTTTTTCTNTATCTTCCTTTAATTGTTATTACACTTTTGTAACACTTTGAAAGTTATTTATCACTCATCAGTATGTATATTAATGTTTTTACTGGTTGATAGCCACAAAACTGCAATAAAATATTGGTCCAGTTAGTATTTTCGTAAACGATATAACCTAGGGGGCAGCAAGAATTGGAAGGGGGGAAATGGGGTAGGGGGGCAGAAGAAGCCCATCGACTTTCCCGATTGATAGTCGGAAGGTACCAGGGGTCAGCAAGGTTAAAACATTAAAAAAAAAATTCTGTAATACACACAAATTTCCTCTAAAAATTTTAATTTATAGCATTGGGTTAAATGAATTTTAAAATGTTTTTAGGTAATGTGTCAGAAAAGAGTAGAGAGTGTTCTATGTCTTTTGTTATATGGTTTAATCTTTTCAACCATAAAAATGTGCATCTTTATAGGCTTACTTTTTCTGTAACCAATGCATACAGTGACGTGTCTAATAATCTAACANCAAGCATACAGTGACTTGTCTAATAATCTAACATTATAGTAAATATTTCACCGTCCAGGAATTACTTGTTGGTAATAGTACGTGTCGTTGTTTGTTTTCTTTGGCAAAGAGACTGTGAAGGTGTACAGAACATTTTAGGTATTTTAAAATCTAAAATGGCAAGAATGTCCATAATGATATGTTGAACTGACTTGAAGTAATGCTGTGGGAATACTGTATTTGGTGGTCAAAACAGTTTATCATGTTGGGAAAAACAAAAATCTAAGTTGGGATGTAAAGCTGTCAAAATTTTGAGCAAGGCGGTTAGAATTAACATAAATAAAATAAAAACTCGTGAATTTAAATGACAAGTTTATTGTGTAATAGAAACTAAAATGAACTGTCAGAAACACCACCTACTTTTGGCAATACAAACACACGACGCAAGGGGTAATCAGCCTCTGACTTGGCTCCCTTGAGTATAGGACAATGCTGCTTCCCTGGACATAACCAGCGTTCTGAAAATGCTGTGTGAAAGTGACTAATTAGTCACGCCCCACCCTTGAAAGAATGTCTGTTTCCGATCCCGCCTGCAATGGGGGGTCAAGCTGGGCCAGGGAAAGGGGGCACTTTCTTTCACAATACAACTACAGTTGTCCGGCACAAACCCGCCCAACATATTTAATAGGAAAAAATTTTCTGTGAGTAGTAGATGAACAAANATTTAATAGGAAAAAAATTTTCTGTGAGTAGTAGATGAACAAACACTTTTGAGAGTCTGTACTCGTCAGTGGGATCCGGCGCATTCACATGTCAAAATCCCTTAACCAGCTTCGTACCCTATAAAAGAGCATAAAAATCATAATGCTACTTTACCGCTGTTCAAGTCAATAATATGTAAAGATAAATATGTTAATATATTATAGTGTTGCAGGAAATCCACAAATCTCACAAAAATACCTAAAAATCCAAAACAAAACACTTTTGAAAATTTATTATATATTGAATATAACCTTAATATATAAATAAATGTTTGACAGTTACAAAAAAATTGTAGTCTCGCCAATATTATCTTGGAAGGTGCAAAAACTCTTCGTGAGTGACAAAAATCTTCAAAAATTGCAAAAAAAATCTTTGAAAATAAAAAAAATAATTTTTAATCGCTAAATATTTTCTGGGAATCACCAAAAATCTTTGACAATCGCTAGAAAATATTTAAATCTTGGAAAATCACAAGAAAAATTTTAAAAATCGCTTAAAATCTTCAAAAATCACAAAAAAAATCTTTGAAACTCCCTAACAATTTCTGAAAATCACTTAAAATCTTTATATATAACAAAAAAAAACATTAAAAATCATTGTACCTTAAAAAAAAAATCACCAAAAATAAAAAATTGGTGCACACATTTTAACCTAGTTGTTGCCTCTTCAAAATGTGTACAGAATTAATGTAAGTAAGTTTCAGTTCCATGAAAATGTGACTTTTTGAAACTTAAAGCTTATTATTTAGCAGAGAATAATAATTTTAAAAAAAATTTTTAGTCTAATAAGTATGGTATGTTATTTTCAGCTGTTGGTCCACACACCCAGCAAACGCCTGCCAATGGAAGACATAATGAACCATCCTTGGATTTTACAGAACAAAGAAAAAGCATATTACTGCATCAGGAGCCAAAAAATAGTATTCAAATAAGAGCCAAAAATTTGTGTGTTAAGAGGTAAAAAGTGTATGTTGGTTGTGGCTATTTTTGAGACTGTATGAGAGATCACAATGTCCTTCAGGACACATTGTGTGCCTTTTTTATTGTTTGGATGAATGATTATGCCATTAATTTGTATGCATATGTAAATGCAGGGTATAAAAATTATATAACATTTTTTATATTGTCATGATTTGGCAGACTGAGTAACTCTTGGTGGTCTGCAGTTTTAAGAATTATCACCAGGAGATTTAACTTAGGTCAAGTGCTGAACTCTGTAATCATTGCCATTTGAAATATAAAGAAATTATATTATCGACCACCAGGAATTATTATTGTGCAAAATAGTAATGGAAACTATTTGCTTTCACATCGAAAGCTGTTATAGTAGATATAATAAGCTGTAAGCTATATCCTTCACTGTACTTACTCTGAAACTCTAATGTTTTTCCCAAGATGTGTAGTTCACTTGTCAAAATTACTGTCTTTATTCAATAATGAGTATGTTTTAATCCTATTTTTATATCCAAAAAAGTTTATGCTGCTGCTTTTTTTTTTATATACAATCAATTCTTAACAAAATGATCCTGGGAATAATGATTCCTTCAAAATAAAGACTCTATTTTGAATAACCATGAAAAATGTTAAGGAAATAGGCTGTAAACTAAGTTTGTTACGTTTATTTTGGCCACTGAGCAAAATTGTGATTCTCTTCACCAGTGCTGTGAAGAGGGTTAAGATGTGTTAATAGAAACCACTCACTAACACACAACTGCCCCTTCCATTAAGTTTGCCAATGTTCATCCACACATGTCTGTGAATTGTAGGTTTGCGTATGAAACTTACACTCCAGGCCCTTTGTTAGACCACATGTAGACTGTTAATGATAAAGCGAGCAATTTTGAAAGCCCTGCTTAAGATGTACGTATATGTACGTTGGGTATTATTCCACCCTATGCACAATTAACATTGCCATGGGCCTGATCATTTTATTCATTTGTTGGTCAAGTATAACTGAAATTACTAGGAAAGTAATTATTTTACAAATTTTTCTTATTCTTACATTACATGCATTTAAAAAAATTGCAAAATAAATAATTTCAATATTCACAAATGTTAACCCAGACCTACCACCAAGATCAGTTTCAAAATCCTATTGAGACATCTGAGAAAGATGCAGGCAGGAAGGATATCGTAGACAAGATGTTTATGTATTTTATATTGTTACAAAACAGCTGTTATTAATGTAACAAATTAAACTTCGTTCTAGAACAATGTGTAGGTGTTTTTAAACTAAATGGAACACCGTATGCGATAGTTTAGCTTAGTTCTCATTTTTCATGTGTAAAATGCAAATATATGAATGAATTCTCAGAGTTTTAAATTTTTCACAAGCTCTATAAATATTTTAAAATAGCATGTTTAAGTGTGAAACGATTCTGCTTGCTGATAATTTGGATTCGGCCTGCAATCGCCAAGCCTTTCTGAGGCGGGCTCGCCATGTTGGTTTTTTTTTTGTCCTGCTCCCCTCCCACTTAGGCAACAAAGCTAAAATAAATGTTATTTATTAATTTATTAAAACCACACGTCATTTGCAATGGAATTTTTTTGAGGCAAATAATATTCACGGTAATATGATATTTTGTTATCCAGTAGCATTCAGTACCATTGTTAATTTATAAATATAGTCCATACCGTATAAGAAGGCCACTTTCTGACAGTCAGTGAGTGGTAACTTAACGTTTACGAAACAAACAAAGCGCCATTTACAAAATCCTGTATCAGCTGATGCACGAACGAACAAAAGTTAAAATTACGTTGGCTATTCTGAGTGCACTGCCGATGCACATCAGAAAAGCAGAAAATACGCGGATAAGAAAGAGTTCTTACATTTATTAATACATTTTATTTTACAAGGTCACAAAACAATGGTTGTTAGTGTTAAAAACTAAACTTCGTGATAATGTAGTTATGTTTAGGTGATCAAAATGAAATGTACAATAGAACGATACGACGTGGAAAAGTTTTCTGAAGTTGTGCTAACTTCAGAAAGCTTTTTCACGTCGTATCATCCATCTCAAACCTTGCTTTCAACACGTCCTTGATATTAATTCCAAAAGCATACAGAAATATTGCATAATATTGTTGAATTATTTTTTCTAATAATTTGACGAAACGACACGAATTTTAAATATATTTCCAGCCCGTAATATAAGAATTATCAACTTTAAAAATATACACTATCTCTTGACCATAAAGAGAGTTACTCAAAACTTCGCCGTGCCGTGTTGCGCGCTATCTATCGGATATTCTGCGAGCTATTACCAGCCAGAAATGAACCTCTTTCTTGCGCGATATATAACGAATTTACAAATATATGCCAATAGTTATATTTTTCCACAAGCTCTGCATAAATTTTAAAGTAACATATATTTCATCTACAACGATTTGGAGTACAAGTCATTTATATTCGGCCGGTAATCGTTCATCTACGTAAATTATACACCATATTGTTCTCTTGAAACCCATCTCCTTGTTTCCGTAGAAAGTGAGACACGCGTGAATAGTTTTTAAGCAATTCTAACGTTATTCCACGTCACATATTTCCAACTTGTATATACTAGCTATAACGTCCAAAGTGTAATAACAGATACAACAGACCGTCTCGCAAATTTTAACCCAAATTCACTATCTCGGACAAATTAAAAAAGAGTTATCAAATATCTAATTATTTGCAATATTTTATTTTTTTTAACTTTATAACCTAGTTATATTTTTTGACAGATGTCAGTCTTAAAATATCTTAAAATTTGTTTAGCATTACAGTACAATCAGAAGTGGATTAGCTGACAGCGTGTTGATAAAAAATACAGCCCCGACGTGACGGACCAGCTGATGGCAGAATGATACGTAGTCAGATGTAAACAGTGGTGCTACATTCGTCGAGCTGTCAAAAAGTGGCCTTCTTATATGGTACAGAATATAGTATATGCATTTACAAACTACTGTAAACTACCCAATCTCTTTGACAAGCAACAGCAGTTTTAATTGTGAAATACTTTGTTATTATGCCTGTAGAAGTGATTTGTTGTCCACAATATATAAAAGTAAACAAACAATTTATATTTGATAATAAGTTAAAAAGGTAAGCATACTATTTAGATATGACAAAGTTGGCAATGATTGCCTACAAAAATTTATATATAGACCTAATAAAACATTTGACGAAAGTTGTAATGAATGTTTCACCATTGTGTGAATCCTACTCAGTGGTTACGAAAACATGAAATAGCCATGCCGTACAACTCTTTGTTATGGGCCACAAAAACACAACATGAGAGTTAATTCATTCAACTTTTGAGTGTCGAAAGATTCGATTAATCGAATAATCATATGCTCAGAACAAACATGTATTTACCATGGATAAATATGAAAAATGTGCATACCTTAAAAAATAAGCTACTGTCCACTGAAANAGAACAAACATGTATTTACCATGGATAAATATGAAAAATGTGCATACCTTAAAAAATAAGCTACTGTCCACTGAAAATTAGTATTTAGTTATTAAGAATATTTTATTATTAAAATGTGTAACNCCTTAAAAAATAAGCTACTGTCCACTGAAAATTAGTATTTAGTTATTAAGAATATTTTATTATTAAAATGTGTAACTCATATTATTTATATCCATTTTTTTCATTGCAGGGTTGTCTGGTGTTTACATCAAGTTTTTCTTCGCTGTGAAATGAGGTTATGGTCTTGCCGTGCACAGGTGTTGATATTCAACTTTTTAGTTACGGCTGTGTATGTTTTTAATAGCGTCATGCTTCACTTCAATCCTGTTTGGAAAAATTAGTGAAACGTGGAAATACTTTACCCATTCTAGAGTGCGATGAAAATTTTGCAGTGTGTAGTTTGTGCGCTGCTAAAATTTCTCGTGGCTGTAAATTGCATAGCACTAGAAACCTAAAGAAACATCTAGAAAAATTCATGAACTTACAAATTCTAAAAAACCTAAGTTTGAACAAGTTGGTCTGAGCCAATTAAGTGTAAGTTCAAATGAAAATTTTCGCAGTTCCGCAAACCAGTTTTTTTTTATCTCTAGCCCGAGTAAAAGTTCAGCAGTGTCATCTTTGAAAGCCAAATCTACCGGAACTCAACTTTCAACAAAGAAGTATAGCCATGGAGGTAAACCAACTCAGCCCACTTTGGCATAGTTTATAGAGAAGAAAGCAAAGTTTGCACCTGGGGATAGGCGTAGCAAAGAAATAACTGAAAAAGAGAAGATCGGGGCTTTCGTGAATAGCTAAGCCATTTGGAGCCCAGGTATTCTCTACCAAGCTGCAACCATTTTTCCCAAAAACTTATTGCACAAATGTATTAGCAGTGTGAATAGGAGGTTGAAAATATTTTGGAAGAAGCAAAGAATGTCGGTATCATTACCGACTTCTGTTCCTCGATAAGTAATGAAGACTACATGAGTGTTACTGTCCACTTCATAGATAAGCGTATTGAAGTTGTCCCACTCCCTGAGATTTCTCACAATTCACAGAATNAGTGTTACTGTCCACTTCATAGATAAGCGTATTGAAGTTGTCCCACTCCCTGAGATTTCTCACAATTCACAGAATATCTGCAAGTTTTGCGGCTGTAGTCCGGAACAATGGCAAAAATATTGTGAGTGCATTAAATTTATCCAGATTTGACCATCTGCCTTGCATTGCACATACACCCCAGTTAGTTGTGAAAGATGGATTGCTTAATACACCCAGAATGAAAAACTTTGTAACCAACTTGAAGAGAATTGTAGAAAATCACAAACATTCCTCACTCAGGACAAATTGAATCTTCCAAACCACAAATTAGTACATGATGAGCCCACCCCCTGGAACTCGACACTCCATTTGATGAAAAGACTACACGGACAGAAGCAAGCAATTATTCTTTCGGATTATTCAGCGTATTGCAAGAGAGCGTGCTGGCGACAAACTTTTTACGACTTGCTTCCTTGTGTTACTTTACATAGCAAAAAATATATACTAAAACCTGGCCAGAGAACATAGCTATGAATTAAAAAAAAAAAAACATGTAAATTGGATAAATGGTTTTTGAGTGATAAGCGCACAAACAGACAGACACACATTGAGTTTTATAATATGTATAGAAGTAAGTAAAATTCAACTTTATTTACAAACAAACCTAAACAATAATTCTGTAGAGTGCGTTGATTATTTTTTTATATATACATATAAGGTCAACACTTTTTGGTTCCCTTGAGAACTTTTACTGTATTATAAATGTTTTCTTTAATATTCCCATTTGCATTGTTTTATTTTCGCTAAACTCAACAAACACCTAACAGAGGCCTATCAATGGTTGTCTAATGTGTCTAGTTTACATCTACAGAATGTCCGCATCTATAGAATATTTACATTAGTCCCCTGAAATTCAATGGATAGAATTTCCACTATTGTGTTATTTTGTAGCTTGATCTGTTGAAGTGTGCTGATTCTTTGTAGCGCTAGTAGGATATGTTGTGAGGTGTTGTATTTTAAAAATAAGTAGAAATTTTTTTGTACATTGTATAATGTTTGTAACTATATGAAAAAATATTCATTTTTTTTTTTAAAGCTACTTGAATTTTAAAATGCTGTTTGCTGAAGAGGCTTATGCTTACATTCATCTGTCATATTAGCTATTAAAATATATTTGAAGGACAATTGTATTATTCAGTAAAAATTAAAAATGATAGTGTTATAATTTAAACAAAACAAACTATAGTTACTTTAAAGATCAGTGTGTGTTTTTTTATATTATTATTATTATTATTAAAAAGTAACTGCTGGTTACCCATCTGTCTTGAAATTATGGTCAGTACAAAACAGAAAGCGAGCCATAACAGTAATATTCTCATCGCAGAAGAGTAATATACTCAACACAAAAAATTTCACTATGCAATACAAGACAGAATACAGCTGCTGTTATGATGCATAATTATAATTTCTTTTCCTTTTTATTGCTTATGTACACATAATAATTGCACTACTTAAGCTCAATTTTCTCGGTTCCAAGTTAAGAGCCAAGAGTCAAAAATCGAGAATAAAAAAAAATGTATAATTTTAGAAATGGGAGAGTTCCAAGTGTAAAATCTAATAAAGTCTACTTTGCTGTAAGTGCTGAGCAATTTAAATACTGAGGGGGGGGGGAAAAAAAGCAAGATACTCCACCTATAGGTTTTTTTATGGGGAGGAAAAAAGAACAGACTAGAGCCTACAAATATTTTTTTGCTGGTCAGAAAGCAAAAAAATAAATAAATATTTTTAATATGCAATGTGTTTTTACCATTGGTATGTACATAAATATTTAAAAGATATGCTTATTTTACAAATGGCATATCAGGACTCATATTATGTGTAAACTATGTCTTATGGGTCATTGCCAATGTTCTCACAATTTTTATTTCATATTGATTACAAAACAGACAAAATTTGGAGACAATATACAAGTGAAGGTTTAGTTTAATAGAAATTAGAATACTTAAATGTTAATAACAGTATTAAATTAGGTTTGTTTCAAAAAGTGGGAAGTAACCATGAACGCAGTACATAGGTTTTGCTATTCATTAAAAGTTTTGATTAACAACTGAATTGTTTGAGAATGTTCACTGTATATAATTATGTAGTATTCAATTAAAAAAATTTAACAATAATCTAATAGCTATACACAGTTTTAACGTAGTATCATCATGAAANAAAAAAAAAAAAAAATCAAAACCTTCTGGAATAATATACAGTTGCATGTGTTATCTTAATTAAATATCTATTCATTAGAAAAATAGTATGTATTTCACACACAAATTACATACAGCATATATGACAATTTCAACAAAGATACGTGTGTCTTGCTGTCAGTTCTACTGTAAACGAGACAGTTTAAAATTACATGATGACTTGATAGTGAGGATGAAGGGTCCTTCTTGGTTTGGCAAGAATGTTGATGGAATGATGTCATATGTTCCTGTTGGTACATCTTCCAGCTCCATGACAACAAACCCAGACCTAGAAAATACACATTTTTTTCAAAATAGCGTAGTTCTACTTATTATTAGGGATTTTATAGTAACTGCCTGCCTGGCTCACCAGTGCAGGCCTTAAATTTTAAAAACAAAGAAATAAACATTGTAACATACTAACGTCTCGTCTGCTGTATGCATGCATGCAACCACGCACACACACACACACAAAATTGATGTACATGAGGGCATTTTCTTGGGAGTGATAATGTGAAAAATACAGTTACTGGTCATTGTTTTAGACCTGAACATTTTTTGGGAATATAGTCGTGCAATAAGCAGGTACAAAATGAGAATTTTGTTCAAGTGGGTGGGATGACCATTACCTTGAAATTGAAAGTCAATAAATAAATAAAAAATAAAACCATTAGGAAAAAAATTAACCCCAACATTATATATTCCATTGGCTTTTTAGTAGACCCCTCCAACGAATCATATGCTTACCTTACACCTGGCCCCTTCCCCCAAAAGTCTCTAACATTTCCCATTATTTATCCTCTATGGCTCAACCCCCACCACTACCATTACACTGCACTAGTAATTTAATGTCATCACCTCTACAGATAAATGATTTGACCAAAGTCGTGCCATATCACAGTTCTTCGGCCGGTTCGAGGGCAACATTGTTCTCTCATCCCTGACATTTGTAGCAATCAGTCAAATAAGTTATTTTTTGTTTGAATCTTCCATCACAGTTTGTGTGATATCTGCCTTACTTGTGATTAACACACAAATTTTCCCACCAAAGTAAAAAAATCCTTCCAAATTTAGGGTGCTGTTCAGGCCAACGGGAAGTTGGAGTGCAGATTTCTAGATGAAGTATTTGTATAATGGTGTGCTTGCAACCAGCGTCCATAACTTCTCATTTGGTGGTACCATTGCTGACCACAGCTGGATTGCCTACGTTGTTGATGATGCCATTCACAAACGGTAGGTCCGTGGAACTTGGAATGTACATGGCGAGTTCTGGTGATACATAAGTCTTATCTTCTATGCTCTTCTTGGCCATCAATTCTTTGAACAATATTTAAATCCATCTTCAGCATTCAACAGTCAGTCTCTTGAAGTCATCTGTCTCCCCATTCATACGTATAGAAAAATCACTAATTCACCATCTCCAAATTGTTACTGACTGCATTGTTTTGTATGCAGTCCACTGTCTGAACAAGTCTTTATAAATATTCTGTATGCAGAATATTGACCAATTGATTACACCTATTAGGCCACAGACAGGTCGACTGAACATTTTAACAGACAAGATCAACCAATGGCAAGGCCAAACAGACCAACCAGTCAGTATACTGACAACCATAGACACTTGCCATACCAAATTATTTTACTTGCTGGTCAACCAACTGTCCAACAAGACCAACCACACTAACTGACTATATAAACCAGCCTACCAGGCCAACCAACAAAGACTGACCAACCATACCAAACACCCACACCAATCAACCAGGCCAACTGTACATGCCAACCATACCCGCCATCCTTGCAGTACCAACACTCAAGACAGACCAACTGGACCAATCAACCAGTTGGCCTGGCTGATATGGGTGTTTGGTATAGTTGGTTGGTCTTTTCCGTTGGTATGTTCAGTCTGGTTGGCATCAATATTCTGCATTCAGAATATTAATAAAGACCAAGTATAAATGCACAGACAGTGGACTGCAAACAAAATATTAATGCAGTTACCAAGTACAAATGTGAAGACCGTTTGTGAGTGATTTATTATTTTATACGTATGGATTGGGGGCAGAAAACCATTCAACAGATTGACTATTGGTTAATGATGGATTGAGAGATTGCAAAATTAATACAATGGTAGATTGATGGCCAACAAGAGCACAGGATGTTGGTCGCAGGCACACCATTAAACAAACATTTCATCTTGAGCTCTGCACCTCAACAGTTCACTGATCTGAACAGGTATGTGTTATTTGAGCAGATTTTTTAATTTGGTGGGGAAATAGGAGTATGACCGATATCGCACAAACTGTGGAGACGTCAAACACAAAAAACTTATACTACTGAATGCTAAGAAGGCCAGAGAAGAGAGAACATACGTTGCCCTTGCATCAGATGAACTGTGATATGGCACAACTTTGACCACATTATCTGCAGAGGTCAAGATGTCATGTGACCAATGGTCAACCACAAGCAAGCAATGTGATGCAATATAATTGTGTGGTGGTGGGGGTCGAGCCATAGTGGGGTGGGTGTGTTTCAGATGTAAAGTATAACATAAAAATTATTTATTGAACAGAGGGTAGTTGGGTGGAGTGTTGAGTAAATAGTCAATATAGACTGAGTTTTACTCAGTCACAGTTCCTGAAAATTACAGTAAAGTCACTATTGAGACAGGCCAAATTTAACCCATTCCCTCTTAAAACCTAAAATGGTGATAAAAGAATTTTTTTTTCACATGAAGTCCATTTTATCTTCTTTGGTTTAATTCTCCTTGTCTCAAAAATGTTAAAGTCCATTTTTTTTAAATTATTTATTGCAGGCATATTTACAATCAAATGATAACCTAGACAGATATGTGTGACAGAAAAAGTTTTTTAACATGGTCATATGTCGTCAATTTTCAGTGGTTTCTTTAGGGAAAATTAAATGATATATTACTAAGTATTAATGTAATTGTGTAGATCTTCCAAACTAAATTATACACTACTTTCTGATATCACAAAAAAAAGTTAACATAATGCTGCATGCACACTGCATACATTTTTAGTCAGCATCACATGAAAATTGAAAAAACATCTGTGTGTGTTTGATAGACACAACAGAAGTGTTGCATTTTGATATCGCAGCAATGCTACGAAATAAAAATGTTATCTTTATTATTTCCCTATAAGCACTCATTTTATTTCCAACTTAAAATTGAAAAACAAACCCAAGTTAAAGTACAACATAACTATCATAAAACATTTCTGAAACCCAAACACTATAAATAAGACTAATTAATGATAACGAGACCAAGGGAAGGTGCTTTTGGAGGAGAATGAGGGAATATGTAACACACTATTAACTGCTGTTGCTATGCCTGGAACTATATATATATTATTAGTTGAGCTCAGTAAACTGTGCATGGAAGCCTTGAAAACCGGTCCCTTGTCTCTCAAGAAACCACCACCCCGTGTCGATCAGAAATCCTGTCTTGCTTGAACCTTCCCATACCGACTCTGCCTAAGTCATTTCTATTCATAACCACAAAAGAGGAACAACCACCCCATAAAAGCAAATCACATGTACTGAACCTGTTCAATCATAATCTCACTGCTGCCGAGAACAATAAGGTCTCTCCTCTCCCTCCAAAACATTTGACCACTTCGCCATCCGCTTGGGACTCTACCCCCTTAGCACCATCACATCCCCTTGAGCAGTTTGTCACATACATCCTGGTCAACATTGCAGACCCTGATTTTGCCACCTCATTACCTAACAATAGCAACATAACCTCTAGAGAAAGAAAAGCCTTCAAATATCTTCAAAACAACCAAGACATAGTGATCCTGCCAGCAGAAAAAGGCACAACCACAGTGATGCTCAACAAAACAGACTACATTCTAGAAGCAGAAAACCAACTCAAGGACACATCCACCTACAAACATCTACGAGAAGACCCTACCACCAGATTCTGTGAATATAAATCAATTCCTCGTGTCCCAGGACCCCCTGTTAGACCTATCCGAAGCTTCAATTAAACTGCTCACCCCTAATAAACCCATCACACCAGGTCTATACCTGCTTCCGAAGATACACAAGGAACAACGGCCACCCCCAAGACGTCCCATTGTATCAGGGATTAGCAGCCCCACTGAGAAAATCTCAGCACTTGTAGATGCCCACCTTCAACCTTGGGTACAGCAGCTTTCATCCTACATCAAGGACACTGTCCACTTCTTTGAATGATTGAGACACCTGGGCTCCATTCCCCAAGATGCATACATGGTGACCATAGGTGTTACATCTCTCTATACCAACATCCCCCACACAACAAACCTTCTACAGCATTCCTTGTTGAACTCACCAGGTTAACCCTCAGTAGCAACAACAACTTCAGATTTCAAGGCACACACTGCCTTCAGGTCAAATGCACAGCGATGGGTACACATGTGGCACATATGGCCCCATCCTATGCCAATCTGTTAATNTGTAGATGCCCACCTTCAACCTTGGGTACAGCAGCTTTCATCCTACATCAAGGACACTGTCCACTTCTTTGAATGCTTGAGACACCTGAGCTCCATTCCCCAAGATGCATACATGGTGACCATAGATGTTACATCTCTCTATACCAACATCCCCCACACAACAAACCTTCTACAGCATTCCTTGTTGAACTCACCAGGTTAACCCTCAGTAGCAACAACAACTTCAGATTTCAAGGCACACACTGCCTTCAGGTCAAATGCACAGCGATGGGTACACATGTGGCACATATGGCCCCATCCTATGCCAATCTGTTAATGGGCAGGTTAGAAGAAAACTTCCTCTGTCACCAACCAAACTGCTGGATGTATTTCATCGATGACATCTTCATGATATAGACTTCCACTGAAGACTGCCTAATTCACTTCCTGAACAACTAAAATGCACACAGTTCGCTCAAGTTCACCTGGTCATACTCCAAAACACATGCCATATTCCTGGATTTTGAACTGACTCTTCACAATGCCACAATTCAAACTGCTGTACACACCAAACCCACCAACAAACCTTCAGTACTTATAGTTCAACAGCTACCTCCCATGCCATGCCAAAAAATCCCTACCCTACAGTCTTGCCACAAGAGTCAAACGTATCTGCTCTACCAACAGTGATCTCAACAAATAGTGTGACCAAATAGCCAGAGCATTCCTCGGTAGGGGCTACCCCAGGCACCTTGTCCACAAACAGATTCAGCAAGCCATCTCAAATACCGGAACACAAACAAAGGTCAGCAACTCTGATATACCCCTGGTGTTCCCATATCATGAAAGCCTAATTAAACTCAGAACCATTCTCCACTCTGGATACAAAATTTTGGCTTCCTCAACACAAACACACGACCTGCTCTCCAAACCTCCGCAACACACTGGTTCATCCAAAGCTGCAGCCGACCACAAATTCCAACCAAACTGTCACCCCCACAGGATCCCACCCCTGCAATAGCTCACGCTGTGGCTCCTGTGCCATTCACCAACCCTCAACTAATTTCAATAGCAGACTCACCGGCTGCACATACCCCATCCAAGGCAACAACAACTGTGCAACAGAAAATCTGATTTATCAGCCACTGTGCCAACACTGTAATGCAGAATACATCGGCCTCACCACCAACACACACTGGCACAGAATGGATGGCCACAGAGCAGACACCAAACAAGCCATAGCTGGTCACATCAATAACCGACAAGAAAAACCAGTTGCAGCACCACACAACAAAGATTTTGATTTCTGCTACAGTACCAGAGTTGTGAGAGATCTACCACCTTCAAGCAAGAGCTCAGAACTCACATGCTGGGAATTAACTCACCAATTTATAACAAAATCCAGGCAACCACCAGGCTTCAACATATGATAATCGCAGCTCCAAACCACTCTCATCAGCTATACTGGCAAATTTTCAATTTTCCAGCCCCACTCTAGTTTACCACCTGGTTGCTAGGTTAACTACTAACAGCGTCCTACAACTAGCCACCTGATGAAGCTGTCTAGCCAGTGAAATGTAGTGATTGAGCAACCGTGTGGAAAATGTGTGGTCCTTTGTGTGTGAGTGCGTGCCTGTACACAAGTACTACACTGTGAGTACTAGAATTCCTGTCCTTTATGTGGGTGTGTGAGTAATGACATCAGTACTCACAGTTAAGTTGGCAGCGAACTATGAGAAATAGTTCCCTGTTTTAACATATGGCAGTTATGCTTTATACTGTTTTTCAATGTAGTTTCTTGTCCTGGAAATTCTTGAAATTTCACGTAATGGATGACTAGAGGACCCCTTCTCCTGACCTCATGGTGTTACGTGATGGCAGTGTGAAGGGGTTATAACCGAGGGAAACAAAGCCAGCTCACTAAATGCTGCTATACGGTCAATACAGACTATGGTAGCATCATTTTGTACATTTGTTGGGACAGTTGTATTTTGTCTTATGCTTAGGCAGGTTTTAAACATCTCTTACATTCATGTTGCATAAGAGTCAAGTGGTGATGTTTGCCGCAATGAATGCCTATATAAATAAATGCAGTTTTCAAGGTTTTTGTATAACCTTCCCAAGTGAAAAAATACCTACATCCATGCTAATATTTACTAGGGCTGTCTGATACCGCCACTGATTTCCTATACCAAAACCGACACAGTGAAACCTCGTTGATTTCCCGTAATTTTTTTTTGGATGGTCCCAACAAATATCCTATATAAACAATGTTAAAAAACCCTGCATGCTACAACCCTTAAATCATTAATTTACCCGCATCCATCGATCAGATATTCCGTCCGAAAACAAAAATATATTTGGAAAAATTGTTTATCTGTGAAATAACTATCTTAAAACTGGTACTACCAAAATTCAGTAGCGCCAAGAGCAGAGCACCAAGTGTACTAGTGTACACAACTAGTTGTCGTGAAATGTTGCAATTGTTAACAACTACGTAATTTATTTTTGATAATTCAATAATTATTTGTTTTAAATTACTCACGTCGAAAAACAGGTAAAATATCATAATTGCAGGCACTTCTTTTTTC
>NQII01001057.1:44940-62015 GCA_002778355.1 Clitarchus hookeri
TTTTTTTTTTTTTTTTTTTAGGAGGAGAGTGGTCCACGTGTTTAATTTTCCCACATACTGAGTTTTTTTCCAGTAGGTCCCATGAAAGATGAATAATAGAGGTTTTACTGTACTTGTCTACGCGATATTAGCACTGGAATCATATTTGTTTTCACGTAAAACTTATAGCGGTTCAGCACCATGTAAGAAATGGCCAACCCGTATAGTATTCTTTCTTTGTTTAAATAGAGGAAATGGGTACTTTACTGTACTACTTTACAACTATGGTCGCAAGAGCACTCTGATTGCTACGTTAATATCCATGTTTCGGTTGTTATACAAGACGGTGATTGTGATTAAATGCAGAGAGGTCTGCGCAGATGTTTGTGGTCACAGCTTTGTATGCTATTATTTATTACGCTGCATACTGAAAAGTTTGAGACAATGACTCATGGTACGAGACAAATTGGTTTACGAATCTTGTTGTAACATTCAACTGGAGTAGTGCTACTGCTGGTAATACATCGCCATTGCATCTATGAAAATCCATTTTCATCTATGCAATGTTTACATCTAAAAATTATAACTGTGCATTAAAAATTATTTTCAGCAACAGATTCTCAATTTTGACAAATATATTTTTAAATTATTATCATAATAAATTTATTGTGGGACCAACGTGTTGTTTTTTTTTGTAAATACATAATGTGTTGTACATACTTTGGATCTTCATTGAGAGTTTGTGTTTCGGTTCAGCAGAACTGAGTTTATAATCTCCGGTCTGGATTTCACTCCTGAAGGCTAACAGCAGGTGAAACTGAGAACCTACACTATTACACAGTCATTTATTACTATCCATCTGTATTATTTATATATTGTTTATATCAGATAAGCAAAACTTTAAATATTGCTAAAATACTAATATTTCTGGAAATTAGTATATTGCTTTAAATATGTTGATTTGAATGCATTAGGTGCAACTTGCTTTGGTTTTGAAGTAAGTATTATTCGTGTTTTTGAGGTGAAATAAAAATTTTATGAAATATACATTTCCTGATACCTGCACCGATACTGGTACAGATTACTTGCTAATTTGCTAGATCCTTAATATTGGCAGATAACCGATACCAAGAGTTGGTATTGAAACCACCCTAATATTTATTTCACTGTAAATAGGAAAAAAACCTATCTATTTCTGGTTTTGCAGTTAATGTTTAAGCCAATGAAATACATGCATTTTCAGACAAATAGTTTGAAAAGTTAATTTAAAACAGATACAACTGTGAAGTTAGCAAAAAAAAAATTATCATTGGTCAGGGTTCCCACCAGCTTGTTTCAGTCAATTTCCCTGTGCTAAAATTTAAAACAAGAGAGAGGCTACGTATTTTATAGATACAAAAAAAAAATTTTGTACACTATAAATTAACAGGAAGGTTTCGGAAGCTACATAATTTTAATTAGGACCTGCCCTCTCCCGCTTACATCAACCCACCATTACAACTTTGTTGAGCTCTGGCAGGCTTTTGATGAAAACAAATTGTATGCCTTCTGCATGCTAGCAGATTCGGATGTAGACATTTTTATCATCATCACTTAAAAGTTATTTACAAACATATTATAGTAAATATTTGCATTTTTTTCTTGTTAAACAGATGGTAAACCAATAAATAATAAATATTAATTACTTTAGAGTCTTATTACCTCTACAATGTGTGGNCTTGTTAAACAGATGGTAAACCAATAAATAATAAATATTAATTACTTTAGAGTCTTATTACCTCTACAATGTGTGGATAGAGGTTCATGAAATACATTGTGGTCAGCTAAGTATTGTGTTTTGAGTATTCTGGTGTAGTTATGCCCATATCGGTGTACTAGTTTAATTTTACAAGCAAAAAGCAATTATTATTGTATGCAATAGGCCTACGAAAAAGTTAATATTCCATGAAATATTACAGTGTAAGTATGCTGTAAAAATTTGGATCAATTAACGACAACCATTGAATATTGTGTCAAATATTTTAGTAGTTCGAAATGTAATAATGCCTGCCAGCACTTTTGCATAGTTTTGTATTAAAATATTGATTTGCGAGGTATTTATGGAATAAGTTGAAAGTTATTTCAGTAGGAATTTTGATANTAGTTTTGTATTAAAATATTGATTTGCGAGGTATTTATGGAATAAGTTGAAAGTTATTTCAGTAGGAATTTTGATGTGTCTGCAAATATGTGAACAATATCAACATACACCAAGTGATTGTAAGATTTTTAATATACTCGTGAAAAAAAACATGCACTTCAAAGCATTTCAACTAGAAAAACATTTCCTTTATTTATATTTGTAAATGTTATTTAACATAAGTAATATGTCATTAAACAATGGTTTAAGATCAGTTATCTTCTGTATGAAGGAATAAAAACACTGAATTATCAAAAAGTGTGCTTCCCTTATGAGTATGATGCATATAAGGGGCAAGCATTTTAGCTATTCACACTTTTTAAAGAGGAATGTTCTACAACCAAGGAATGGAGTGACCACAGTTAAAGAAAGTATATCTAAATAGAAAAAGAATAGTGAACAAATTAATAACCACAAACCAATATTATGTACAGAAATTAATGTGTGCCAGTTTCTAGTGTATTACAATTTTTATCAAATCTGACGCTTCCTACATACTATAATTATCGACTCCGCATAATCACACGCAGTCGCGTGCCCCTGAGGGAATCGAACCCCGATTGGTCGCCTCCCAGGCCAGCACCCACGTAATGATAGAAAGTCAAGTCATTGCCCCCGTCACTTGTAAACCCGCTCAGAAGCAGCCGCAGGCATGCAAGAGTTTGCCCCTAACCTCCCTGCCGCAGTGTCGCCAGGGCCCGAACCCAAAGGGACGGCGGCCGAAGATTACTGAAAACGNTCGCCAGGGCCCGAACCCAAAGGGACGGCGGCCGAAGATTACTGAAAACGAACTAAGCACACAGGAACTTGTACTTTGTAACAAAAAATAAAAAATAATAACAATAGATGTCTTAGACTACACATAATGTACTCAAACAGCACAAAAAAAAAAAAGTGAAAATACAGTACATATGTGTATGAAATATGTATTGTATAGGTTTTATTAGACATTCAGCAAGCTATTGCAATGTTTGCGGTCGCAGCCATGTTGGTAACGCCCAGCAGAGCAACCACAAGAAAAAGCTGTGCAATATTTCAAGATATTGATTCATGATGTGACGTTGCCAACAACACTCACAAATATTTCACTTGAATATTTTTACATGAAATGTACGAATGCATATATGTATAAATGTAACACTAATAAATATGTCCAGAAAGTTAGCAAAAAAAGGCAACGCAAAATTAAGGACACCCTATCCATTGCACTTTATCAATCACAATATTCAAGGCATTTTCATTTCTTAGCTAGTAACTGCGACTGTTGTTAGTTGCTCTATGGATAATACTTCCGCTACATCGGCAGCTATTTCTCTGCACGTGGTTTCAAAAGAGATGTTATAAAATACAGTTTTTATTAAGTTTGAGCGTGAGTACAAGAAAAAGTAAAGNTGCACGTGGTTTCAAAAGAGATGTTATAAAATACAGTTTTTATTAAGTTTGAGCGTGAGTACAAGAAAAAGTAAAGTGGATTGTTTGTCCGTGGTTTTTTATATATAAGGTCAACACTTCTTGGTTCTCTTGATTACTTTATAGTACGATTCCACTGTATTTTGAATATTTTCTTAAATATTCCCATTTACATTGTTTTCTTTTAGTTAAACTTGACAAATACCTAACATAGGCCTATGCGTTCAACATAAAATTTAATGAAGTTGGGTTTTTTTTTTGGTTGACTAATTTGTTTAGTCTACATCTATAAAAATTTTATGTCAGTCCACTGAAATTTGATGAGTTTCCGCTGTAGTTAGTAAAAGGGAAAGTACCCCGCTTAGGTTAGAACCCAGTGCCACTCGTAACATCTCCCTGCCGGGCGACACACAGGAGAGGCTAGAGAGCAGTCCGCTTAAAACTTTGCCTTCAGCGCCACAACAGGAGACAGATAAAACATGCCCATGTGAGTTTGAGCCAACACACTTTATTTCCCTGAGTGCAAAATAATGTGTGTCACATGTAAAATTGCATCTTTTATTGCAGGAAACATACTGTAATTTGTCCTATGAAAATACCCACAGCCCTAAACTGTTCAGTGTGGTGACGCACTTTCTTTTCTCGACTTTCAAGGGCCAATTCACTCGCCCAACTCCACACAGCGTGACATCCTCACACACACAAAGGAGGGGTAGCGATAATGAGCTGCCAGCTCAGCACCCACAAGAGAGACACAGATAGCGCAGCCAGGCAAGATGCATGCCACGCCACTGCCCAGCCTAGCCAAGAGGCACAGAAGAGCGGGCGTGCCATATGGCAACCAACAACATTAAGGTGTCCGTCTGACTACACCTCTTTGCCCAGAATCACCGAGATGATTCTCCGTTCCGTCTTTCCTTGCTCTGTAGTGAACGTGTGCCCTTTCCCCAACCTGGTAAGCATCACCTTCGAAGGGAGCGGCAGGGAACCGCAAATTTGCAACAGTTTCCAACGTAATGTAGGACAGCGGGCAGCCCCTAACCAGAACTGCACGTACGTCACACACAGAACCAGTTCGATGGCCACCTAGACTGTAAACCCAGTACGTAAAGGTACACGTACGGTAGAGTCCTAACCACTAGAAGGAGGCACAACAAAGCATCTGGGCCAACTAAGTCAGCTAACCTATTCCCTCCAGAGCATATAAACTTGCCGGAGGTGGTGCCAGGCCTGATGAGGCTTGACCCAGGTCCTTCTGGAGTACACTTTAGCTAGACTTTTGTTGCCTGTCCACTCTTCAGGGTGGACATTAGCAACTTTCCTGTCCATNACATACTGTAATTATCAACTCTGCATCATGAAGTGCGTGTCATGTGCCCCCGAGGAAATCAAACCACGACTGGCCCCCTCTCAGGCCAGCACCCACATAATGATAGGAATTCACGTCATTGCCCCCGCCACTTGTAAACCCGCTGAGAATGATGCCGCGGGCATGTAAGAGTTTGCCCCTAAGCACGCAGCAGATACCACCCGCAATCACATCAATCCTCCCCACTGCTACTCCTCCAAGAGATGGCACCAGCGGCGGCGCCCGGCCCGAACCTGAAGGGGTGGCGGCCTAAGATTACTGAAAACGAAGCACACAGGAACCCTCAGGCTGGTANGTGCTAAGGCTCTCAACTGCACAGCCACAGTCCTCTAAGACCTATTAGTCTTCTACCGGTTTTTCAGCCGACGATGCCTTCCTTACCACAGCACCCGAAAAGTCGTCGTTACCTCCTTACACTTGCTGTTAAGAGTCACCATACGAGACACAGAAACCACACATGGTGCCCCGGGTCCCTTCAGGATTACAAGCCACAATTAGGGTCCAGTTGTTTTCACGACTACTTAATTGTCAGCTCTCGTCCAATCTTCAAGCCAACAGGCATCTTCACTTGTCTTGCTCTTGTGCAAATTCCGTTGAACCCCTAGTGTGTGTAGAGGTAGGAGATAGTACGGTTCACTGTGTTTCTATTCTCAAGGGACTAAAACACTTAGTCTAGCTGCTTCTGTCTTTCCTTGCTCTGTAGTGAATGTGTGCCTTTTTCTAACCTGGTACGCATCACCCCCGAAGGGAGTGGCAGGGAACTGCAAATTGGCTACAGTTTCCGACGTAGAGTATGACTGCAGGCAGCCCCTCACTAGGACTGCACGTACGTCACAGACAGATCAAGTTCGATGGTCACCCATACTGTGGATCTGGTACGTAAAGGTGCCTGGTGCGCACGTATGGTAGAGCCCCAACCAATAGAAAGACACACCACAAACCATCTGGGTTAACTAAATCTGCCAACCCATTCCATCCAGAGCATATAAACTGGCCAGGCTTGACAAGGCCTGACCCAAGTACTTCTGGAGTACACTTTACCTACAGGTTTGTTGCCTGATGCACTCTACAGGTTGAATATTAGCACCTTTCCTCCTTCCTGTCCAGGACGTTCGCTCAGCGATGAGGAAGCAGGAGGAATGCCAGGAGAACAGCTGCTATCCTTGCATTTTTCCACCCCCTAAGTAATCAACCTACACCAGCCCTCAGCTGCAAGTCCCCATAGGAGAGAGCACAAGCTGCCGATAATTAGTGGAGCCTCACTCCATTACCCTCCCTGCCAACCTATTTGGCCTCTCAGTTGGGCTTCCTGGAGCTGCTCACCCCGCCATTGAACTACTCCGTCAGCTAGGCACCAGCACTAGCAGACCCTGTTCCGGCTAGGCAGCCGGCACCCCGGTTACCTGCAGGTACCAGCCAGTCCAGCCGGAGCTGAAGTCATCCAGTCAGGGCCAGCGACAGACGAAAGGAACAGACAGCAGTTGTAAGCTAGCCAATGCCCGGAGGCATCACTTCGCCCTCACAGATTTTGTACCAAGTAGGCGCCCAACACATTCTACATTATAAAAGGGACCACTGTGAGGCCGACGGTTCATACTACAGACACCTCCGCAGTAGAGTCCGCCCCCAACCAGCACAATTAACCTGGCGCAGAATAAAAACTCCCCACTCTTGACATGACATCCCTCTCCGTAGGCTATCACGCGTTAATTACTTTTCATTTATTAATTTAATAAGTGTATAGTAGCTGATAAACACCAGCTTCAAGTCACATGGCTATTGTGATATGCGATAAGATACACAACCTACAGGATGAAAGTAGAAACTTTGCAGGGCTTTCAAATGTGCTCACTTTACCACGAACATCCTATAATGTCATGCTTAACAGCTCCCCCTACCTCAAGTTGGTAATGGATTTTGGCCAAATAATTTTTGTTTTTCATATTGTGGCTACTAATTGACGGCAGCAATACTATATATTTCCTATAATTTATTGCTGTTAACTGACAACTTATTTTTAATTGTTTTCTGAGAATCACTTTGTAAAATCTAGGTTAGTTGAATTGGGGTTCTACCTTACGTATATGTTTTGTAGCACAAGATCCTTGGATATAAGAAACTAAGTGGTCATAAGTATCATTGTGTTCGAATCTTGCATTGTTGACTCAAACTGTAAATGAGTCACAGCAATGAGAAGTACTCTTGCCAGCTGTCATGCCACTTAGGTACACAGAGAATTTTCTCAATAGCATCACCTTTATTAGGAAATACCTGAAGGCTCCAGAGTGTTTTTTGGAGAAATGGCCTGGGGCACTCTGGTCACTGACAACAACGCTGATCACGTCCATGCCTATCTGGTACTGCTTGGGTCCACGCAGGTCTAGTAACAGTTGGTTATTGTTGTATGCAGAGTCCAGCACCACCTGGTAGCGGGGATTGTTGAAGTGTGTTGCTGGGTGGTTCCCACACCCTCCTGCAGTGATCCCCTTCCACTGCCCATCAGATACCTGTACATTAACACGAACTACTGTGTAAGCCTACATACTAAAGCAATGCAATAGATACACATGGCTAGGCCAAAATATACAAAACTATCATACCAAGATTTGCAAGCCTGAATTAGTTGTCAAGTCTCCTTAATTCACATAATTTAGTTCAAAGCAATTTCTGACTTCTTAAGTTTTTTTAATTACATACTGCATAATTAATAATTTGAGGGGGCAGGGGTTATTTTAATAAGTTGATAAAAAAATAAGATTCAAATTAGGGATGAGGACAAGAGGTAACAATGCTCATACTGTGATGCAAAGTAAATGGAATAGGAAAACTGGCTTCAATATTTGAGCAATCTAAGATTTATTTAGTTACTAAAAGTGACTGGAAGGGGTTGGTGCAACAAACAGTCAAGTACATTTATTAAAATTATTCGGGAGAAACAAAAAATATTTTGTAAAAGATCATAATAATTTATTGTTATTCTTTGAACACTGCTGGAAAGGGAGTGCATAAAACAAAGATTTGACATAATTTTATTTTTGATATTAAAAACACACAAACACAAAAAATTATGCATATAACTGCCTGTTGCACTGAAAACATTTTGTGTACATTTATAAATGCATATGATATTGTAAAAGTTGTTTCTATTATTTAATAGTAAGTTTTATAGATTTATAACCACCCAATTACATAGTAATTTATTATTTGCAGTCATCTAGCTTATGTTTTTTATTCAAAATAAGTTTACATAAATTTATTATCACTTTTGATAAGGTAGGTTATTGTATCTATGTGAAAGCTGCACAAACCATGTTATTTCTAGCAAGATACCTTAAAGCTATGTAATGTTAGAATACTGTTCATCATTGTTCATGTCAGTATTACAAAATAAAATTTTCATCAAAAAGCAACGTATGTCCATTTAACAGAAAAACTATAACTCCTGTTCACTCGTCATCAAATTCACACTCCTTTCCGTNCTGCCCATCAGATACCTGTACATTAACACGAACTACTGTGTAAGCCTACATACTAAAGCAATGCAATAGATACACGTGGCTAGGCCAAAATATACAAAACTATCATACCAAGATTTGCAAGCCTGAATTAGTTGTCAAGTCTCCTTAATTCACATAATTTAGTTCAAAGCAATTTCTGACTTCTTAAGTTTTTTTAATTACATACTGCATAATTAATGATTTGAGGGGGCAGGGGTTATTTTAATAACTTGCTAAAAAAAAATAAGATTCAAATTAGGGATGAGGACAAGAGGTAACAATGCTCATACTGTGATGCAAAGTAAATGGAATAGGAAAACTGGCTTCAATATTTGAGCAATCTAAGATTTATTTAGTTACTAAAAGTGACTGGAAGGGGTTGGTGCAACAAACAGTCAAGTACATTTATTAAAATTATTCGGGAGAAACAAAAAATATTTTGTAAAAGATCATAATAATTTATTGTTATTCTTTGAACACTGCTGGAAAGGGAGTGCATAAAACAAAGATTTTACATAATTTTATTTTTGATATTAAAAACACACAAACACAAAAAATTATGCATATAACTGCCTGTTGCACTGAAAACATTTTGTGTACATTTATAAATGCATATGATATTGTAAAAGTTGTTTCTATTATTTAATAGTAAGTTTTATAGATTTATAACCACCCAATTACATAGTAATTTATTATTTGCAGTCATCTAGCTTATGTTTTTTATTCAAAATAAGTTTACATAAATTTATTATCACTTTTGATAAGGCAGGTTATTGNCTATTATCACTTTTGATAAGGCAGGTTATTGTATCTATGTGAAAGCTGCCCAAACCATGTTATTTCTAGCAAGATACCTTAAAGCTATGTAATGTTAGAATACTGTTCATCATTGTTCATGTCAGTATTACAAAATAAAATTTTCATCAAAAGCAACGTATGTCCATTTAACAGAAAAACTATAACTCCTGTTCACTCGTCATCAAATTCACACTCCTTTCCGTNAAAAGCAACGTATGTCCATTTAACAGAAAAACTATAACTCCTGTTCACTCGTCATCAAATTCACACTCCTTTCCGTCTCCTCTCTTCAAGTTCTCGTAGAAAGGGAAATATACTGAAGGAGAACTGCCTTCTCTTGTATGCTGACCTTACTTAAAATATGGTTGAAGTTTCGTTTTCATATCCAGCACGTCATCCTGTGAAACACTATGAACATGAAACTTCCTGTTGGGATTCCAGCACTCTGCGTTCACTGTCCGCTGTACAGGAATCCAACTGTATTTTCAAATAGTTGCACATATTACATGTATCTGTGCATGGTGTTCCAAAGGAGAGATTAAATCCTGAATTAAATAACATTTTGAAATGATTGTAAGTTATATGTGGCTTACAGTCCTTGTTGACCTTCATAACATTTCTGGTTCATATTTCTCCAAGTACATTTTCCGCATTCGTTTGATATTTAATTCAGATGATAGATACTTCCTTTTTGACTCATTTCTACTGTAATGTGAAGAACGATGAGGGAAGGATCTAATGTGGTCCTCAATTTTCTTGTTGATCTCATCCGTAATTTTATGTGACTGTTCGAACATCACCCCTGTTGATCAACATGTGGAGAAACATTTGTAGCAGCATGAAAGGCAAGCTTATGAACTCTGCACTTGTCAACAGCATGTAAGTTGCAAAATGCTGTCTTACAAACCACCACCATTTTTCAGGCAACATGGATCTACAGAAAAAGGACAATAAAGTTAGTTGCGGTCCAGACACTGANCAAACCACCACCATTTTTCAGGCAACATGGATCTACAGAAAAAGGACAATAAAGTTAGTTGCGGTCCAGACACTGACTCACAGAATCTAATAAAACTATTTACAAATAAATATATATTTATGCTGCTTTTTCTTTATTGCTGGCAGAAACATGGGAAAGCAAAAAGAAATTATATAAAACTGAAAATATATAGGTGTTAATACTAGTTGTTGTGCTCACTCTATCGCAGCATGTTACTGGTAGCTCAGTGAATAAGGCATCGGACGTCTATGCCAGCGATGTGTGTTTAAATCTATGTAGCGTGGTTTTTTTTTTTCAATGTTACTAAATACATTGTGTATTACAACTCAACATAATGCCAGTATAATAAATATTAAGATTATTTTACATAATGGTTTATGAAAATATGTTCTCCAAACAAGTATTTCATTCTGTGCAACAAAAATAATATTGTTTCAAACAACCAAACTGCTTTGTTTGTGTGAAACAACGTTGTGTGTGTGTGTTGCAACAACCAAATCATGTAAAACATAAATGCCAAACCATGTGTTTGTTTGCAAAAGTGAAATAAATAATTTGGTTGTTTCAAACACATTTTGTTTGTGTCTACCAAACTTTTTTTCTCAGTATGCCCTGTTCTTTGCACTTGCTTCATTCATCAACGAGCGAGAGAATGATAACAGTGCAATGACAGACATGTAAAATAAATAAAAGTATAATCTGCCTACCTTATAATAGTAACTGTAGAACTTCTTTTGTTGCTTGGGTTAAGCTGCAGAATTTGTCTCAGGATCATCTTCACATTCAGCCTCGCCAGGCTCAACATCATTAGTAGTTCTGTTAGTTCTCCTGAGAAGCAGTAACAATGACCATTGTAACGACGCAATATATTAATTATCGGGATACGTGGTTAAATTTCTTTCGTTTGCAAGGCTTCGTAATATTTTGATTGGGATTCGAAGTTGTTATTGTGGTAGTTCGTTTATCGGGCATACGTTTGCCATTTCAGAAAATCTTAGTTTTTGTTTAGCATCAGCATTAGTAGATGGAAGCTATCCAAATGCAGTCAACAGTTTTCATTCTAGAAGGTTTGATTATTTTTTTTACCGACGATGCAGTTTAGATGGCTACGCATTTCGGCTGGCGTGGAAAAGGGATGCCGGCCCACGCCATGCCCTTATTTGAGGCGAGGAGTGGGGATAGGCACGCAACGATAAATACTCCGTGTGCCTATCGCAGACTAGCAGTAGACAACCAGCACTCACCGAGACCACGTCGGGCGTAGCAAATAACCCCCACACCGGCAAACTTTAACCTGCTTGTTTATCTCAGCCTGTGTGGGAGGTTGCCGCTTCGTAAATTATTCTTGCGATGCAAGTTTTCAAGATGTAAATCATCAATAAACTACTGTGGCGCTGCTCTCTGCTTGTTTGTCTGTGAAGCTGTTTGTGACTGCATGCCTGACGATTGTAAGAGAACTGTTTTATTTAAATCATAAGTAAAAGTACAGAGTAAAATAAACAAAAAGTGGACTTTATTTTTATATTTGTTTGGCACCTTTAGCGTTTCATGTTTCTACCCATTGAGCTAACTGAGCTGTAATTTCCACCATCCACCCAGACAGTGCGATGTTACAACATGCAGAATTAATAAAACTATTTTATACATTTCTGATACTTTTTTACTTACACTATTTATTTTAGTCATATCTCCATACCTTAAAATCTTTCTTGGTTGTATTATACTACTTAATAGCTGTCTTGAGCAATTTTGTCCCCAATGTCATGGAATTGTGTGTAGATAGAATCTCTTTATTCATCTGCCAACTTGCTGTAGCACAAACGTTTACATGCACAAGCTGGGCCTTGCTTCTTAGCCGTAACATTTTTGCCTCTGGCGCTAATATATGATTCGCCACGAGCACAGGCTCTTTTACGGACATTTCTCTTCCATTTGTCGGGATTTATTTTTCTCTTCTCGCCTTTCACAATGATATAAGTACCGGAATCCCTATCCGAAGCATCTATTTTTAGAGNGTCTATTTTTAGGGTCACAGTAAATAACCAATACACCGAAACAAGTATAAAACGAGAAGAGGAATTTCATTTCTTACAGTGTACATGTGCACACACTAGTGGTACTAACTATTACTAAGTAGCATTGGTTTCTAGGAGTCCGATGAGATGGAGCCATTTACATGACGTCCACTCTTCCATTAGTGACTGTAACTAACTAGCAAGCCTTTTTGTAAAGAATAAAGAGATGGCACTGATTACAGCTGTCCGTCCAACGCAAGAACATCTTTATTCGAGACAACAAACAGTCATGATAAACAAATGACTGTTTCTTGATCCAAATGCTATTCGGAGCAACAAACAGTTTTTTTAAATAACGCTTCATCTCCACTTGTAACCATGGAAAACTGCTATGTTGCGCCAAAAGGTGAGTCTTAACCAGGAAATGCAACAAACACACACAAACATATTTATGAAAAAATGTCACTTGGCTGTTTGTTGCACCAACCCCTACAACTATTGAGTTCAATTTGTGCAATAGTTATTTATGGTACGGTACAACTTATATATCATTTCATGCAGTGTTATCATACACTCACTTTATGGGCAGTCTGTATTTTTGAATGAAGTTATTCGCACAAACACTTACATGTTGACCATAAAATGCATTGGAGCACATTTAACAGTGGCATTTTTCATGTAAACCATTGTTCATAGTAAAAATTTTAAAATTAGAATAAGTGATAATAATTGGTAATTGACAATAACATTTTTTTGCAGTTCTATATTGGTATCAAACACTGATAATAAATATTACACATTACAGCTGTCTGAACCATTGGCATGATACATCATTAATTTGATATGCAGTGTAAAGATGCAAGCACTTATTGCCTAGAACAGCAGCTTTTTTAGTCCTTCTTTGAAACCTAAACAATGTAGACAGCTAAAAAATGTTGTCTGTGAATGAAGCAACTGATACGCGTAACATGCTCTTGCTCTTCCCATGACCATGTCTCTGTATCTTTTGCTCGGATACACACTTATTTGCTACTTCCCATCTTCTACCTGCCCTTGTGATCATTACTTATCTCAGCCTCCCTGTTTTCATGAATGAAGCTCTGCCTGACAACAGGACAATAGTCAACAAAGGCAAGTGAGGGAAAGTGAGAAGGTGGTAGGAAACTGAAGAGGAAGAAAGATATGAGAGACATTCCTATTCCTTCCTTATTTTTGTATGGAGGAAGGAATACCGTTAACATTATTTTGACCTCTTTATCCTATGTGTTTGAAGTCCAAAAATGAAAACATCTAAATGTGTTTGAACTCGTGGAAGAGTGTTACTGTAGTTACTGCCATTGAAAACACAAATGGCATTCATTTTAAACGAGTGTATTAACCTTGTATTTAATATAGAACATGATGGTGCATTCTGAAACTATTGCTATAGTGAATGCATCATTATAGCCCATACTCTTGGTGCAATTCCACTGTAAATATTTTGTTTTCATCTTCCTTTAACTTCTCTCCCACTGTCCAACAAATTACAGGTCATCTCTGACTAGCCTGTTTGCACTCGTCTTGATGTTTTATGTACCCGCAGGGAAGATGTGCTTTCTCAACTTCGCATTGGGCACACTTATCTGACACAAACACACATCTGCACTTCGTGGCAAACCCGCTCCTGAATGTCATGCCTGTGGCACTCCCTTGACTGTCTGGCACATTGTTGTGGAGTGTTGCAGGTATGACCAGACTTGTTGCATTTTTAATGCTCCTGACGACTTACTGCGAATGCTGTGTGATGGGAGTACATTTGTGAGCAGCTTATTCCCATTATTACATGTGAATGGTTTTTTTATGAATGTTGCAATTTGTTTCACCCCCTCCCTCACCTTTTTTTTGTTGATGCTTCTCAGGAGTATTTCTTCCTGTTTTGTGACTGTCCTTTCGCCTCCTGTAGAGGTTTTTAATCTGTTTTTACCCAATTTACTTTTTGCCTCCCGTAGAAGTTTTTAATTTATTTTTACCTCCTGTGGAGGTTTTTTTATCTGTTTTTGACCTAAGTTTCCTGTGGGTGTTAATTACCCCGTTGAGCGAGTAGATTTGTGGGGGGCGCACAAACTTTTTCCTTTTGCAGTGCATTTTGTATACTATAATTTGTATGCAACCTGAACAGACAGTTAATATTATGTGATATAATTGACACTGTGTATCAAACTATTATTTTTATTACAACAAATATGTATGGTGTATACCTAGACTATAGTAAAACCCTGATTTTGCAAATAAATTATCAAGAAACATCAAAAAATTCCTAAAACAAATAAAGAAAAATACAAAAATCTCAAATCAAAGAATTGACAAGGAAAATAGTTTAAAAAATAAGTTCACTAGCACACAGTGATAAAATATAGAGGTTGTTAATGTTGCTGCTGTTAATAGTATGCCAAAATATACAAACAAAATTTTTTGGCAAAAATGTGCGAAAATTACAGCCAGCATAAAGTATTGAGTTCCATCAACTATTTCCCCTTGTAAGGTAGGCTTCATGCAACCTGTAATGTCACAAAGGGATGTTTTGTGTCAACTCGTGCCTCTCTCCTCTCCTACGTACCACAACAGATTATCCTACACTCTTATCCTGCACACATAACAGGAACATTAACAAGTTACAATGAGTTATGATTTTATTTACTGTTTCAGAATTCTGTTTTGTGGTTTTAACTTGTTATATCACTGCTAACTATACCATCATACTGTTTTGAACCTTAAAACCACTAATGCAACCCCTGCGTGCTTATGTGTGTTTTCATCCCATTACCACTTTACACAACTGTTTGCCATTTGAGTACTGTGCAATGTTTCAAAAATTATGTTTGTGCAATAGGTACAAAGGTTTCACTGCTACTCTGTGTTATAATTAACGAAACAGCGGAACAGAAAATAAAGTCTACAGTGTTTGTAAAATTCCCTCCCTCCCATCTGTGCGTGCGTGCGTGCTTGCATGCAAGCATGTTTAAACATCTGTCTAATGCAGAGGTGTCGAACTGGGTCAAATTTAAAGTGGATGTCACAGAATGCTGAGAAGTGGAAGAAAAATGACCTTATAATAGTAAATGTAACATTTTTAGTTCTTAGCACGGCTAACTTATCAAAATGCAACATGTCTTCNGAAAATAGTTTAAAAAATAAGTTCACTAGCACACAGTGATAAAATATAGAGGTTGTTAATGTTGCTGCTGTTAATAGTATGCCAAAATATACAAACAAAATTTTTTGGCAAAAATGTGCAAAAATTACAGCCAGCATAAAGTATTGAGTTCCATCAACTATTTCCCCTTGTAAGGTAGGCTTCATGCAACCTGTAATGTCACAAAGGGATGTTTTGTGTCAACTCATGCCTCTCTCCTCTCCTACGTACCACAACAGATTATCCTACACTCTTATCCTGCACACATAACAGGAACATTAACAAGTTACAATGAGTTATGATTTTATTTACTGTTTCAGAATTCTGTTTTGTGGTTTTAACTTGTTATATCACTGCTAACTATACCATCATACTGTTTTGAACCTTAAAACCACTAATGCAACCCCTGCGTGCTTATGTGTGTTTTCATCCCATTACCACTTTACACAACTGTTTGCCATTTGAGTACTGTGCAATGTTTCAAAAATTATGTTTGTGCAATAGGTACAAAGGTTTCACTGCTACTCTGTGTTATAATTAACGAAACAGCGGAACAGAAAATAAAGTCTACAGTGTTTGTAAAATTCCCTCCCTCCCGTCTGTGCGTGCGTGCGTGCTTGCATGCAAGCATGTTTAAACATCTGTCTAATGCAGAGGTGTTGAACTGGGTCAAATTTAAAGTGGATGTCACAGAATGCTGAGAAGTGGAAGGAAAATGACCTTATAATAGTAAATGTAACATTTTTAGTTCTTAGCACGGCTAACTTATCAAAATGCAACATGTCTTCNAAAATGACCTTATAATAGTAAATGTAACATTTTTAGTTCTTAGCACGGCTAACTTATCAAAATGCAACATGTCTTCCTGTATAACAGAAATAATTGAATTCTGCACTTCAACTTGATAACGTAAAGGTGGACTTCAGCTAGCTAAAAATGTCTGCACAGTGTGTGAACCCTTCTATAACACTTTTTCTTTGCGACACTGTGAATTTGTGTATACCCTTCTGGCGTAGCAAGTTTTTAGGGATGATGTCCAGCAGTTGGAATAAAGTAATACTTCAGTAACAAATCCTTTGATTTTCTCACAAGATGCCACTTAAAATTGACTTTGTTTTCACTATAAGTTACTCAACCCTCTGATAAAATTTCTTTTAGGCATTGAGAAGTCATCACTTATCCATCTGGATTATTATTTTATTCTAAAGACATCTGAGTACATAATTTAATACAATCAAAAAGTTCATAGCAAGAAGTAACTGAAACTGGATTTTGTGCTTGCTGTAAAAAAAGTGGCATTCTTGTTTTACCTTAATTTTTGGCATCTATCAGTGGTGGTATGTATCTTTCTGCGATATTATTTCATTCTGAAGACATCTATATATTTAAATAAATACATATGTCTAATAAAAGCATTAATTTTCTTGCAGGAACCTTTTTTTGCTTTCTAAAAATTATTAGGTTACCGACGACTCATGTACCGCCACTGTGGAAGACATTGCGGCTTATATGGTCAGAGTTAATGTCCCCCAGGCACCGACTATAAGGTGCGTGGAGGTTGCAGGTTTGGTAATGAGTTAGACTATGACTGTGGTATTTTGAAGTACGAATATATTGTCTCGTGTCTATATTCACAAATACACAACATCAAAACTT
>NQII01001057.1:62094-77489 GCA_002778355.1 Clitarchus hookeri
TGCTCTTTTGTATATAAGCTCTGGTACCAGACCAGATATATCTTTTTGTGTAAATTATTTAAGCAGGTTCCAAAATTGCTATGATGACACACATTTTAAATATGCTCTGCGAGTTCTAAAGTATTTGTACTTGACAAGAGATCTTAAATTAAAATATTATAAGAATGATAATGCTGATATTTTGGATTGTTTTGTGGACGCTGACTGGGCAGGAGACATTCTAGACAGGAAGTCTACCTCAGGATTTATAATTAGGTTGTTTGGAAATGTTATTGGTTGGAAATCAAAGAAACAGAACTGTGTAACAAAGTCTTCTACATTTGCAGAGTACATTGCCTTATCAGAAGCTGTAACAGAAATAAATTTTCTTATTTGTTTAACAAATGATGTTTTCACCAAAATTTGTAAACCAGTTAGGATATACGAGGATAACTCAGGGGCAATAGCCATTTCCAAATATGGAAACTTTACAAAGAATTCTAAACATATTGAGGTTTATTGTCATTTCATACATGAGAGTGTCAAGCATGGAAATATTGAAGTTGTAAAGATAGATTCAGAAAATAATATTGCAGATATATTTACAAAAGCATTAGGAAATGTAAAATTCATTAAATTCAGAGAAATGTTAAATGTAAAAGAATAAAATAAGATATATTAAGTTAAGATAGATAGTTTTAATAAGATAGTGAAGTTGTTTTTTTTTTTTGTGTGTTTTGGTGTTGCCATATAAATGTAAGGAGGCGTGTTATTTTATGGTACATTTCAAATAGCAACACTGAGTTTCGTCACTACTCCATGGCGGACTCGAGACCACGGAGGGATGTCGGTTACTTACTATTAAGTACCATCAATTTTTTGGCTTGCAAAAGTTTTTTTAGTGAAACTGTGTTATTTTTTTTTAACACAGTGGATTTTCGAGAATTTATTTTTCAGTGGACTAACAAAAAAACTGAGGCATGCAGGAAAACAAGGGATGCAGGCTTGGATTTTAGACCTGAGAAATAAAATACATAACCTCAAAATGCATGTTTGTTTGAAAAATGTCATAAAAATAAACTTATTTAAGTCAATTTATGATTAGATATTCACTTTAAATTATAAACTTCAGTTCATAAATTTGGCAAAATTTAATTTTTATTTATTTTAAATTTTTTTTTCCCAGTGTTTCTTTGTCAGCTGAGCCATGTCCAATCCCACTGTTAAAATTGCCACAATTGATTTATTTGTAGCAATTTTTGTCAACCATTACTTGCCAAGCCATTTTCAAACCCGTGCAATACTATCCAAACCGGTAAATAATAATTGCACCCATCAAAATACCACCACATTTATAAACTTATTCCAAATTCCCATAGCAAATTCCATTTACTTAACAAGATTATAGATTGTTCAATACAGTGTCACAGATTGTGTGATTCATTCTCATTGTTGCCAACGAATGAGTGCAGTAAATACCTAAGAAAAATAAGAATAAGAGATGCTTTCTCACTGTTGCCAACCTCTGAATGCAGAAAACAACTGCAAATGGCGTACAAGCGCAGCTATCTAGCAGATCACACTGCAACTACATGTTGGTGAAAGAGCACTGCCCTCAATCGCATTATCATAGAATTTTGAGATATACAGCTTCTTGAAATAGTTTACAGATGTGTAGCTAAAAAATTTGAATTATATTTACAATATGTCTTCCTTTTAAAAAATGCAGTCAATGATATAAAATAAAAAGCGGTTGTTTGCACACTGTGATTCAATTTTCAATACAAAAAAATATGGCTCTGATTGACATATCAAATGGTTGTGCATGCATCGGCCATGCTGTATTGGTTGAAAAATGAGATTAAAATGCAATGCATGATTTATAGTAACAGATAAGCGTCTGAGTTTTTTTTTTTAACAAATGTAACTATTTATGCTATAAAATAATGGAAATACAGCGACTGGGAAGCTATTTGAAATTAATGAATCAAACTTCAGCCATTGGAGAAACACCAATGCAATTACTTTCCTTAGTCATAGTTACAATATTATTTTTTGGCAGATTGAAATATATTTGTTTGAATGGAAAACCATTTCTAAGTTTCTTACTAAAGTGGTGGTTTAACCTGTGGTCTCATACATATTCCAATAATTTTTTTACCAGAATTTTTCCCAAAAATCTAGGTGCAGTTTAGAATTGATGGTGGCTTGGAATCGAGTAAATACAGTATTTAACTTTAAACTGCTGCGCATTCCACCTGTAACCTGTAACTTAAAATAGTTAACCCACACTTCCAATTATTTACTGTACTCACTGTGCAACTGAAACCAGNAACAAATGTAACTATTTATGCTATAAAATAATGGAAATACAGCGACTGGGAAGCTATTTGAAATTAATGAATCAAACTTCAGCCATTGGAGAAACACCAATGCAATTACTTTCCTTAGTCATAGTCACAATATTATTTTTTGGCAGATTGAAATATATTTGTTTGAATGGAAAACCATTTCTAAGTTTCTTACTAAAGTGGTNACAATATTATTTTTTGGCAGATTGAAATATATTTGTTTGAATGGAAAACCATTTCTAAGTTTCTTACTAAAGTGGTGGTTTAACCTGTGGTCTCATACATATTCCAATAATTTTTTTACCAGAATTTTTCCCAAAAATCTAGGTGCAGTTTAGAATTGATGGTGGCTTGGAATCGAGTAAATACAGTATTTAACTTTAAACTGCTGCGCATTCCACCTGTAACCTGTAACTTAAAATAGTTAACCCACACTTCCAATTATTTACTGTACTCACTGTGCAACTGAAACCAGTTTTATCATACCTTTCTAAAACTTGTCTGGTGGAAAACCAAACCCACACCACTATTACAGTTTACACATGCTACACATGTATAGCTGTTGAACAAGGACAAAAGAGACAGGCATTACCTGCTTGGTGTGCTCGTAAGGGTTGGATATTTTACCCAACGAAATGGGGCAGGTGGCATACGCTCTGAGCGTATAGTATATAGTGTGCATCTTCTCGTATTGGGATATGACGAGGGTGTAGCGGCAAGCACTGTTCTCATTCAATACCAGCTTGCACAGGTAGTGTGGGCTGTTGATTCGCACTCCATCAATGAAAGGAGGAGGGTCATCTGCAAATAAACCACAATGTCATTGAGCTAAGAAAACCCAGAATGGCAAACTAATTTTACTAATTTTTTTTTATGTTACAAAGGCACGTTTTTTTGTTTTTAAAATGTGTAACTAATGAACTTCTATTACTAAAACTGTCCTTTTATTAATGCTCAAGCATGGCTGTTTTAACACTGGAAATTGAATTATCTGCTCGAAAAAATCAGAATTGAAGTTTTTTTATGTATCCAATAATGCCTATGAATTTTCTAAACCTATAAATATCTAAGGTGGTAAAAATTACAACTACTGCCAGTCACAAAAAAAAACTGCATTAATGGCACAGAAAAATCATTACACACATGGCATTAGTTTTACTGTCTACTTAAATTCTTGTACATCATTTTTGCTTAAAAATCACCATTCTCTTCAAAACACATTGGAAGAATAAGGCCACGATTTCTGTAAATCAAAAATTAAACTCAGCTATTATACACACAAATTGGGAAATGTTTCAGTACGAGATGTGCTTTTATCCTTAAGGGTGAACAACCTCTTATAAACCAAATGCACATTTTGCATGCAGTTCAGTCATAAAGGCACTATGAAAATAAAAACAAATGCCACAGCACTCAAAATTTTTTACACCTTGTCATACTATATCTCGTTTATAAAGGTCNTATGAAAATAAAAACAAATGCCACAGCACTCAAAATTTTTTACACCTTGTCATACTATATCTCGTTTATAAAGGTCACTTTTCAAAGTGCTAAGAATATACAGTGCCACTAATTGTGTTTAATTCTAATATAGCTCTCATATTGGCCATCCCAACATAACAAGCCACACTGCTTGTTTCTCATTTCAACAGTTGAAATTTACCACACATAGGTCAAAGCTTTCATTATGTTTCTACAAAGTTTTATAAGGACAGTAAAATCTAATTACAGTAAACTTTCAATAAAATATGCTGATAATAATGACTCCATGGAAGTAAAAACCCTTTTTTGGGAACCATAAAATTTTTGTTAAAAAATTGAAAANATGCTGATAATAATGACTCCATGGAAGTAAAAACCCTTTTTTGGGAACCATAAAATTTTTGTTAAAAAATTGAAAATTTGAAGGAAATAGTTTTAAATTAAGTCTGTTGCATTTATTTTGGTTTTTAACAACTGAAAATTTCTCTACCACTACTGTACAACTCAGAAGAGGGAAAGATCTAAAAACAGACACCACTCGTTATCATGCGACAATCTGCCCCTGCCAGCCTGCCTTAGTCAAATTACATGCCCGAGTTGCCAAGCCCAGAGAACACCCTTTGTGAGACTGGTAATAATAAAAATACCTGACTGAACTGCTGAAAGGAGAAATAAAAAGTACCTTTATTTGACACAGCTGTGAACAAATAGATAAATTACTGTACAAGTTCATATCCAGATACGGTTTTTTATCATATGTGAAGGCACAAAACAAAGAGTTGAAAGAATGTTTTGAAGACCACGTACATTTTAAACATTCTAATACAGTTGACCACAGATTATAAGATTAAGGGATAAGATGAGAATATGGCTGTAATGACAGTATTTCAATGCACCCTCAATTTCACCTATCTTATAAGGTTAATTAATTTGTTTAAAACGAGACCAACTCTTTTTGTGGTTGTGCACGCTGTAACAACAGAAAAACTGTAGCTTACATTCTGCAAACATGTTATGTAAACAACTAATGGCGCGCTCTTGAGACGAACCTCGGAAAGTTGCAAGAGAGTATCGATAGTGCACCCTGAGACACCACAGTAGTACGCGGTAATCAATAGTGTACGCTGAGTCGGCCCACTAGCGTTGAGTATGTGTGCTGAAAGGGGATGTGCCAGAGCATCACAACACAGTACCGCTCAATCTGCTTTGTCTCTGGCTTGAGATGTTTGTGCACGCATCTACTCTGTTAGCAATGGCAAGTGAAAGGACAAAGAAAAAATAAAAGCTGTGGTTCTTCAAAAAAATATATCGGCAAAGTGCAACAAGTTACATGCTGCAGAGCATGCTGATCTGGAAACAGTGCTGTATGAATGGTTTAGCCAACTTCCAGTACAGGGTGTGCCTGTAAATGCACCTATGCTGAAGGCAAAGGCAAACGAGTTAGTGGTGTAAATGCACATAGATGGCTTCATTTGTAGTGAGGGGTGGCTGTAACGATTCAAGAAAAGAAGAGGGATAAGACAGCATGTGTTCTCTGGGAAGTCTGGTGGTGTGTCAGGAGGATGTTGACAACTTGACTCCCATTATTAAAGAAATTATACAGTGCTACACACATCGTGACGTTTTGCACAGTGATCAGTTGGGGATATTTTATAATCTTCTTCCCTATAAAACTCTTGCTGCAAAAAAAAGAAACCAGTGCAAGGGCGGGAAGGGCAGCAAAGAGCAGTTTAATGTTCTACTCTGCACGAATACGGACAGCAGTGAATAGCTGAAGGCTTGTGTGATCAGGAAATCACAGAAGCCTCATTCATTTCACATTGTACGAGAACTTCCATGTATGTATGATGTGAACAGAAAAGCATGAATGATTGGGTAACTTTTAAAAAAAATGGCTCCATGCTTTTGATGCAAAAAAGGGATTGCGGAATCTGAAAGTGGTGCTGTTCATTGACCACTGTCCGGCACTCTTAACTGTACAGCTGTGGAACGTTGAGTTGGTTTTTCTGCCAACGAACACTACCAGTGTACTGCAGCTGCTTGACCATGGAGTTTTGAATCTGCTGAAACACCACTTCCACAACATGTTGGTGCACAGTTCATTGCGCAGAGTAGAATATGGCGAAGAAATTGTGAAGTGGACTTTGCAGGATGCCATGCGGGCTATCTCGTTCTCACGGGATAGCTGAGTTCGCTGATAGATAGCTGAGATAGCTGAGCTGACTCCGCTGTGGCGCTGCCAAAACCACTCCTTTAACACATCAAGTTCTGTGCTTTTACTCAGCTAAATTATTTAATCACATAACATTTCAATTACTGCATGTACGTAATAAAAGTAGCTGGCAGAGAGAATTTACAGGCATCTGGCACATGTTTGTCACACACAAGCTACATTTCTTGACATGGTGTTTTGTTGTTTGAGAGGGGGCGGGGACAGTTGCTGCGCATGCATGTCATGCGNCAAGCTACATTTCTTGACATGGTGTTTTGTTGTTTGAGAGGGGGCGGGGACAGTTGCTGCGCATGCATGTCATGCGGCATTTTTTGTGAAGCAGCGGGGCGTGAAATGTGTTCCAGATAACTGAAGGCTGGATATGTGGTAGTGTAATTTGCTGCATTTCAGACGTGTGGAAACTGCCAATGCTGATAGTTTTTCTGCATTGTATTTTAGGGTACATTTTCTGTATTATGAAGCCATAATTCTGTACTAAGCATTGCAATATGNAGTTTTTCTGCATTGTATTTTAGGGTACATTTTCTGTATTATGAAGCCATAATTCTGTACTAAGCATTGCAATATGCAGCAAATTACATTATAATTCTGTAGGTATAAACAACGGCAAAAATAATGCACTGTAATTGTTGGTGCACGTTTTTATGCTGCAATTTGTAATTAGTTAATGCTCCCAACTAACTTCCGACATATTCATTAAGGGAATCTGTGATTATGCTAATTAGCGGCAATCAGTTGAGATGAGAATATGTTATAACAACAATTTTTGCAGCAATTGTCAACTCTCATCTTGAGGTTTCACTGTAACTGTTATCAAATACATTATTTTATATTATAAAAAACACAAACTTACTGTCTGTAATCCTAATTGCATTTTCTGAACATGTGTTGTATGATAATCTGTGGATGATAACTACGAATCTGCTACTGATCCGAAACAATTTTTTGCAGAAACATTCATGCTTCAAATTAACTTAAACCTGAGAACGTGATTTTTGAAGTGCTTCAAGACAGTTGCAGAAAATTGCAGATCAAGCTATTTTACAAAGTGGTTGACATGTGTTGATACTACACTTCACTGAAGAAGATGCACAGAAAAGGCACCTACAATCAAATATACTTAATGAAAGTAAATGCAAAAATAATTAATAACTAATGGCAAAATATTCCAACACAACCAGATACAAGCACATTTACAACAAGACAAACAAAAGGCTCTCTGCTCTGTGGTCGCTAGGCACAGTTTCTTTCTCTGTGTAAGCGGAGAATCGAAAGCAAGGCGAGGCGAGGCAGAAAACAGAATCAATCGGGCTGGGTGCACATGTAGCTCTGCTACTGAAGTGAGGATAAGCTAAGCAGACTTCCTCACACCAATCACCTTGACAAGGTCACTTGGTTCCTTTGTCCTTGTGACGCTATTCCCCACCTGTGGTGTACAGAGTGGGTATTAGGGTCCTGAATTAATGTTAGATGGCACAGACTATAAGGTGCCTTGAAGGTTGAGGGTATATCAAACAATTACTTCATCACGTTTTGNGATGGCACAGACTATAAGGTGCCTTGAAGGTTGAGGGTATATCAAACAATTACTTCATCACGTTTTGGGTTTTAACATGTTTATTTGCCCGGGAATTTATTCATACACTCCTGGAACTTTTCCAGGAGTTTATACATACTTCCCCGGCACAAGGTGCCGGGAATTTACTCATACGTTTCGACCCTGCGAGTTCTTGGCCTGAAGGGCTGATTACAACATTCTGGCTACGTTTCCGACGCTGTGGGGGCATTAGGTGACGGGACACATCCCTGAGTGATGACGTTGTTACTTATCTATACTTGTTGCGGGATAGTTGTTCCGGCAGTAGATTAGATCTGGTGAGTTGGATGGCCCTGGCTATCGGACTGGCTGTTGTTGGTGTGTTGTACTTAGCTGGCTTCCTCTCGACGCAGCGCTTCTCGTTGAAGCTCACAATTTGCTCCGTTCTTGGCGTAGGGTTGTAACTGATTGCTTACTTCCCTACCGTGTCCCGGCGAGGGACCCCAGACAGGCCCCCACCCCGGCCTCTGCGTTCTCGGCGCGGGGCTGCACTGGACTAATCCCACTCGCTCGACATGGCGCCCATCGTTGAAGCTCACCACTAGACTCCACCTTCTCGGTGCGTTATTTTAACTGACTGACTTGACTGACTGACTGACTGACTGACTGACTCGCGTCCCAGTGTGGTTAAACTACTCGTCCGACGTAACTCTGGTAACTGTTTAACTAATTCTGCAGGGGCTCGGACACCGGCCTCTCGGCTGACCGAATCACTCTCTCTGTGTGGAGATATGACTGACTCCTTAATGTTGTGATTCTCGCCCGGCTGACTTCTACATTCTGGCTCCCAATCCTGACTACCTGCGCATCTCGGTGTGGCAGTACCGAACGCCGCACCACCTGCCGCTCGTCGCACTGACGCGTCCGGGGGTCTGATCTCCCCGGCCTCGGTAATGGCTGCACTCATGTCCTCTCTCGGCTCGTGATTCTATCTGACTGGTTGATGTAACTGATTCTCCCGGTGCGGAGACTGCCTTGATATGACTGACCGACTGACCCGATATAACTGGCGTCCTTCAACTGATCTGATTCCCCACCCTCCCCGCAAAGAGGCTTATATTGTCTCTTGGCTCCCTCCCTAAAACTGTACATGTGTCTCCCTTGTTGGGGGAGGGAGGAGGAGGAAGTGCGCAGAACAAAAGAGCACTTCATCCACGTGCCATTGTTCTTGAAGGTTTGGGGTGGGGGNGTGGGGGCATGGGGATGGTGTAGGTCCCTGGCATATGCTGTCAGCTTATTCTCGGTGCGTGTTCATTCGGTACGTTTTTTTTTACGTCGGGCGTAGATTGCCCTAATATCTCGTCATTTCTCGGCGTAGGCGGAAGTTTCACGGGTTTCCTAGGGGTGGTGGGGGGGAAAGGTCCCGCGCTGCAACGACACGTGTAACTGAGTATTTGTTCTCTGGGTTGACCTATCCTGGCTGTCCACGTGTCCCGCGACGCGTGTCAACTTGTAGGCGCTCGCGGGGAGGATAATATGGTGGGGGAGGAGGATTGTGGCAGCAACGTTCTCTACTTACTATATGCGCCACGCGTCACTTGTACACAGCTTGGTTAGAGTAATGGTGAAGGGAGCCACACTAATTGCAATTGCATTAGGACTTCTATCTAACCACCCTTATGTCGAGTGTGCATAAAGCTTGTAAAGGACCAGGTAATGGACCTGTGATAATATATTAACATTAAAATAAATCAACTAATTTTTCTGAAAGAGGCCAGTGAAAATGTAGCTCGCGCTCACTAAAAGNATATATTAACATTAAAATAAATCAACTAATTTTTCTGAAAGAGGCCAGTGAAAATGTAGCTCGCGCTCACTAAAAGCTGCTCAGCATGCTGTGTTTAAGGTTTTTTTTTTCGCAACAAGGGGCCATCTAGGATATAATTTTTCATGGTAAACTTCAAAATATTAAATTAAATTAATATTTCTTTAAAAAATGTAATTTTTGCTCTAGAAACAATTGAATATGGACGCAATTTTTTACTTTTTGGGGGTAAAAGTCAATCAAAATAAGTCAAATTTTATCTTACAAGCATATCAATCTTACANGCAATTTTTTACTTTTTGGGGGTAAAAGTCAATCAAAATAAGTCAAATTTTATCTTACAAGCATATCAATCTTACAAGTCATATTATGAGAACCATTTGACTCTATATAACCAATCAAATTGTAATTTAGCTTCTAAAACCATGCAAAAAAAACAGCTGACAAGAAATGTTAATGCAATTTTTTGCATACAGAGGACAGGGTTTAGTCAAAATTAATCCAAGTTCAAAAAATGACTCCAAAGTAATTACAGTTTTCCTGGGAACAGTAATTAAAGGTCATAATTTTGAGAACTGACTGTATAAAGTACTTCAATTTAAAGTACTTTTCATTATAAAGTACATCTTTAAAATCCCTGGCAGATGTGATAATATTATATATGTGTTTGTTCAGTATAAAGTAGTTATCAGCATTAAAAATACAATTGAAAGTCCCTTCTTGTACTGTGTATCAAGATAATACTGTACAAGTGAAAAATTGTCTGGAAACCAGAATATTTTTAAATTTTACATTAAAATTAAGGGGGATCAGTCCCCGCCATCTTGGATTTTTGGATTTTTTGCCGTTAATTGCATTACAGATTTTGTATTTTATTTTGAGCAACGACAAAGCATAGGGCTTTACATTGCACATGTTCTAAAACATGTATTGCTAGACTGCTGTTGCCAGGCTCATTTCAGTAACTGAAAGCAAGAAAAAATTATTAATTTCTTGCCTGCAATCACTAGTCAAAAAATAATAAATTCTATAGAGATATAACTGTTTGATTAAGCTTAAGAAGCTATTATTTGTGTCTGTCATGTGAAAAAATTATTAAGCGTTCTTAAATGGAACTTGTGGCAAAAATAGCGAAAATCCAAGATGGTGGGGACTGATCCCCCTTAAAATGATTTTCGAGAGTAAAATACAGGTTATTTTCCTTAGATACTGGGCGATTCCGCTGTAGACGATTCTTGACATCAATTTCTAAATTGCAGTATTTGTTACTTTTTTTGATGCCAATACACAGACGAAGATATAAATTTAATAATAAAATTACTTTTTTTGGACCTAAGTTCATATTTAAATTTTTAGTGCGCTTAAAAACATTTACATTTGAATGTTTGGTAGAAACTGAAAATCGGTACCTTGCAATACTCGCGCGAAACTGCTGTTACAGACAGTTTGAGGTTATATTTTACTCGTTAATCTTGTAGTGACAACATTCGTTTATTCGTTTTGGCAAAAACATGAAAGTACTTGGTATTCCTTTTTAAGCATTATTGACTACAAGAAGCTATTGTTAGCTTGTTGCAGCCGTGATATAAAAGATACGAAAGTTTGGTTTTCGCACAGAAATAAAGTGCTAACGTTTTGAAACTTTGTAAAAGTAAGAATAAATCAAAGAAAAACTAAAATTAATGGTAATTAAGAGTACGTTGTATGTTGAATTGAAAAAAACGTAAACTCAAATTGGTTGCACCCGCAATCCCGATATTAGGATCGCGGGTGCAACATTTTTTACTCCTAACNAAAAACGTAAACTCAAATTGGTTGCACCCGCAATCCCGATATTAGGATCGCGGGTGCAACATTTTTTACTCCTAAAATTATGGTGATTTAATTGATTTATTAATTATTAAGCCTTGGATAATAATATTATGCTGTGTATAATTAGTGATTTATATTTAATAAGCATTTATGTTAATATTTAACTCTTTTTTATAGGACGATCAGCGAAAATGACAGAAGAACAACGGAAAGAGACTGCTTCACAGAAATATAGGAGAAAACTGAAAGAAAATGCTGAACTTCAAGCAGACCATCTCCGTCAAGAAAGGGCTCGTGATTCGAAATGGATAGAAGTAATGAAAAGGAAAATGGAGGCAGATGAAGATTTGAAAATACTGGCCAGAATCAGATCAAGAGAAAGAATGCAGGCGTCTAGAAAATGTTGTAAAGAAGAACAAATACAAAGAGCAGGCGCTAGATACAGCAGTCCTCGCACATTGGGAAAGGCAGTGGCAAAAGTGAAGCATAATCTGCCTGCTAGTTCCACTAAAGCAGTTGAAGTTGTAAATAAAAATAGCTGCTGAATTCCAAGTTGCTGTATCTGACAAAAATTACTCCGCTAAAGCAATGCCTCGGAAACTTACGGATCAAGTCAAAAAACATATTTGTGATTTCTATGACAGGGAGCAGACAAATGCCTGGGATGAAAGATGTGAAATTGATCAAGTCAAAAACGGGAACAAAGTTGAGAATGCAGAAGAGAACAATGAATATGAGCATCCGTAAAGCCTACGAACTCTTTAAAACAATTTCCCCCGACACATCTGTTGGTAAGACTCTTTTTTTATAAAGAGAGACCTGCTCACATTCTGCCTATCAACGATACTCCTCATAATGTTTGCGTATGTACAACAAACTCAAACTACATTAATCTTCTTCTCGCTATTTCGAAACATGCGACAGATTTTCCGAAAACGCACCGAGAGCTGTTAAACCAGGTATCGTGTAGTGTTAATAATGAAGATTGCATGTCTAACAGTTGTGATGTATGCAAAGAATCAAACATTTGGGATATTACCCTAGATTAAAATCCCAGTGTTAATTGGAAGGTCTGAATTTTTCAGCATCAGAGGCCAAAAGAGATCGTAGTTTGCAAACCTTTCGATGAAGCGCTAGATGAACTACGTGACAGCACTGCTAAATTCCAGCTGCATTTTTTTGTTATAAATGTTGAGTCAGAGTACTTTCAAAATGCAAAACAAGACCTGACCAGCGAGAAAGGCATTGTACAAATAGACTTTGCTGAGAACTATGGGCTGATCAGTCAAGACAAAATACAATCAGCACATTGGTCTCGTGGCCAAGTCAAGCTTTTCACGTGCTGTATTTGGACTATAGACAAACTCTATTCAGTGATTATAGTAAGTGATAAATTAAACCACAATAAATACACTGTGCATCTCTTTTTGCAGAAAATTTTTCAATACATGAAGTCGATCAATGATAATATTACATCTATATACATCTTCAGTGATAATTGCGCGGCTCAATTCAAGAATCGGTATGTAATAGCAAGCATAAATGCGCTCAAAACAGAACACGGATTCACTCACCTAGAATGGAACTTTTTTGCTGCCTCACATGGCAAAGGTGCCATCAATGGAATCGGGGGAAGTGTCAAAAGATCAGTGTGGATCGCTGTTAAGTCCCGGAGAGCTATCGTTAACAGTGCCCAAGAATTCTATGTCTTGGCACACAGTCTCTCTACAAACATTTCCTTTATGTTCGTATCAAAAGAACAAGTTGAAGAGGGGAAGGCCACGTTAGATAATAAATGAGAAGGGCTGAAAAATATACCAGGCATTCAATCAAAACATTTCTTCCAATCTAAAGAGGGCAACACCATTTCTGTGGTGTGAACCTTTCAGTCTCATCTCAAGAGCACGTTGGTTTTGAAAATTGCCACCGAAACAGAAAGTGATTGGGACGATGAAGATTTCGAACCTCTTTCACGTTCGGTACACAAAGAAACTCCTGATGTATCTTTGCCTTCAGTATCGGATCAGAGAAAACCTTCATACCATGTAGGACAAAATTGCGCGTTTCCGATATTTACAGCGACTCGGATGATGAATCTTTATATGACGAATCTTTGACAAAGTCTCTTGAACCTTCGAAGTTACCAGTAGAAGCATGTCCTGAAACTGGTGCTTTAACTGCTGTTTCATCAAAAGATATTTGCGCTGGTTTGTACATGCTCGTACAGCTGCTCTGCAAGTCCGGCAAAAATGTTACACAATATCGCTATGTGGGGGTGTGCCAGAGCGATGTAGATGAAGATGGAGAAGTTAGAGTACAATTTCTGAAGACAATTGATGGTAAACGTTTCATTGAAATCTTGAATGACATAGCAGACGTTAAATTTGAAGACATTATCGCAAAATTGGAAGCACCAGAGAAAAATATTGATGGCAATAATATATTAATACAATTTTCGGCAAATATTGACGTATTTGAAAAGAAATAATTAACTTAAATGACAAAGAAGTGTACTAATTAGTAATATACATTGTTTGATCTCTTATTTTGTTCATATTATGCCTATAATGACGTTTATATTCCCTTAAGTAAGATGCGTTGCACCCGCAATAATTTGACATTGCACCCGCGATTGCTTCAAAAGTGAATAATTCATTGGTTATTTTTGTTTTCTATATTTTTTTTATTACTTTGGTCAATAGATTTATTGTCTTTCATAATATGAAGGCATAATACAATAAACATTTCACAATTAACAGACTTTTGTGTTTTTGTACTATGATCTGGAAAGGTGAGCCAATTTTGTTGCCCCCGCAACAGCACTTTAAACCTCCCTCATGACTATTTATATATTTCATTTAAATTCTTATAAACAAATCAAAAGAGAACAGGTTAAAATGTAGCCTTTCAAAGAATAATTTCATTAAAAATATTTTTTATTTTAATAGTAAGAAACTACAAATGGGTCTAAATGTTGCACCTGCGATAATGGAATCGCCCTACTACATTATTTATATTATTTTTACTAAGAATTTTACATATCGTACACTGAATAGATAATAAATGACTTGTTCCTGTCAAAGTCTTGCTAGATTTCTATGGCCCATTATCGCAGTGTGGTAAGCATCTATTTCTGTGGTGTGAGAAGTCTCTCCTGAAGTTGGGCTGAGGGGAACATACACACACACACACACACACACACAGTGGTGAGATGCAGATACAGTAAAACTCGTTTAAGACATTTTTCACAGGACCAACTAATAAAAACTTTGTAGACTGCAAAATGTCTTACCAGGGAAAATAAAAAATTCTCTTGCTTATAATGGTGTACTTTATACATTACTTCACTTTCCAATGCAAATGCTTTATGATAGAAAATTAAGCCTATAATGTGTACAATAAAATTTTTTAAATATGTGTCAAATAAGCCAATGTAAAGTAATTACAAGCGTAAATAATTAACACCACAATCAGTGCTACCACATCATGCATGGAGAGAAATATTTTGAGTGTGACATTCCTCAACTCCTTTGCAATTGCCACTTACCTTGGGATTGGAATCACCTTTGTGCATACAGTAGAATGGGTTATAACAATTAACAATGGCGAGAAATTATCGTGGGTATCCTGTGTTTTTTAATGCCATTACAGGCACGGAAGCTGAGTAGTTTACCTTCCAAAACAATGCAGCACATCTGACTGCATTTTGCATCTGACAATCGTTCACATAAAGATTATTAAAAATGTGATTTTCACCAATACTAGGAAAAACATTTTTTTTCTTTGCTGTTTCTAATAACTAGATGCATGTATCAAAGAGACACATTACAGCTGTCTGGACCATTTGAATGATAGGCTTGTAATGATGCAATATTCTGAATTTTTCAGGACTCAAGTGTAAAATTCTTTCGTGTTTGTGAAGCTTTGGGACAGCTTCGTAATATTTTTATCGTGTTTCAGTTTAAAGCCGTGGTGGCCAGTTTCCCGTCTTAGTTTATCAGGCGGACGTGTGCATTTGTAGGTTAAGGGGCGGACGTCTGCGTGTTAAGTTTTTATCAGGAGTCCTGGTTACAGTTTTCGTTTCGAACTTTGGAGTTTTTGAAACCTCAGCATTATTTAGTTCCTTCAGCGCAGTTTCACTGCGTCATCCAAATTTTATAAGAAACGAGAGGTTAG
>NQII01001057.1:77681-102942 GCA_002778355.1 Clitarchus hookeri
TTTAGATGACGCTGCTGGCAGATGCCGAATGCCGGGCGCTTATCGCAGGAGTAGTTCGTACGGAGCAGTTAGATAACGAGGGAGAGCGCACGTGGCCAGGCCGTTATCACAGGAGAGGGGGGATAGGCAGTAGGATATAGGCGTCTAGCTGTCGCCCTTACAGGGTCTTAGTCGTTGAGTCTTCTTAGGAGGGGCAGTCTGCGGCGAGGGCCGTTAGAAGCGGTCGTCTTCTTTAGTCGTCAGAGAGAGTTGTCGTAGTACAATGATAGCGTAGATCGCATCAGGTGTGACGTGAACCCCCACATCGGCCACTAGACTGTATTATTTCATTTCTCAGCCGGTGTGGGAGGTAGCAGCAGATATTCTTTATTCGGGCTAATATTCATGAGACGTTAATAAACGGAAACCACTGTGGCGCTGTTTTTTGTACTTTTATATTTATCTGTAAGGTTCGTACTCTGCAATTTGGACTTCTTCTGTGAACTGTGGTGCTGAGTGTTAAATAAATAGTTAAATAAACAAAGTACATAACAAACTAATTTGGAACTTCTTCATTCTTAATTAATAATGTTCAATTAACCGAGTCTCGTGTTTCTACCCTGAGAAAGCCGTGGCAAGTAAAACACATTATTACAATATGGCGCCGAACTGTGCGGCATTATAATAATTATAGGGAAGAAAGTCACCCTACGTTACATTACAATATGTCGCTCGACTGTGCGGCATTATAATAAATATAGTGTAAAAGTTCCAACCAACGCTAACCATTACAATATGGCGACCAACGTATGGGCACGAATCAACCACACTTGAAGACTGAACATCGAGCAGCACAACACGGTATCGACGGCTGTTCCATTCCAGTTCCAACAGCACGAAACCGGCGATAGGTCCATTCCATGTTCCTAGCAGCACGTCGCCGAAGCTTCGGGTACGAGACCTCTTGAATCAACAGTAACGGTAAGAAATCTTCAAGAGGCATCATTCGTCAACTACAGAAACGGTAAGAAATCAAATCATCAATGAAGCCATCATTTAAAGAATATTGCAGGTTATGTGATTATCAAGTACAGTTCGCCAAGAGGTAATTTTGTTTGTTTTCGTGTGAATTTCGCGACGGGTTTTTTGGTTTTGTTATTGTTTACAACGTCGTCGTAACTGAATAAAGAATGGCGCAATTAGAAACGGATAGGCGGACAGAATTGCTTAATAAGATCCTGTTGTCTTTACAAGAGTTTAAACAGGAGATTAAACAGGGACAACAAGAGTTTAAACAGGAGATTAAACAGGGACAACAGGAGCTGAAACAGGACATTAAGCAACACAAAGAAAAAAGTGATAAAATATTTGATGAGTTATTAATAAATATAGACAAGTGGGGGGTTAAATCACTAAAGATATTAGGAAAGGATCCAACCATAGATGCCCCGAGTAAAGAAAATATTACAAATAGCAATGACGTTAAATATGAAAGTGTTATTGGCAGTGACAAAGAGAGTAAAGAGTTAATTGTTAAAGATAGTAAGACAGAGATAATAAATGAGGAGGATAAAAGTACAGATAATTTAGTGGAGAGTAAGGTTAGTAAGTCTAAAATAAAGGTTATAAAGGAAAAGAGAAAGAAGGTTAGGGGGGTTAGGCTCAAGGGTTATGGTGAAGTTAAGCTGCGAGATGAATCAGATAGTGAAGTGCAGCAGGCAAGAGTTGCTAAGGGTAGGAGTGCAAGAGTTGCTAGGAGTAAAAAGTATCGTTGATTGAACCATTATGCAGTTTTTAGGCAACGTTTTGTAAGGAAGAAGCAAAGAGTAAAACGAAGGGTCAGTAAAGTAGTCGGGGAAAAGAGAAGGAATAAAAGGGTAAAGACAGTAAAGAAGAGGAAGAAGAAAAAGAGGGGTAGATTTAGGTCAGTAGGGAAGAGGAAGAAAGTGCTAAAGTACAGTATGAGAAAGGTAGTAAGGAAAAAGGGAAGGAAATCAAGACAATAGGAGAGAAGGACAAGGAAAAGGAAGAAGAAGAAATGTTGTATAGCAGAAAGACTGCAGTGTAGATAAGTTAGATAGGTAATTAATTTTTTTACTTTCTTGTATTCATTTTCATTTACTTTTGATTATACAATAAGAAAAGAGTAAATAATTGTTGGTATTTAAAAAAAAAATTTTTTTGTTAAGGACATTACAATTAAGTTACAATGTATATAGGTACATGAGGTAAACCCTTCTCAGGCAAAAGTAAATTATTTGATAACTTAAATGGAATAGAAAATATGTCAGACTAATGACCTAGAAAATTTTATTTGGAAAAGAATTCATAATCGTGAGAGAGTGTTTCTCTTTAAGAACAGTGAATCATAGGAAATACAATAGTCAATGATATTTTTGTGAATCTTGTAATGAACAGAATCTGGTTAAAAATATAAGTTGGTAGGGTCACAGAAATCTGAAGTAAAGTTATTTAACTGTTATAAGAAATTAATCAGTTGAAGTGGTTAGTGAAGTCCATACAGTATTGTTGAATTTTAGAAATAACTGACGTTTATGTGCCATAATTTCAGGAAGGCTGTCGTAAATTACATTTCATGTTTGATTGGGGTGTGTCAGATATTTTTGGGTTTAATAATTTTCAATTTGGAAGCTGACACTTTCTTCCTGTGATGTGAAATTAGTATGCACTGTGCTTGTCTCTTTAGAAAAAAAAAAAAAAAAATACATGAGCTGACATTTCATTTCANGTGCAGTAATGGCACACATTGATTTTCTGTGTTTTTTAGTATTACATAAATTTTTTTCTGTTCTCACAAAGCCTATTTGTGATACTGATTGAGGTTATGACTAGGTAGTGGATTGTTATCATAATAGTTCGTAAGTATAATTAGCAATACAGGTATATAGTGTGCTCTTTTGCATTAAATTATTGTAATTCAGTTTAGTTGTGTTTTGTTTTGAAAAAATAATTGCTCAATTTTTTAAAAATTATTATGAAATTACTTTCAGCAAAAACAAGAACCTCNCAAAAACAAAAAACACTTCTGAATTTGTTTGATGAATACTTTAGGTGAATTGTGTATTTTTGTTAATGGTTAAAGTTTGACATTGCAATGATTGAAAATTTTAGTTTAACAGTATATTTTGTACTATACATAGATATGCCAGTTTTAAATTATGATAGCACATTTGTGAATTTGCTATATATGCACAGTGTTATGAAAGAACAGTTGTAAATTTTCTTTAAACATAATTAGTTTTTTATTTTCAAAATATGTGCTACAATATTTTGCTAATTAGTCTAAGGAAAATGTTTAAATATTATAGTTACTGTAAAATGTATCAGTGAAAGTTTTTTGAATTTAAATATACTTTTGCAATTAGGTAGTGGAAGCTCAAGCTGTTATGGGCAATTGTGTAACTGTAACTGAGTTATTAATGCAGAGTACGGAACCAGAAGTGCTATGTGAATGTTAACAAGTTTTAATTTTGATTTTTTTGAAAATTGTGTAACATAAAGAGTTGACAATAGGAATTATTAGGAAGATTAATTAAGGATGCAGTAAATGGTACTTAAATTTCTAAAGGTTGAAGTGGTTGAGGTGTTATAGAGTATTGAGCCCTAAGAGTATTTGAATATGTAATAGGAGATGTTGCTGCAGTGTATGGTGTCCTGGGATCAGTGGCACAATGTGATGTGTATTTGTTTGGGACAGGTCTGGGGCCCATTGTTTTTTGTCAGCACTGGCCTAGTGAGAGGCAGTAGCATTGACTTTTGATGGTTTTTTGTCAGCACTGACCTAGGGAGAGGCAGTAGCATTGACTTTTTTGTAGTTTTGGGCAGACCTGGGTCCCCTTTTGGAGAAGTAATGTGCTGATCCCAGCGAGAGGCCGAAGGACAGTAACCCAAAATGAAGCATCGATGGCATAGGTAGGAAATACACCCTCAACCACACATTAAGTCCTAGTCTGATTTTTGCTCTTTGTCAAGTAGACATGCCTTGCATTTAACAAAGTATAACAAATTGTAACGACATTTAACTATTTGAAACCAGTAATGTGTAATTTTTTTTTGCAGCATCCTTGTCAATAGATGTCACTCTTCAACAGTGAAGTAAATAATTTTGTTATGAGTTTAGTTAAGTAAATAATTTTTATTGTCAAGAATTAAGTAAATATTGTTGTGATGAATTGAATACCATGTTATATGTAAATTGTTTTCAAGGAGCAGAGGCACAGTGGTTTACAGAACAGCATCATTAAGGTTAGATTTCGCTTTGGGAAAGATTTCTTCCAAATCTATCCCAAACCGAGGGGGGTAATGTAATGACGCAATATTCTGAACTTTTCAGGACTCAAGTGTAAAATTCTTTCGTGTTTGTGAAGCTTTGGGACAGCTTCGTAATATTTTTATCGTGTTTCAAGTTTAAAGCCGTGGTGGCTCGTTTCCCGTGTTTATCAGACAGACGTGTGCATTTGTAGGTTAAGGGGCGGACGTCTGCGTGTTAAGTTTTTATCAGGAGTCCTGGTTACAGTTTTCGTTTCGAACTTTGGAGTTTTTGAAACCTCAGCATTATTTAGTTCCTTCGGCGCAGTTTTAATATGTCAACAAGTTTTTGTGGACGGCGAAGTTTGTTAATGTTGACGGCGCAGCAGTCGATAACGTGTTGAGCGCGGGACACGTGCAGTTGTGATGACGCTGCTGGCAGATGCCGGATGCCGGGCGCTTATCGCAGGAGTAGTTCGTACGGAGCAGTTAGATAACGAGGGAGAGCGTACGTGGCCAGGCCGTTATCACAGGAGAGGGGGGATAGGCAGTAGGATATAGGCGTCTAGCTGTCGCCCTTACAGGGTCTTAGTCGTTGAGTCTTCTTAGGAGGGGCAGTCTGCGGCGAGGGCCGTTAAAAGCGGTCGTCTTCTTTAGTCGCCAGAGAGAGTTGTCGTAGTACAATGATAGCGTAGATCGCATCAGGTGTGACGTGAACCCCCACATCGGCCACTAGACTGTATTATTTCATTTCTCAGCCGGTGTGGGAGGTAGCAGCAGATATTCTTTATTCGGGCTAATATTCATGAGACGTTAATACACGGAAACCACTGTGGCGCTGTTTTTTGTACTTTTATATTTATCTGTAAGGTTCGTACTCTGCAATTTGGACTTCTTCTGTGAACTGTGGTGCTGAGTGTTAAATAAATAGTTAAATAAACAAAGTATATAACAAACTAATCTGGAACTTCTTCATTCTTAATTAATAATGTTCAATTAACCGAGTCTCGTGTTTCTACCCTGAGAAAGCCGTGGCAAGTAAAACGCATTATTGCAATATGGCGCCGAACTGTGCGGCATTATAATAATTATAGGGAAGAAAGTCACCCCAACGTTACATTACAGGCTTCCCTGTGTCATTGCTAGCACTGTTATTTCTGAAAACAGTGCAATCTTAGTTTGTCCTGGTTGGAAACATAAAATTCCACAGTTGAAGGCTATTATCTACAGATGAATAGACTGCTGACTGATGGGTATAAAATCTATTTCTCTCCAAAGCTGTTTCTCTGTTTGGGTACCATTTCATTTTCTCCATTACCTCCCGTTTTCTAGTTGCTCATGTCGTCAATACTTTGACGTGCCATGAATGCTGTCCATTACATTCACAAGCTTAAACCTCTGCTGCTTCCACCTAGTACACTGTAGCGCCAAGCACCATCACTCATTTAGCCTCTGTACCGCTCCATTCTACAAGCAGAGGAACCCCTTACTGCCTTAGAGGCCGGCAATCCACATGATGCCATGCTTCAGTTCAAGTGGGTGGTCTCCTCCCCCTTGCTTCGCTTGCCCTGGCCGATAGGCACAGAACGTGCACGCTTGATGTGCATCAGAGGATGTTTCCTCCTCCATGCAGCCCGCCCCAGCCACCCCTCGCTCATCACAGCTTTCTCAATTATTTATTTCCTTGTACGCCCTCCATACAGGGCAGTTAGCAGTTGCCAGCATCAGTGCTGGTAGTTGAGAGCTGGAGGTCAAACTCCAGCCATAACTAATCTCGCCACTCTACCCACAAATGCTTGCCTTCAGCAATTCTTGCTTAGATCTGTCTGTTCCACTTTCGTTAGCATATCAACTTGTGTTTTTCAATGCATGGCAGAAGCTCTTGCTGCAGAGCCTTCTCTAACGTTACCAAGTGGCCTGAGTGCCTCGTTCGCGCCGGACATAGTGTGTACTGGGGTCGCTCTCACCCCGAGACACTGTTCGAACCTTGTTACTGCCCTGCTGTATACAGCTTGGCCAATTTGTTGGTTCCTCGTCTATCAGGCATTAGCGGGCACACATCGAAGATATATGTTTTGTACAATCCTCACGACGGAATAAAATACATACCTACCAGTTACCTCTTTGTGGTCCGTCAATTCGCCATCCTTACCCACTTTGCCTTCTGTGTGCACATCTGCCTAAATACTTCCAGGTGTACACATGACCATCATGTTAGAGACACGAACCACGTCCCCCACTGAAGGGTACTCCCGCATTTTGTCAATGTTTGGTATCTAGTGCTGGCTAGTAAAGTCGCCCTTTAGCGCCACAATGTGCAAGGTCTGGTTGTGCCTCAAGCATTCCCACCTTCCACAGCAATAGGCCAACACGAAGGTGTTGACCAAATGTACATGTACCAACTTACTGCAAAACCCATCTCTCAGCACTCTAACAAAGTGTGGTTCACTAATCTCATCTTGTTTAAAGGTTGTAAGTTATTTTCTGTACAGTACTCAACCAAAGAAATTTAACCAAATCTACGTTAAAAATAAAGACAATTGCGGATTTCACTAGAGGTGGGTCACAGAATATCAATCTGTTACTTTGTATCTGATACCCACTTGTATCAAGTACTGGAAATGAGTACAATGCCGAAGTATCAGATACATTTAGTATCAGTTTAACATTTGCCAGTGTGTTGCATCTGCTGTTCCACGTAATACTGATAGAATAAAATTTTAATTGTATTTAAATATGTGATTAAGATGAAATCCAACTTTTTGGATTAGATTTATAAACTGCACAGTTAAGTACAGTTAATTTTAAATTTTTGTTTTAATAATTGACATATAAGAAGTTCATTACCTCCTCTGAAACATTTTCATGCAAATGAAGTTTTTATTGTGAGCTTGTTCCTATCCATACTTTATTTTTCTTAACATATACTACACAGTACACAAACTAAAATCAAAACACCCACTTGATAACACGCATACACAATAACGTGTGCATCTGGTAACACGTCTACCCGATACTGTGTACCTGATAACATGCAAGGGCTCAAGAGACTGGCGAAGTAGCGATTCACTTGGGAATTCCTGTATCAGATACAAGTCTGTATCTGTATCAGTTTGAAAAAGGTAAAGAAAATAACTGTAACGACCCATCTCTAGCTTTCAGAGCCATTGTTACAATAAAAATTAATTCATTCTACACAAAAACTGAGAAATTAAACCTGTCCTGGAAACAATTATTAACTATTACTTCTGTAGTATTTAACCATTTTTGCTGCTAAACACACCTTCATCCAATCAAGTAGGCATTTTTACAACTTCACTATCTGTTTAAAATATTAAAAGCATGGAAATGAATACTCACTGGGGTAATAGACACGTTTTCCATTGTTGCGATACACAAGCACGGTGATGTACTCCCTGTTCTCCTTGAAGTCCTCAAGAGCAGTGATGTGACGAGTCAACAAGATCCACACTGCACTTGAGCCTTTCTCCACCTCCAAGTAGAACTGTGGGTTCTCCCCTATGTTGTACGCATCTTTGATGGGGCCTACACCCGCCTTCCACGATCTACAAACCACACCCAGAATACTTCATTCTGCTCACTAGCAAGCCAAACATATGTTTCACACACTACATCTATATAACATACAGATTCACCATTATACATAATACATTCAAAAAGATTTTATTATATATACATTAAGATGTCATTTTCCAAAATATTAACATGTAAATAATTTACACAGAAATCAGAAGTATTATGAATGTCAGCTTCTTTAAGAACTCAGCAGATGGTAAATGACACCTCTTAATGGGTATGTGGTGCAATGTTCTTCCTAGTAACAATTCTGAGTGACATTATCTGAAACAGCAGTGCGTTAAGTTCTCCGAACATATCTGATTGCAAAAACAATTTGTTGAGCTAAGTTGAGAGATTTCAGTCACCATTTAATCTGGTCTTCAGCAAAATGAGGTGAAGATGGAGTAATGGTGGAATTCAAGGGTTGGGGAAACTGGAACGCTCTGAGAAAACCCACCAACCAATTGTAACTTCCACCATATTTCTCACATGAAAAAATATGGGTGACCCTGATGGGAATCAAACCCGATTCACCTTGGTGCGAGGCAAGTATTTCTGGCTACACCATAGACGTGCACAGCCTTCATCATTCGGGTGTGCCACAAAATTATAAAATCGCAGATGGCCACCTGTAAATTGGGAGTCTGGGAGTTTCTCCTCCAGGAAAGTCCTCATTAGTGACAGTTGTGCCAAAATATCATATTATCCTTTCCGTATCATTTCCTTAAATATTTATGGAAAATGCACTTTAAATGTTAAAAATTTGAAAAGTCAAATTAAATAATACTATAACTTAAATAATTACCACTTCTACAACTAAAAAAGTTATATTATTTTTATTAAAAAATGGCAAAGGGAAATGTTAAAATTCAAAAAAACATTCCATGTATGCACTAAATATATGAAAACTAGGGATGGGGCATTGAGCCCGAGAAGCTTGAGAGGTTTCAAGATTGGCCGAGAACACAGGCTCGAGAAAAGGGTAGAGAGTGTCTTTGTCACCTATGATGTAATCTGCGCGGCAGATAAGGTAATTCGTTGCTCGAGCACTGCAGCGGCTGCCGCTATACTCTGTACATAGTTACACTGTAGTCGACTGAAGAGAAGAGGGTAAATGTGCGTTTGTGTGCAAGAAGGTAATGTGTGTAGTAAAATTCGTAACCAAGCGATGTAGTCCTTACCACTCACATTAGTTGCCAAAGCCAGTGTAGACGGTTTGAAAGTATTCTAGTAGAGTTATGCTCACAGTTTGTATAATCGTGAAACGAGTTAGTGCATGTAAACAGAAATAGTGCATTTGTGTGTGACCCACTGTAGGACCGGTATTGTATTACGAAACACATCATGTAAACTGTATGGGTAATATTCGTGATATACTGTATAAATGAATTAAAGCATTGTTTCATGCGATGGCGTTAAACATTTAGCTCGTCAGTAGTGATATAGTTTCAAACTCATTCATTTTCAGGAATAATGGCTTCAACAAAGCGAAAGTCATGGGGCCTGGGAGTATTATGAGGAGTGTTATGTGCTCAAAGGAGTTGAGTTATGGTAACAGAAACACATCAGGCATGATTCGCCATCTGAAATAGCATAATATTACGCAGAGTGCTGCATCCCATTTGACCGCATGTGCTACCACATCTCACCTGCCGCTGTGCCTGTAATAGATGTCCTGAAGTATTCAGGTATGTTAGTACCATACACGTTGTACAGTAGAACCCGCTTATAAGGTTCCCGTTTAAAAGGTTTTCCCGCNCAGTAGAACCCGCTTATAAGGTTCCCGTTTAAAAGGTTTTCCCGCCTATAATGAACGATTTTTCTAGTCCCGAATGTTTCTCCATAAGAACAATAACAAACATTCCCGGAAATAAGGTTTTCATTTTCCCNAAGGTTTTCCTGCTTATAGTGTCACTTTCTTGTGGACCCCTGAAGAACCTTATAAGAGGGTTCCACTGTAGCTTATTTGCGACGAACCCTACTTTGAAGGAGTATGTAGAATTGTAGATACACATCATGCTTAACAAAAGCANTGTAGCTTATTTGCGACGAACCCTACTTTGAAGGAGTATGTAGAATTGTAGATACACATCATGCTTAACAAAAGCAGTAAGTGTTTGCTGTAACTATCCAGACACATTCAGCGACGTACACTCTCCAAAACATTGTTCCTCTGTTACAGTACTATGTAGGTGGTACACTGCATTTACTAGGGAAAGAAGGTTGTCGCCTAGCTTTGTAGTGGCACGCATTTGTTGTTTGGGTAATCTGTCTCGAAGACTGGTTTGATGTAGCTCTCCAAGCTAACGTATCCTGCGATAACCTCTTCATAGCAACATGGCTGCTGCACCTTACATCTGCCCTAATTTGCCTTTCATATGCGAGTCTTGGTCAACCTCTACCGTTTTACCCCACATGCTTCCTTCCAATACCAGACCAATCATGCATGTTTCAATGTGTGGCCAGGAAAGCGATCTCGTATGCCTTTCTTTCCTTTGGAAAGTAGGCTAAAAGGCCTGGCAGCAAAACATCTTCCACTTCAACTTCCATTGTATCAAATATAAATAAACAAATTACATTTCTCCAATTCTAAACTATGTACAAATATTAACAACAAAAACTGCATGAAACTACACTGTAAGTGTTTAAGGCCTCGGTAGACCCAAAAAATATCGTCACTCTTTCAAATCATTATTGTTNCATGAAACTACACTGTAAGTGTTTAAGGCCTCGGTAGACCCAAAAAATATCGTCACTCTTTCAAATCATTATTGTTATGTTATATGTTAAAGGGTTTCGAAATAACGTCCACCACCACTCCGCTAGCCTTTATATAGTCTGTGTGACTTGTGAAAAGAGCTCAGTCAAAATGTTTTCAACAACTGTACGGGACTATATCTTGTAGCAGATCGTAAATAATAAATATATCAGATAAGTGCCATTTCACAGCACTTTTGAGGTCCTAGTTACTTTTCTTTTCAGCAATCTTTTATCCTTTAACCCCCATTTAAAATAAATATTGCCATGTAAGTAATAAACACAGTGTNAACATCGTCTAGCATTTATTATTTATATAGTCTATTCACGGTAAAGTGAGCACTTTTGAGGTCCTAGTTACTTTTTCTTTTCAGCAATCTTTTATCCTTTAACCCCCATTTAAAATAAATATTGCCATGTAAGTAATAAACACAGTGTNTTTTCTTTTCAGCAATCTTTTATCCTTTAACCCCCATTTAAAATAAATATTGCCATGTAAGTAATAAACACAGTGTGTATATTCCACAGCACTGGGAAGTTAACATCTAAAGCTAAAGTAAAATATATTTATTGACTATTATTCCAAGATAGGGTTTCAAAAGTGCTCACTTTACCGTGAATAAATTTAATAAATGATTTTCTTTCCTAAAAGGCAGCTGAACTGACTTCCGTGCACAATCGACAAGATTCATATATTGAATTATATATGTAATAATAACATTTAACATTAATTATGTATACAAATGATTTTCTTTCCATAAGGCAACTGAATTAAGTTAAGTCTATAATCTACATCATTTCTTTGGTGAGTGATAGGCAGGATTTACAATAGCCCATCGCTTCCGTCCGTCCGTCTCCCAGCCGGGCAATTTACAACCAGTTTTCGTACATACATCGTCAGTTCATTGCTGCAAACTAATACAAACAAAACCATTTACAAATAGAAAAAAATTATCCATTANAGAGAGAGAGCGTAACAAACAAAAAAAGGGGAGAAGGGGGGAGAAAGAAAGTAAAGGGTGGGAGCAAGCTTGCTTGGTGCTGGGCAGCTGAGGTTGTGGACAAGGTGGAAAGGAAGGACGCCAAGCGAGAGGGAGAAAGAAAAAAAGAAAGGAAGTGAGCAAGCTGGATGACGGCTGGAGGTGATACAAAGCAGAACTGTTGAGGATAGGCAGGCCAAGCATCTGGTGTNAGTGAGCAAGCTGGATGACGGCTGGAGGTGATACAAAGCAGAACTGTTGAGGATAGGCAGGCCAAGCATCTGGTGCGGGCCAGACCCTTTTAAACACGAGTGATGAGCTATTAATTTGTTATTGTTTTTTTTTTTACTTCCTTAGAAACTACGTTAAAACATTAGAGTGTACTGTTTTTGTTGACAAATTTCTGAATATGGTNAGTGAGCAAGCTGGATGACGGCTGGAGGTGATACAAAGCAGAACTGTTGAGGATAGGCAGGCCAAGCATCTGGTGTGGGCCAGACCCTTTTAAACACGAGTGATAAGCTATTAATTTGTTATTGTTTTTTTTTACTTCCTTAGAAACTACGTTAAAACATTAGAGTGTACTGTTTTTGTTGACAAATTTCTGAATATGGTTTAGAAGGAAATATTTTCTTATGCCAATATCTCATAAATAAGCTGCAACCCACTTTTTGTAATTTATTTTTGTAAAAATGTATGGCCTATACATGCCGAAATACGGTACTTTGTGAACTTAGTCTATAATACGTCAGCCCTGCTCTTGTAAATGTATATTGTGCCAACGTGCTATGCAGTAAGGGAAAGACTGTCCGGAATTGACTATACTTCGGGAAGTTTTATCAATTGCACGTCAACACAAACAGTAGCATAATGCCACCGCTGCAGCCTTAGATTATCTCTAGACCTTGCTTACTCACGCAGGAGCGCGTGAGGAGATACGAACCCCAGCTAGAAAGTTGTGAATGAAGGTCATTATCGCAGCCGGGAGTTTTATGACTCACATTTCAGAAGCAGTACGTAGTGTTTTTTTTTTTTTAATGGTTTTGTAACTTTATCCTATTTTGATTATTAAATGTGAGTAGCTAAAGAATTCAATTTTATATGTGCCACATATACACGAGTTCAGACTCAAAATGTGTTAGTTTTCACACCATCCCACCCTCAATTCCCATAATCGGAATTTTCCCACGACCGGAATAGCCCTTCCCCCGATTCCGGTTGAGGGGTGCTCTATTGTATTCCCATGTGTATTATGTTAATTACAGCCTATTTATTTTAATAGCTTTGCTAAATAGTGAAATACGCCGTTATGGATTGTTGTCTGTACAATAGAATACCTATTTTATCACGACATTTGTGTGTGTCTGTATACATACTTTTTTCTCCACCATTTTGTAAAATGGCACCACATTAAAAAATGTAATTTGCTATGGTATATCTTGGGAAACAGTTAACTGATCCCAACCAATTACAGGCGACAAGTTATACGTTTGTAGCTCCAACTAAATTTCTGTTAATTAGGGATAGTCACATATCAAAATAACAGCCATATAAATATTTTAGGTGAGTTTACCGTTACATTAAAAAATAATTTCACACAACTTTTATATGCTAGCAGTATCTATGACGAACATTGATGTTATTTGTTCGCCATTTATGGTGTCTGGGAACAAATCAACCGATTCTGGCCAAATTTTGCACACAAGTAGTGCTACATGATTTAAGGGACACACACACTTGATTTAAAAATGGTTTGCCTCTAAATATTTTAGGTTAGTAAACCCTGTCTTCCAAACTGTTAAGACTGATTACAATTGAAACAGATGCTTGTGATCCTAATCTTACGTCTGTAATGTAGTTGGTTGCATGTCAGCTTACAGTACAAGGGGTTCTGATTTGAAGTCCTGGTTAAGGCACGTGTGTATATGTAATTATCTCATTAGTATTGCATCTGTTTCTGGTTCCATCTCTAGAGATATCTCTGTCAACAAGATATCAAGACCTGCTTCGGTTCTAAGAAATTCATCAACTTTATTTGCAACCATGTAGAGGAAAGTAGACTCATTAGTAGAGCCCCACTTTTACGGTATATAAAATGAGCTGATTTAGTCATTAAAATTTCACCATTTTGTTAAAATAATATTTTAATTTCATCAAATCAATTTTATAGCAAAAAAATGCATACATTATTATTATTAGAACATGAATCTGTTGTTTTTGTATTGATTTCACTCAAACGAAATGGAATTTGTTATTCAATCTTTTAATCAGTAAAACTCAAACGCTAGTGAATGTTCTTGTGCAGTTTTAAATGTCTCTATAAAGTACAAGATTGATCGAACAAAAATTACTGTANAAACGCTAGTGAATGTTCTTGTGCAGTTTTAAATGTCTCTATAAAGTACAAGATTGATCGAACAAAAATTACTGTGACGTGACAATGTGTGTTACATGACAAGTGTGCTCTTGTAAGAAGTTGTCTTTACATTTCTTATGTTCTCCACTACCACTAAATCACTGTGCATATGGCACCGCAGTGTTTAAGCATGTATGTTTTCGTGCACACTCAATGTTTACATCGCAGTTTTGCACTTTGGTCAGCTTATAAANGCAGTGTTTAAGCATGTATGTTTTCGTGCACACTCAATGTTTACATCGCAGTTTTGCACTTTGGTCAGCTTATAAAACAAAAAAAAATACCTTCACTTTAAAACTCCAAACCATACACTAAAACAGTAACTATTTTTGGCATTCTTAACTGGTTTTGCAACATAAACAGCTGACTACAATCACCACCCTCACTGAATAGTTGCAAATACCGTATTTGCAATTTGTCAAGAACCTAACCACCAAGCACAAATGAGTAAAGTTGGCACTGTTTACAAATACTGCACGAATATTCAGAGTGTAATTATGAAATAGATAAAATAATATTCATCTGTGTTACATAGATGTACAATTTACTTTCGTCAAATCACCAACAGTTTTGGTTAGAGATGTTTTTTTATAGATCAAATACGCATTATGGGTAATTCTGTCCGTGAACAAGTGCGATAGCGATTTGACTCAATATATATTGAATTGTACCTGCAACGATAATCTTTNGTAATTCTGTCCGTGAACAAGTGCGATAGCGATTTGACTCAATATATATTGAATTGTACCTGCAACGATAATCTTCCGACCTTGTTACCAATTGATTTATGAATCATGCTCATGACGTAAGATTTTGTTTAAGTTTTATAGTCAACAACGTGATCACCACACAAATAGTTTTGTTATCCACACGTATGNTGACGTAAGATTTTGTTTAAGTTTTATAGTCAACAACGTGATCACCACACAAATAGTTTTGTTATCCACACGTATGTGAAGTAAATGAGAGACAATGATGTACAACAAATGGAAAATTGTAAAATTTAATGTTTTTTAGAGTTTTTATGGTAAAAGAAGCTCACATTGTGGTTTTAGATACACTTAAACAAGCAAATTTGTTAATGTTTTGCGAATACAGGAATTATTACATAATTTAACAAATAAAGATAATTTTTTAGTATTTCGCGTTATTTTGTGGTTAGTAAAAATTTATAGGACCTACTCGTAAGTTATTACTTACGGTACCTTATTGTTTATTTATTAAGTAAATACACCACACTTGTTAGCATGTCAACTTCAAATGATATCAAGTGGCAATGTTTATATTGATATGAGGTGGAAGGATACTCAAATGGAAGAAAGAAGAAACTACAAAGGACTTTCAAAAGTGCTCATTTTGCCATAAACAGTCTACTTATAGTGTTATACAGGCTGGCTCTTTCCATTCATTTTATCAAAATCTCAAGTCCGTATAAAAGGCATGGGTTGTCAACAATAATTCACAAAATGAAGCAAAAAAAGTTATTTAACTGCAGTCTAAAAAAAATAAGCATAATCCATCAATAAAAATGATTTAAACCAAGAGAAATACCAGCAGAAAAAACACAAGCAAAGTGTTAAGTCAAGTGAGCAAAAACAAAATGGCAAGACAAACATGCAACATAGTCACCACACAAAACATTTTGCTGTCTGAGAGGTAGAGGGTGGATAGAGTAAATAACTGGTGCTGACTGCCTAGGGAGGGTATCTATTTTTAGACATGTGCTACATCCAGTACAGTTCCCGACAAGAGAAACACAACTAGCAGCAACAAAAAAAAAACAACAAATTAATTTTTCAAACGATTTCATTCAAATTTTATACTTTTTTCGCCCAATTCTTTTAGAGCTCCTCATAAAGGAGTTATTATAGAAAGATGGATGCTATAAATGGGGTCAACATAGAGAGGTTGTGATATAGAGGTTCCACTCTACATACAATCCTAGCCCTACTTTAAATTAATGAGCCACACTTACTATTGGCTGTTCATGGTAAAGTGAGCACTTTTGAGGCCCTAGTTACATTTTTCCTGTCTGCCATTTTTTATCCTTCCGCCATTTTTTATCCTTCTGCCACTTTTTAAAATAAATATTGCCATGTATGTAATACACACTGTGTATATATTACACCGTACTCAAAAGTTAACATCTAAGCCCACAATAACATATATTTATTGACTATTATTCCAAATGAGAGGGCTTCAAAAAGTGCTCACTTTATCATGAATAGCCTATAGGTAGTTTATATAGGTCAAAACACCTACTTACTGGTGAAGGCAGAAGGTGTAGTTGAAAAGCCTTGGGTTCCAGTTCAAGTAAAATACATCAAAAAATCTCAAAATACTTGTATAGTCTATCCAGAACACACCATTATCAAACATGGCAGCATTGTTTGGGTCAAAGTTCAAAAGACTCTGCAACTCTTGGGTCCAATTCTTTGTATCCAGTTCAGAATAATTCCCTCGCCAACGAAGGTGAGACCATGGATTCTTCAGTTTCAGAAGTCTAATGCCCTGTAATGAAAGACAGTTCAGTTGTATATATCTTGCATTAAGCATGAATGATAACATAACTACAAAAACATTTGAGTTAAAGTTACAAGTACATCACTAGGCCACCAAAAATATATAAAAGGAAAGAAATTCAAACACACACAGTCTAGTATTTGCACATGCGCGCACATGCACACACGCACACGCAGAAGGAAGACACATTTTTCATGCAGTTGCACGATCACAATGTTTTGCTGGCTAGACCAACTTCATCAGGCAGCGAGTTGTAGGACACTGCAATATGGTGGAAGGGTGCTGTTGGTAGTAAACCTAGTGGCCAGGTGGCAAACTAGGCTGTGGTGGGAAAATTGAAAATTTGTTGGTATAGCTGATGAGTATGTTTTGGAGCTGCAATTATCTTATATTGAGGCCCAGAAGCTGCCTGGATTTTGTTATAAATTGATGAACTAACTCCTAGCATGAGTTCTGAGCTATTGCTTGAAGGTGGCAGGGTTCTCACAACTCTGGTGCTGTGGCAGGCATCAAAATCTTTATTCTGTAATGCTGCATGTGCTGAAACTGGTTTGTCTTGTGGTTGTGAATGTGATTTGTTTAGTGTCTGCTCTGTGGCCTATCATTCTCTGCCCGAGTGTGTTGGTGGTGAGACCGATGTATTCTGCATTACAGTGTTGGCACTGTAGCTGATCAATTAGATTTTCTGTTGCACAGTTATAGTTGCCTTGGATGTGATATGTACGGCTAGTGAGTAAGCTATTGTAGAAGTTGAGTGTTGGTCAATGGCACAGGAGCCACAGCGTGAGCTATTGCAGGGGTGGGATCCTCTGGTTGGCATTTGTGGTCGGCTGCAGCTTTGGATGAACCAGTTTGTTGCGGAGAATAGGTGGCCTTTTGAAGACCAATCTGGGCAGTTTGGAGAGCAGGTCTTGTGTTTATGGTGAGGAAGACAGAATTTTGTATCAAGAGTGGAGAACGGTTCCAAGTTTACTTAGGCCTTCATGATGTGGTACCACCAGGTGTATATCAGAGTTGTTGACCTTGGTTTGTGCACATGCATGCACACACACACATATATATGTACGAATGGGATGGAAAATACACAAACTCTGACAGAAATTTTGCATTTTAAGTCAAAAGGTGCAGTAGAAATTTAAGTCCTATCTCATTACAGAGAGTAGTGTTTATACCATGTCTCCCATTAACTTTTTTTTGGCACATTGAATGAAATTAATACCCTTTAAGCAGTCTATGTATCCTTCTGTCTCCAGGTGCTCTCCATATGACTATCAAAACATGTTAGTTATTATTTGATTTTTTGTGAAATTTCACTACCAAGAGTTGTTTAAGGTATTTTAGCTCTCACTATATCTTTAATACTGCAATGTATCTCAAGCCCTTAATTCATTGTTACAATTTATTATGCCAAGTTGCTAACATATAGTTCATAAGAAAATAATTTAAGTTGCATTAAAATTTTTTTATTACTGCAACAAAACAGATTGTTTTGTTCCAGTGTACATTCACATAAAAATGTTATTTGACAAGCTGCTACTTTCTTATCCAGCATGCCAAAATAATACATCATAATGCTTAAGATTTAGGAAACCTGGCCCCACAAATGTGACCATTCGCCATCTTGTCAACAAATTCAATCGCATAGGGAGTGTAAAATCTTCCACACAGTGGATTGTGGAACATCAAGCTTATGACTGAGATGCAGAGTCGATGCACGAGGGCTTCGTTCAATGGTTTCCTGAATCTATCGCACAGTGTCTTCAGGTAACAGATGTCCTGCCTGAATGCTCTTTGTCCTTAACACTCACTGTGTGATTTAATCTGTTGACAAGATGGCGAATGGTTACGTTTGTGGGTCCAGATTTCCTAAATCTTCACGTGAAATTAGCTCTCAATGTATCGTGCGTTAGTCCTCTCAGACAACCACGGACCACGGCAACCTTCTCTTCAATGATGAACATTTTCAATTACGTACAATAAAAATCAGATATATGAGTGATTTCCCACAAATGGATAGGAACTTTATAATCACTCAGCATACCGACACATTTATTAAATACGACTTTGCCACATCTTCACGTCTCATCACGTCACCTCAGACGTCATGCCACCCTCTGCGTGTGATAGAAGTCAACCAAGCAGTCCAAAGCTGCCTTTAAGCTCGCGGGAGTGATGCAACTCGCATACGAGGAAAACAGCACTTCCAGTCTCCCCCGAGAGATAGCGGCCTTTGCCGCTGAGGAGCTCCAGCCCTAAGACACCCAACTGGCCGAAGGAAGCAGAAGGGCCCACAGCTGGCCGTCCATACAGGCAAGCACACAGCCTCCAAAACGCTAATTGATACTCAGCAGCTCGCTCCACCACCTCGTGTGCTGAAGCTCTCTGCTCATACCGCCTTCCTCATGAAGGACCACCGCTACCTTCAATACATCTTCCAGGCCTTTGCCTAGCAACCTCCGAAGAAGTTTTCAACCCCCTTTACACTCACTACCACTTTGGTAGTGANCACGAAGGACCACCGCTACCTTCAATACATCTTCCAGACCTTTGCCTAGCAACCTCCGAAGAAGTTTTCAACCCCCTTTACACTCACTACCACTTTGGTAGTGATACCCGAGTCCGTTCTGGACAACAGCATACAGTTAGTTCGGGTCAGTTAAGGGTCTATATTACGACCTATAGATAAATGTGTGGAATAGCTATTCCATAGACAAGCTATCTGATGGTTGGTAACCTGTATTATGAACATTCCTTTAGTTTAGTCATCCTTTAGATAAGTATTCCAAGGTTTTGGTTCGTTACTGTGTTTGTTGNCCGTTCTGGACAACAGCATACAGTTAGTTCGGGTCAGTTAAGGGTCTATATTACGACCTATAGATAAATGTGTGGAATAGCTATTCCATAGACAAGCTATCTGATGGTTGGTAACAGGTATTATGAACATTCCTTTAGTTTAGTCATCCTTTAGATAAGTATTCCAAGGTTTTGGTTCGTTACTGTGTTTGTTGGCAATAAAAGTTACTATTTTTTGGTGTTATGGCTTATGTTAAGTTGTCAGTAATGAGCGTGAGATGTTTTTTTAATAGGATATGTATGTTAATGCCTCTTCAGAAAAAGTGAATTAAATAAAAACTACGAAAATTTATTTTTATGAAAACACTTTTGGGTCTGTTGTAATTGTAACTGATGTATTTCTGAAGTTATAACAGGAAGTAAGTGTGTGAGTGTGTGTGTGAGAGAGAGAGAGAGAGAACAAGAGAGAGAAAGAGAACAAGAGAGAGAGAGAGAGAGTGTGTGTGTGTGCGCGTGTATATACATATAAATGAGCACATTTCTCTAATTCTAACAATGTTTTTGATATAAAAGCAAGTTAATTATACTTTGATTTTGAGGCTGGATAAATGTTTATAAATGCGACACAAATAAACAAAACTATGCTGTTTCAAGATCTCTAACTTGAATTAGTTAAATGTATGCCCAAAGTATGCAAAGCATGTACCTACTTCTTAAAAAACTAGGCGAATATTGCGTCCTTGCACCAACAACACGTCTCGAAATCACACCACAACACATTCACGATGATGAACTATGCTCTAAAGAAATTTAAAAGAAGACACTCAAATGTTCAGTTAGTATCAAGGAATTGTTTTGGTACTAGTAAGTTACAATCAAGGAGTGAATTTCAATTAGTAATTGATACAAATTTCTTTTTTTTTTTTTGGAGTATCTTTTTACTTTACTGTAGTGCTTATCGTATTTTACAGTGTAATATATTCTCTGATGTGTGCTGTTGCACAACTTGAAAATATAGAAATCAGATCACATAACATTGTATTTTCGGATGGTTAAAAGTCGTTGCCAAATGTCCAACTATGAAACGCTGGGTTTTATAAGCTCAGGCGAACAACATATTTGTTCATAATTATTTCTGTCACACGTGATGTCAACCTTCACACAGCTTGCTTAACTTCATGACAGGTTATCACAATGCATGTGACTCGTTTCTTACAACTGAAGATTTAGGTTACTGCCAGTGTTTTATTATTATATTTTTTAATATTTGCGAGAAAGGGAGGGGAAAATGTTTTATTTCCCCAATTTCAAGGCATCAGATTCTTCAAAATTATATTAAGTCTATGGCTAATATTTTCTTTTCCAATTTTTTTCATTAAAAATTACTATTTCCAAAACTAATCTTTTGTACAGATATCGACATTAGCCAGATTTTCTTACATTTTGCAGAAATATTACAAACACTCAAAAATAGCAAAAAAAAAAAATCAATTAATATGTTTTTATAACCTCTAAAAACAACATGCATAACACCACCACCTGATGTTTGAGATGCGATTTTGATGCTTATCTAAAGGTATAAACCACTTGAAGTTGCAGATAGTTCTAGTTAGCGCCAGTAACTATAGATCGTAATACACTATTTTGCTCCATCTGGCAGTTAATTATTAACCTGATGTGTAACTAGAGGTCATAATACCTAGCCGCATCTGCTCTTGTCTAATTTAGACCCAGGTCCCTTCACCTGGTATTGCCGTAGTTTACTTACGTTACAGTTCATTAATGGTTAGGAGTTATATTCTGTACCATATAAGAAGGCCACTTTTTGACAGCTCGGCGAAAGTAGCGCCACTGTTTACATCTGACTACGTATCCTTCCGCCATCAGCTGGTCCGTCACGTCGGGGCTGTAATTTTTATCAACATGCTGTCCGCTAATCCACTTCTCATTGTACTGTAATGCTAAACAAATTTTAAGATATTTTAAGACTGACATCTGTCTAAAAATATAAGTAGGTTATAAAAGTAAAAATATAAAATGTTAGATATTTNATTTTCTGCTTGTCTGATGTGCGTTGGCAGTGCACTCAGAATAGCCAACATAATATTAACTTTTGTTCGTTCGTGCATCAGCTGATACTGGATTTTCTAAATGGCACTTTGTTTGTTTCGTATTAGTCAATTGCCACTCACTGACTGTCAGAAAGTGGCCTTCTTATACGGTATGGACCATAGTACGGGCCATCGTGTCTATTCCTCTGGGAATAAACACGTGATCTTACATAACCTCAGAGTACTTATTTCTAGGGTGACTGTGACTTCAATTCCAAGTAGATGTGCACCTACTAAGGAAACGCAGAAGACCACATTATTGAAACACTCTTTGCTGAACCTAGAGTAGGACTGCGGGCTCCCTTAACCGGCCGCACGTACGTCACAAAACACACACATTAGATGGCCACCCATACTGTGGACCAGGTACACAAAGATACCCAGTGCGCATGTACGGTAGAGCCACAACCACTAGAAACTCAATCCACAAGGGCAGTTAGTCATCCAGCCCAGCCGATTCACTCCATCCATCACGTTATTTTTGCAGTTGGAGTGATAAAACTGGTTCTGGCGGTCTGACCCCTTCTAGACCACACCCATGATGCAACTAGACATCCTGATCAGCCCAGTTTTCCATCCACTGCTTTATTTTCGCCAGTTGGAACAATTGGACTGAATCTGGGTGGCCTAGCTAGGGATTTTCATCGCCTGCTCTTCCTTAGGGTGGTANGCCAGTTGGAACAATTGGACTGAATCTGGGTGGCCTAGCTAGGGATTTTCATCGCCTGCTCTTCCTTAGGGTGGTAGAGCTTAGTTCCTTCCTCTATGCCCTTCACGCATAGGAATGGGGCAAAGTGGAGAGCTAAGACAACAACTACTGCCTCTGAGCCTAGCTGATTGAACTGCAACCCAGTGCCAACTGCCCTCAGCAGTCTATCCCAACGGGAGCACAAGCCGCCCACCAACTGGAGAGGCCACCTCCCAGTTCATCCTAGCTCCCTCTTTCAGCCATCCCACAAGCCCGCCGGCGAGCCGCACCCGATCGTCTCGAGACTTCGCCAAGAACTTCCAGTACCACTGGAAATAGCTGACCCGTGGTTCAGACCCACCAGGACCAGCAGCCCTCCGCGGGCATCAACCAGCACCGCCAGCCNTGGCCCCTAAAGGTAAACCAGTGTCAGCATCTACACCAGTGGTGCGGAAAACTGCTAAGACCACACCTGACTTTGTACCCTGCCACCAAGCCACGTGCCCAGCACCGGCCGGGGACCAATCAGCAGCCAATAGTAAAACCTCACCACATTAGTTAGCCTGTGCCTCTGACAGGCACAATAGAACCTTGTCTGACAGTGACATCGTCGTCAAACTGACGTCACGCATCAAACATGGGTAAAAAAACGTAAAATTATATTTTACAAGAGAATATATATATATTCTCTATATATATATATAATGATCCGTTGCTTTGTTGTGACGTGAAAGAAGGACAAACAAACTCACTTTCACATTATATATATATATATGATCAACATATATATGATCAACATATATATATATATAATGCAAAAGTGAGTTTGTTTGTTTGTCCTTCTTTCACGTCGCAACGAAGCAACGGATCATCAAAGTGATTTTTTGTACAGAGATAGTTGGAGGCCCGGGAAGTGACAAAGGCTACATTTTATCCCGAGAAAATATCTCATTCCCTCGGGGTAATTCTTATTGGAAAATCAAAAAGTACACAAACGGAAAAACAATGCAACATCGCAACAGAGCACTAGATCGACCTAATTTCTTGCACAGAAATAGTTCGAGGACTGAAAGGTAATATTGGCTACTTTTTATCGCGAGAAAATATCACAAAAAATGTACAAACAATAATAGTGAATCTAGTCGGAAAAAAAGTTCCCGCCAGCGCGCTCTCTTGCAATACGCTGTCTATACCGTTAAAGATAAAATAATAAAATGTAGTAAAGAATTGTGTAGAATAAAAAGACCTTGTTAATATTTTATTACCTTTCCACTTTCAGTGAAATGTGAGACGAAGCATCAGAGCACAGCAATTTTAAAGATGTAACTAGTGCCCGTAGCTTTCTCCAAGAAATCTGCATTGCGTTGTTAGCTTAATTGGTTAAATCTGCACAAAATAATGAACTAAAACTATCTTCCTACTTAAATTAAAGCACTGGAGTCATACAACTGTTATCTATTTTTGCTATGTTGTGTTGTATTCTGCTGTTTATGTTGAAATGGAACACTGTGATTTTAAAGAAGCAGCTGTGGCTTTCTTTAAGAATACTGCACTAAAATTTTGTTCAATACATAAGCCTGATTTCCTGCATTTCACAAACTAATATTGATTCTATAGTATCATTAGACATGGATGATCTGAACTGGGTCCTGGTTTTTTTCTCACCAAACTGAAAACACGGTCACATTCTGCATTGCTGTGTGGAATGGACAGGATGGACAACATTATTCTGCATATTCTATTGTATTTTAAAATGCCAGCAATACCACGAATCCTGGATAACTTGGCCCACTTAACATCATCACTATCTCCTGTAGCACTAACAGCTGAAATGTCGTCTATCTGAAGAATTGAGAATTGTTTTTAAGTTTTGTCGATAGCTGCATTCCTAGTTTCACCTTCTTGTACAGGCAAAAATTGCCACATGCTGTAACAAAGTCCTGACAAATGCAAAGAAAACTTGTTTTATCTTTTCTTCAAGTGTTTTCACAATGTTTGATGATTAACTTCCTATTACTAATTCAGTGTAGTCTTTCTGATTCTGAATAGAGTGACAGTTCACTTCAAATAATGAGCAACTTTTCACTGCTTTTGCTTTCACAAAATTTGATAGCAATGCTTTTAGAAAATTAAGCAACAGTTCTCTCAAAATATGAATGTGTGGAGATGCTGATTAAAGAATTAAATTCTGTTTTTCATTGAGAGGACACCTAGAAGAAATGCACAAAATGCTTTATTTAGGTCAGACGAAAGGAACATAAATAGTTTTTCCTCCCGATTTACAAAAGGACTTGTATTCTTCAGAATAGGAGCATCACTGTTTGCTGATGTCAAAGTAATCCTCTTTTTTCTGGAATCAGTAGCAGAACACAAATTATTCCTTTTCTCATTTATGTTTTTCTGACATATCCCATCAGAGGTTGAACAAGATGATGATAGTACTTTGTGTATTTTGGAAGAGGTGAGACTTGAAGATGAAGGTTTCTCATTTACAACATCTCCCTTAAAGAAACTAAACAATGATTCCCACTGTTCAAAAAACCTCAACAAACTTCTTCCAAGAGAAAGCCATCTTGAACAGACATGCTCGAGTATTTTCTTCGCTTCTGTATCATGGAGCTCTTGAAATTTTTCTAANAGCTTCTGTATCATGGAGCTCTTGAAATTATTCTAACCTTTCTTTTCTCTTTAAACTTTTTTCCAAATAATAAAAAATGTCCACAAGAATGTCCTCAACTTTTACTGGCAAAGCAGATACAGCCTTTTCTGCAGATAAATTAATCAGGTGACAAATGCAACCAATCACATTAAGCCCAGGGTGTTTCTTTTTCAACACTGCTGCAACACCATTTTTATGGCCAACCATTACAGCTGCATTATCTGCGGGAATGTTATTACAATCAAGCTGTGCACGCACGAAATTACTTATAATCTGTCTAGTAAAATCTCCTTCCCAGGCAGGGTTAGAAAGAACAGAGTTCCCAATTTTCTCCTGTGTATCATTGTAAAATGTCACTACAATGGGATAAGACTTTGAATTGGTGTCGTTACTTCTATCAGTTGAAACAGAAAATGGTGGATTCTGCAAACATTGTACTACACTACATTTTGCATCAGAAGCCATTTCCTATACAATTAAGGTTTTTGTACGACCACATCCATACTT
>NQII01001057.1:104205-151611 GCA_002778355.1 Clitarchus hookeri
ATATACATATATATATATATATATATATATATATAAAACTGAAGGATGGAAATGTGGCTTCCTTTTATTTTAATGCATCTGAAGTTTAGCACACTAAGCCGATGTTACTAACAATTGTATAATTATTATGTATGCAGTCTACTGTGAGCAGGTTTTTGCTACAAAATCTCATATTATATATATAGAGAGAGCAAGCAAAAGCGTGAGAGAGAGTGCAAAGAGTGTTAGAGAGAGTGTGAGACAGCATGCGAGAATGAGAGTGCGAGAGAGCACGAGAGAGAGGGAGCACGAGCGAGAGAGGGAGCACGAGCGAGAGAGAGAGCAACAGAGAGAGAGAGCAATAGAGCGAGCGAGAGAGAGAGCAACAGAGATAGAGAGAGAGCAATAGAGAGCGAGAGAGAGAGAGAGAGAGAGAGAGAGAGAGAGAGAGAGAGTGTGTGTGTGTGTGTGTGTGTGTGTGTGTGTGTGTGTGTGTGTGTATGTTTTCCTTCCTCAGACGAAAAGCAAAATACCATGTCACTAGAGCCTATGCACCGTATTTTGAGCCGATATTTTTAACTGTAACAACAAAATGTGTTACCATCAGTCCTACCAAATAAACTTAAATATTTCAATAGGCAATGTTTAACTAACAATTAGCATACCAAAAAAATTGGTAAAAACCATATTTTAACTGAACTATTTCTTATGAACTATTGCCAACACATAGCTACTCTCACTGTTGTTATTTTATATTGAATAAGAAATAAATAATACAAGTTACACAAAATGTTAAGTTAAAGTTTCATTTATTCAAGAATACAATACTTTACAGATAATCACGGTGTTATATATTTGTGGTATACAAGTTATTTGAAAAACAGGTGGACATGTTCTGCGGTTATTTTTCTAAGTTTTGTTTCAAAACATCCGAAGAAACTGTGNTATTTTTCTAAGTTTTGTTTCAAAACATCCGAAGAAACTGTGAATGAACTATATAATTTGTTACTGCTAGTCAATAAATATGCCAGCAAAATGCTAAAAAATGTTTAAAATTTCTTTTCAAAATGCTACAAGATGCGTTTCAAAATGCTATTTTCACATACCTCTACTTATTTGTTACAGAAAATGCAAACACTTGTATATGAGTCTGTTACCATTGCTGGCATTAGGGCCATAACGCCAGTTAAAATCAAAGTAAGGGGCCAATTTATATAGGGAAACAAACACACCAGCTAAGTTTCATTTCATCTGAAACACCTACATGTTATTATTTTTGCAAAAATCTTATTTTGTTACATGTACTAGTAAAAGTTGCTTTATCATTTGTTTCAGTCTGACCCTCAGAACTGCCACCAAAATTTTCAACTTCACTTGTTCAAACATCAGCTGATGCAGGCTTCTGTGTATAGGATCATGATGGTTTCATTTATACCATATTATCACACACAGGTTGTCATAAAAGTGCTGCAATTTGTGAGACAGGCTATTTCATGATGTAAAAATGTATACTCAAATCATCTGTTGAGTACCTACCAAAAATTAACAAAACTTTTGCTTAGAAAAACTGATGCAAAGAAATTTTACCATTTCTACATGTGAAACCTCCCACTGTCCAATGTTACCAACAGAGCAGCAAAACATCAAAGTTGAAGTGACAAACAGAAACAATCATGCCAAAACACGTGTACTCACCTTGATGCTCCTGACATCAAGCACGGCATAGGCATGCGTGGGCACCAGCCCCACCCGGTCCCCCTCCGCCTCGCTCATTTCCCCAGTGGCCACTGTTGCCAGCACATCACCCTTCTCAAGGCGTTTCAACAGCTTCTCAAACAGAGCATCGCTGTTGAAGTCTGGCTCTGAAGGTCGAATTGCAGCTCTCTCAGGGATCCAGCCCGTCAGAGCATGCAGGTCAATATTCTGTTAACACACACATTTCACATGCAGACAAGTCGAAATATGAAGGAAACTGTGTGAAGAGGGCAATTAATTACAGTATATCACTGCATAATCGCTGCCATTGCAAAATCGTCACACGTAATTTTTCAGTTAGAAAACTGGCAAAACTATTTATTATATACTTATGTTACAGTACATTTTTGTTTACATTCTTGCAATGTCTGCTGTGCCAGTGCTTGCCAGCTCATACATTGCACGTGGGAGAGAAAGGAAATGTTTTGAGTAAATAGCAACCCACAACAGTAACAAAAACTACACAGAAAATTCCCATAGAGGGGTACAATTTTTCGCGCGTACACGTGCGTGTGTGCGTGTGTATGCACCTATGAATGGATGAATGGCTACGGAACTCATTGCTGACTGGGTGAAAACAGTCTAGAACAGAAGACCTGGAGCTATGCTGGAACAGCTGGCAATGCTCGTAATAGATGGTTTTAGAGGCCATAAGTTACATAAATTTTGCAACTACTAGACATGTGNGAACAGCTGGCAATGCTCGTAATAGATGGTTTTAGAGGCCATAAGTTACATAAATTTTGCAACTACTAGACATGTTTACCTAGAGTTACCAACTTTTTTTTATTTGCCATAAGGGACACTTTTGATTACTCTACACAAGACATCTGACCCCAAAGAAATGATAGAGAAAATTGGAATAAAAAGAACAGTTTCAAATACTATCTGTAATGTGTTAGCCAGTATTACTCATCAGTCAACATTTTTTCTTAACATGTACTCAACAACAAAATAGTTGCAACTATAGCCGTGAATCNCAGTATTACTCATCAGTCAACATTTTTTCTTAACATGTACTCAACAACAAAATAGTTGCAACTATAGCCGTGAATCAGTGTGATTTGAATTTCTGTTTTAATCAGCTTTAAAGTAGATGACACCAACACACACTGTGAGAAAAGATACTGTACACATCTCAGCAAGCACTATTTCTACAAAAGTACTTGTTGATTAATGCTACCTATCGGTGTCAACTGCAACTATTTGCGGCCATTGTGTCAGAGCATTAGCGTAAATATACCTGTAAACTGGGAAGTTGTCAATTACTGACACAGCATTTATTAATATTCAATTTATATTAGTAATGGATTGATTCCAATATTNACTGGGAAGTTGTCAATTACTGACACAGCATTTATTAATATTCAATTTATATTAGTAATGGATTGATTCCAATATATTATAAATTCAGATTCCAAACCACATCTGTCATAGTACTCATCAATTTTCAATTTGATATTTGATTCTACTGACATTTTATGGTGTAGCTGAAGTAGCTGAGAATAAATTAATAAGGCAACATTTTAGGGACAGGAAAAGGGCAGATGCATTGATATCCTAAACCACAGAAGTTCTGATGACTATTTTTCTATTACAGATAGCCAGTTTAGTAGGCATTTGCAGCAAAACTAAAATAGGTAGACCTATACCTTTCTATCTTTCCCTCTTAAAATAGAGCAAAAGAAAGCAATTTTAAACTCTTGATACTGCTGTTATACACCTAANCCTTTCTATCTTTCCCTCTTAAAATAGAGCAAAAGAAAGCAATTTTAAACTCTTGATACTGCTGTTATACACCTAAATAAAATTCAAAAAAATTTCTACTACTTTAGTAGCCTTAAATGTGAATATTACATAATCTAAAAATTTCAGAGCTAAAAGAATGTTATAATATTACAAACTGCATACTTAAATCATCAGCAATTCTTTCCTTGGGATCTCAAAATAATTCACAGATGGATGTAAGTGGGTTAGTGTCTTTTTCCCCCAAAGATGACTAACCTTATACATTGTAAACAAGACTACTTACGGTATATAATTGTGTAATTGCGAAAACAAAATTTTTAAACTATGAGAAGTTTCTCCACGTTTATCGTAATATCCCCAAACTATCAAGGTTTGAAATCGGCGATTAACCTAATGCAAAACAGAAATAGTGTTGTGGTCTAACAAATTTTGACAGCTGGGTAGAAATCTTGAAAAATTCAACTTATCTGTTACAAATGAAATAGAAAAAAGTCTGGAAATTATGTAGTCACTTTTAAAATGCATTTGTGTCTTACTTCTTTTACACATTCTTCATGCTGGAAAATATGTCAGGAAAGTAAAATGCAAGCACNAAAATGCATTTGTGTCTTACTTCTTTTACACATTCTTCATGCTGGAAAATATGTCAGGAAAGTAAAATGCAAGCACGTACGTTGCACAAGGTGTGATATTTATCGAAGATGGATTAGCAGAGGAAGCAGTATTCCCACGGGCCAGGACAATACTTACCCAGCTTGATAGACACCTCTCTAAGTACCCACATTAATGGCACTATCACAGAAGTTATGCTNCAGGACAATACTTACCCAGCTTGATAGACACCTCTCTAAGTACCCACATTAATGGCACTATCACAGAAGTTATGCTTACTTCATGGCCATGAACTTGGCCAGCTCCTTCGACAGAGGTCATCTGTCCCATACATATGCCCCCTAACATTAAATGCCATTCTGTAAGTATATATTACAAATTAGTACATACCTACATTTTGTACACAGAGAACCTCTTGCTACTATGAAGTACTATAACAAGTATGGCACGCAATTACTATCAGGGCTCCGGTGGTGTAGCAGGTAGAGCACTCGCCTCCTGCCAAGGCAAACTGGGTTAGATTCCTGGCAGGGTCACTCTAGGATATTCACTTGTGGGAATCGTGCAAGACTATGCCACTGGTTAGCAGGTTTCATCGGGAATCTCCTGTTTTCCCACCCTAGCATTCCGGAACTGCTCCATTTTAACCTCGCTTCACCCTCATCTGCTGCCAAGACCTCGTTGTTAAAAGCCAACCCAATCTCTCCAATCCATTTCCACGCAATTACTATTACATATTTTGCTTTATTAATTAGAGTACAGTGGCCTCTCTACGTACCTACTGAAAATGGATGTGCCAAAAAACGGTATCCACTAAAAGATTTTTGTGGTTCCAACAAATTTGGATATAAATATAGTGGACTCTCGATGTACCAAAAATGCACATACCGATAAACTATATCCACAGTTAATTTTCAGTGTCCCACAAAACTCCTATATAAATAATGTAGGGATGGGTCGGTTCGGTTCTTTGGTTCCAATTTATACCGGTTCTTGAGGTTTGACTCGGAACCGGTTTTAGGTTGGCAATGGCAAAACTCTGTTGTTACAAAAATTACTATGGTATTTACTCATGTATAGCGCGCCCTTTTTTCCCTAACATAAATGAAAAAATTTCTGGGGTGCGTGCTTTACACGGAAAAACAATTAAGGAGTGGTAGTCGTAAACTGTTCTGCGATGTTTGGAGGGAAGTGTATGAGAATAGTCTGTTATCTCATCTCTCGCTCTTACATCAAAACTCCTCTCCCTTNGCGATGTTTGGAGGGAAGTGTATGAGAATAGTCTGTTATCTCATCTCTCGCTCTTACATCAAAACTCCTCTCCCTTCTTTCTCTCTCTCTTTATCTCAGCACTCCCTGGTAAACAACACTGCTAGCCGATCCATACATTCCTCCAAGCCTTCTTTGTTTGGTAGGATGGCCATGGGCCGGGAGTAAAAGAGGAAGAAGAGACGTTTTTTTTTCGAGGTGTCACATTCCAGTACGGCAAAAAAAAACCGGAGTAAAAGAGGAAGAAGAGACGGTTTTTTTCGAGGTGTCACATTCCAGTACGGCAAAAAAAAACCGGAGTAAAAGAGGAAGAAGAGACGTTTTTTTTTCGAGGTGTCACATTCCAGTACGGCAAAAAAAAACCAACAAGTCACTGTGTAAAAGACGCAAAAAAAAAAAGGCCCACCCAGACACCATAAGAGAAGCAAAAAATGATAAGAAATCTGGCCGCCCACCCAGCTGTTGACCTTCTTTTAACGAACTTTTGTAGATTAGGTTACCTTTATCATACAGCATGCCACAATGTTTTGGTTTGGGGCTATGAGTTATTTAATTAAAGTATTTTCCAAACATATCACAATCACCACATATTAATGTAAAAAAAAGAATAATTTTTTNAGAAAAAAAAACCCGGGAGTAAAAGAGGAAGAAGAGACTTTTTTTTTCGAGGTGTCACATTCCAGTACGGCAAAAAAAACCCGGAGTAAAAGAGGAAGAAGAGACGTTTTTTTTTCGAGGTGTCACATTCCAGTACGGCAAAAAAAACCAACAAGTCACTGTGTAAAAGACGCAAAAAAAAAAAAAGGCCCACCCAGACACCATAAGAGAAGCAAAAAATGATAAGAAATCTGGCCGCCCACCCAGCTGTTGACCTTCTTTTAACGAACTTTTGTAGATTAGGTTACCTTTATCATACAGCATGCCACAATGTTTTGGTTTGGGGCTATGAGTTATTTAATTAAAGTATTTTCCAAACATATCACAATCACCACATATTAATGTAAAAAAAAGAATAATTTTTTACATATTTACTAACCTTAAATTAATTTAATACAACAAGTTTATCTGTATACATTAAAACTTGTCTTCACACTTTGTTATTGTTCAATTCTTCCATATAACGATTAAATAAAACATTTAATGAATTTTACCTGCATTGGTTTAATAAAGTTGCAAGCAAAAGGAAAGTATTCAAAATAGAACCGAAAACTGGAACCAATATTTAATTGTAGAATCAGCACCGGAACCGGAAACGACATTTTTTGTTATTCGACCCATCCCCAATTCTAATAACAAGGTTAGAAGTTGTATTTCATTGAGGTGCATGTCAGAACCCTCATACTAAAATCCCACATGTATGGAAATTTTTTGACAGTCCACTGATAAATGGTAGATAGGAAGTCTACTGTAAAGATAAAACTATCTGCTTTTATCATTTATCAAATACTGCATCAATCAAAAAATATTTTGCTACAGTCACATAAGATTTCATGCAATTATTATTTTTAAGCTGGTTATTTATGCACACATCTAATAACAGGGTGTGAAATACATGAAGCATGGTGCTCTCCAGTTCAGCTGATGTTCGCGAGTCAGGCGCAACCTTACTCCTGATAGACGCAAAGTGTTAGGTGTGGTTTTGAGTGATTAATTATTGAAGACAGTAAAGGAATTAATTTTAATTGCCTTATTTATTTATTTCTGTCTCAAAATCACACATTTTTTTGAACTGAAATAATATTAATTACTTCAGAAGGCAGACATTTGACATGTGCGCATAGCATCACTGACGTAAGTATAAATATGCCGCATGGATTGAGTAAGCTTCAGCTGTCCTCTGTGATACTTGGCAGAGCTAGTTTCCTCCCCTTATACGATAGGCAGGGTGGGAGCTAGTATGCCTAGCAAACAGTATAGCGTCTTTGTGCTCTCCCTCTACGTGCCAACTGGTTTAGAAGAAGAAAGGTAGATTGTTTCACTCCTACTATAGCTGAGGCTTCTTCTTATCCGTCTCTCCTGCCATGAACACACTGCCCGATTGATAACCTCTCCACGTGTTCTCAGCTGATTGAGTATGTATATATTGATATTGAAAATTCAGTTTGCATTCAATGTCATATTATTTTCTATTCTANAAGGTGTGGTTTTGAGTGATTAATTATTGAAGACAGTAAAGGAATTAATTTTAATTGCCTTATTTATTTATTTCTGTCTCAAAATCACACATTTTTTTGAACTGAAATAATATTAATTACTTCAAAAGGCAGACATTTGACATGTGCGCATAGCATCACTGACGTAAGTATAAATATGCCGCATGGATTGAGTAAGCTTCAGCTGTCCTCTGTGATACTTGGCAGAGCTAGTTTCCTCCCCTTATACGATAGGCAGGGTGGGAGCTAGTATGCCTAGCAAACAGTATAGCGTCTTTGTGCTCTCCCTCTACGTGCCAACTGGTTTAGAAGAAGAAAGGTAGATTGTTTCACTCCTACTATAGCTGAGGCTTCTTCTTATCCGTCTCTCCTGCCATGAACACACTGCCCGATTGATAACCTCTCCACGTGTTCTCAGCTGATTGAGTATGTATATATTGATATTGAAAATTCAGTTTGCATTCAATGTCATATTATTTTCTATTCTAGAAGGTTTGAAAGTTTGCGGTCGACTTGCATTTGGTGTCAGCTTAAAATCTATTATATACAATACTTTGTGATGTTACATTCTTTATTTAGGCAAACTGAAGAAATGTTTTTAATACATTATTTACAGTAATACTTATTTCAAAATTACCATTTTTAATCTGTTTATAAGTTAATCTTTATTCATAGATAATGTACAGCTCTCACTATATTCAACATGAAGTTCAAAACAGTTAGAAGTTGTATTTTATTGATGTACATGTCAAATCCTCATCTACTGAAATTCTGCATGTATGGAAATTTTTTGGCAGTCCCCTGAAAAACGTAGACAGAGAATCCATTGTACTGAACACATATGCACACACACATGCATATGCACACAATCTCCTCAACAATAAGCACAGTGTTTCAACAAAGTAAAAGTAAAAATTATTACCACAAAGTGGTGCCAAATCATTCCCACAGCCTGACCACTAAGAGAGAAACATAGGTGATTCTCTCCCAAATCCTACAGTACATAACGTAATGCTATCCAAGCACGCTTATTCCTCTGCTTCTTCTCGCCCTGCTTTCAAATAAAACTACTACCGAGTGCATAATCTAGTTGTACTCCGTCATTATCACACCACCTCCCCTCCGTCCACCCAGTCTGCTGTCAAGGAGGGAAAATGATTTACCTCTGAACAATCTACCAGTGCCCACTGCATGTATACCAGGGTGCAGAGAACTGGTACTAACTTCACATTCACCTAAACATAAAGCCTGCCAGCTCTGTACACTCAGAAATCATACAAAAAGAAAACTAATAGCCACTAACTTTATGTCTCTCTTAAGAAGAATAAAACTTGCATAACCTGAAAAATTCAAAATTTCTTGGCTGCAACAATATTTATAACAACTTTGAAGTCACTCAATGCATGTATACTAATGTTTGTATATACTCATAAATTAGATCCAGAGATCCAGAAAACTGCTAACTTTTAGATGTGGCATTTGATTAACCATTAACAAACTTTAAAAAGATGGACAGTATTACTACATATTAGCTTCAAAATTCTCAAGCGTGGTACTTAAAACAAAGTATTTCAATAAGCAGGTGTGCCCTTCACATTTGCAATTAGTTTCTAGGTACCTGCAGACAATCAAGAATTTGATCAGCGCTTGATTACATCCAAAATTATCTAAGAATTGCTATTGAGCAAACATAGTAGTAATGTAGCAACTCACACTGTTGGAGCCTGGGAAATCGTAGCCACCCATGACCTTCATGTAGGCCTTCTCGAGAAGAGAAATCCACAGCTCATTGCGATTGCTTGAGTACGAACACAGCAGTTCCCCATGCTTCCCCAATGGCAGCTGATCGTCTATTATAATCTTTCGGGGGACCCCATTTATGTGCAGCTTCACCATGTACTTCCCTGCACACACATCATTCACTACTCTGCACTCTCTTACTATCAATTTTAATTACAATGTTGAAAATGAAATATACAAATTCACACATATTCACAGATTAATTCTTGTAGATACCCTCGTGGGCATGCACACAAATACACACATGTAGTTGGGCAACGTATTTTCGTATGCAGAATGTATGAATGCAACATCTTGCTGGTTGGACCACCATCTTCAGACTACAAGTATTGATGGCAGATAAATGGTGGTTCAGCATCAAGTGGTGTGTTGTTCCTTGTAAAACCTACCAGGTACAGGGATGGATTTCCCATTAGGCCGACTAGGCCTTGGCCTAGAGCAGCACTTTTTAAGGGGTGGCATTGCATAATGGACAAAATATAATTTTTTTTTCATTGTGTTTGGCTGTGTACTAAAATAAAATTAATAAGAAATCTGAAATAAATCCAATCAAAGTGAGAGTGAATCGTATCTGATCAATATAATACAAACCCTTTTTCATGTTGTCTGCATATTTACCAGTGTCAGCTTCAATAGCCTTATTATATGGAGAGAGAAAATGGAATATACAGAGCTTGTAACTTTTTTGTACCTTGATCTTCGTCATTTTCGGTTTTCAAGTTTTGCTGCGTTAGTAGCTGACGAGTGGTAGTAGATTGTTTACAATTCTATGAAATGTTTTATTTATTGTAACACATGTAAAGTTGTCGTTCATTTTTTATAATTAAAAAGTTTTACTAATACTGCAAGCTACGAGCATGATGGCAACATGTGAAGTTGTGAAGTAACTGTGTTTAACATTTTAAAATGGAAACATTTTTTCTTCATTAACAGCAATCACCAGGAAGTATTGTATATTTATCTTTAAAACTGTGTAAATGCAAAACATTTGAGAGAAGCAGTAAACCAACACAAATTTTATGAATGAAACAAATACACTTGACAATAAATTAGTACAAATAATTGTGTACATAATAATTGTATTACCAATTAAAGTAATAAAATATCACAATTGTAAAAATATATTAATTCTATTCTTCATTCTATCTGAGCTCTAATGAAAATCTCTTTACTGCCATAACAATAGATAATAACCAAACTGATTTCAAACAGAACATTGAACTTAATGGAAAATGTTATTATGGCGGTATAATTGAACTGTGTCCATTGCCGACCATGACACTAAATAAAAATCTCACACAAACACAGAACTGAGCAAAAACCAAAATCGAAAAAACCTTTTACAACACCTCAGACATATAAGTGGGAAAAACTGTTTCTTTTGCAATGAAAAATAAATGTGCAAATAATTAAACTGACAAAAAGACAACTAATTATTACAAAACAGGACAGACAACAAAAGCAAACCAAAAGAAAAAACAAGATGACAAAAACAAAAATATCACACAAGTGAACAAAACAGTGCAAAAAACAATATCAGTGGACACAGCCAAACAATTAAAACTAAAAAAATTTAAAAAAAAAAACACAAAAATAGGCCAAAAACTACAATGAAACACAAGTCAGGAGAAAGTATTCCTTGTCAGATTATGAAACCAAATAAGTCAACACTATGAACAATATAGGAACCCCAAAAATAACCAGAGAAATGAATAGATAAACCAACAGAAAATAAACAGCAATGAAAAATGATCCAAAAACAATAACAAGTCTTCACAACCTTTCGAGGCCTGAAATTTGTCCCCTTCTTCAGGTGAGACACTGGAAGAAAAATCGCAGTAGACAGGCTTGACGTGACATTCTCCAGCCGGCGGTCTCCACAAATGTAAAAAAGCAGAGTAAACCAGTTCTACGCCACATGTTTTCATTTGTCAATGAATACATCTCTCTCTTTCTGGACCATGCGGCCTTCTCTTACCAACACGCCACATCGTGTCTACAGAACAGCGCAGCAGTGATCAACCTACGCCCAAGACGCTGTGCGTCCGCATTTGTCGGCATATTGTGTGTATTGTAAATTTTCATTGCACATATTCTTTTGCTCACATTACGGTATTTTTAGGTGTGTATCATACATGTTTATTTCTCAACTTAATTTACTTTAGGGCTTTCAGTGTTTACTAGTGTTTATTTACTGCAACTTCTCAAACTTGACTGAAGTGATTAGTGTTTATCAATGTTCATCATGATTACTATGTTGTTTTATGTTGTTTACCCTAGTGTTTATCATAGTTGATCACGTTCATCTTACTTATTATCCAATTTTTACCTTCATGTGTGTGCTCTAGTAGCTAGTCTAAATTATTATTTATCAGTGTTTGCATTGTTTATATCATTGTTTACCTTTCTATTGCCACTTGATTTAGTGTATTGCACTTCACTACACATTGTTTTCGTTGCGCTTCATTACAGAAAGGCAATATTTATGCACTTTCCTAATTAAATTTATTTAGTGTCTATCATACTTTGCCTATTATCACATTTCTTATAGCATCTATTTACTCTAGTGCTATGTAGCCTTGCACCTTGTATTATTTTATGTCCCTCAGCATCAGGGCATTTCAAGTATCTTTGATGTTGGTTTACCTAGTTATCTACATTTCCATTTTGTCAATTAAGTGTCTTTGCGTGTGTTTCTTGTGTAATGCCACGTTTTTCAAAACTAAGTTTCGCCATCCTACATTCTCTGTACTGCTGTTTACATTGTCCTGCGACTGTGAATGTGCACCTTGCTCCACGCAAAGCAGCACATAGACTGCTCTCGTCTGTCTGCTACAGCTCGTTGGCCAGCCGTAGCATGCCCCCCTGCACTATGGCNATTTTGTCAATTAAGTGTCTTTGCGTGTGTTTCTTGTGTAATGCCACGTTTTTCAAAACTAAGTTTCGCCATCCTACATTCTCTGTAATGCTGTTTACATTGTCCTGCGACTGTGAATGTGCACCTTGCTCCACGCAAAAGCAGCACATAGACTGCTCTCGTCTGTCTGCTACAGCTCGTTGGCCAGCCGTAGCATGCCCCCCTGCACTATGGCGCCCCTCCCCTTGGAAGTGGTTCCATTCCACCAGCAGGCCACCAGTGGGACACCAGCACCAGCCAACCACGTTCTGGCCAGCCAGCCGGCACCTCAACCACCGACAGGCGAAACCCAAGCCAGCCTGCCCCGCCGCCTGCTCCAACAGGAGCCGAAGATAGCAGGGGCGAGCCAGCGACTGTGGAAGGGAAACAACGTCAGTGGTAAGCTAGCCCAACCACGTGTGCCCAACGCCCCGAGGCATCACCTTGCCCTCACAGAATTTGTGCCCAGTATGCGTCCAACACGCCCGACTTTATATAAAGAACCTGTGCGGGACAACAACCCATCATCCAGATGCCTCCACACTAGAGTCCGCCCCCTACCTGCGCAACTGACTTTCGCAGAAACAAAAGCACCCTACTTTGACATGACGTCCCATTCCCTAGGTCGCCACATGTCAAAGTAAGAAGGGGTTTTTAGTGGCGCCCAACATGGAGCCACTGGTAGTTTAACTGCGTTCGATTAGCAGGACCAAGTCAGTACGAACCTGAGATTACGAGAACGAGTCAGACTAAGCAACCTAGAAACTAGATTATAGACTTCCGGGAGTTTTGAAACACCCTGTTATGCTCAACCTAACCCCTAATATGTCCGAAGGAGGGGAGAACATAATGAACCCAGTTGTGGCCACCGCCATAGCCAACGAGCCTGGAAAGAACACGAACGAAAGGTGCTGGCACGCCACATGCACCAGCCTAGGCCAATACATAATACAATGCACTGCCTAGCACGTTATCATTATTGCTGCCTACGGTGGAATGAGGCACCTAAAGATACAGATTGCCTTGAGTACAGCTGTGAAGCCTGCCACTTGCAGCAAGCCGCCTGGTGCGACTAGCTTAACTGTGAAGAGCGGGGCATTAACACGGTGTGTTGCATAACATGCGCCCAGACCTTCCACCTTGCCTGTCCACCTGTCTAGGCTGGCCTGATGAGAGAATCACGCAACCAGGGTTCGTATACCACTGCAAAGTGTGTTGCCACGCATAAGACAACAGGCCTAGCAACCCAGGACACCACGCTACCAGTACCGTTAGACATGTTGAACCACAGCTTCCTGAATTTGCCACCCGCCCGCAAGAGGACCCCGTATTTTTTACCGAGCAATGTGGAAAAGAGTTTAGAGACTGTGGCAAGCCCGTAAAGCAATGGGTAAAGCGCACTTACAAACAGATGTTGGGAAAAGCCCTTGATAGGTGGAATCGCTATAGGGAAGTTCATCACGAAGTGGGAACAGCTATGCAGCCAACTCATCAACCAGTTTTCAGGGGAGGAGGTGCTCGCCCGCTTAACCTCCAAATTCCACGGCAAGTACCAAACAGCAGACGACAAAGCTGAAATCCCCATAAGACGCAAGGTACAAATGTATCAGCGTATTATGCCCGACAGAAATGAGAAGGGTTGTGTCAGAGCAATCACTAAAATGCTACTCCCCAACATCAGAAACCTTCTTCAAATCCCACACCCACAAACCGTGGACGAATTAGTGGAGAGGGCCCAGGAGACAGAACCAAATAACAAGGCTCAAGCAGCCTGAAATTATCAAAACCCAAAGAGGAACCCAAGATGCCTGTACTACGAACTGAACCAGCCCCAGTACCGATGCCCAAGCTGCCTAAATGTTGGTTCTGTCTGGGCTTTCATTTCAACCGAGTCTGCACAGTCCAAAAGAAAACCACAGAGAGAAGGTGGAAGAACAAACCCCAACCACGAAGCGAACAGTCCCACAGCTAGGACTAACCGTAACAAGCAACGAAGTGAAGACCAGGGAAACGACCGGACCGGGGTGCCCAGTGGACCACCAGTTCAGGTGGCGTCAGGTCCACCCCCACCATTCTGATGTTAAACAAAGGGGATGACTCTCCCAAGGCTCCACGCATCAAAGTGACTGTCAATGGGAAAACAGCCCTCACTCAACTAGACTCTGCGCTGACTGGAAATTTCGTGCGTAGTGACCAACTTACCGCCAATCAGCGCGCCGAACTCCAACCCAAAGAAAGAAGGGTGCACATGGCCCAACCTAACCAATTCTTTAAAATAGAAGGCACTGTTAATCTTCGTTATAAGGTTGGAAATCACAATCATAAGGCCAAATTCCTAGTCACCTTCCACATAGGAGAGGAATTAATTTTGGGGCAACCTTGTCTGCAAAGCCAACATTGCATTATAGATTGTGGGCAAAAACGCCTCTATAACGGCAACCAAAAACTGGGACCCCGAAGGCNGTGCAACTATAAATTGGGACCCCGAAGGCTAGAGGCAGGACCTGCGATGTTAAAACCAGAGGAGATCAACAACCAAGAACGGATGAAGGAGGAGGAGGATTGGGAGAGAATGACCCCACCTCCTGCCTCACTACACAGCCCCGAGGAAGTGATCCCACTGCAGCAGCTGCAGGTAAGCAGGTACACCCTGAGCTACCATTAACAGCAAGACCCAGAGGTTAAATACCAGCTCGCCAACTTACCCCACTGGTACAAACTACGAGACACGTTGGTTTGGTCCCGCAACGGGAATCCGGGGGCCAAGTGGAAGTTGTGGGTCCCCCACAGCCTTACGACCGTGGCTATGCGAGCACCACCAATGTCACTGTCAAGCTGGACACCCCAGAATAAAAGACATGCTGAGATACAAAGACCAGCATTACATTTGGGACAGGATGAGCAGAGACATTAGGCAGTATGTCAACAACTGCGAGGTATGCTGTAGTCAAAAACATACCCCATGCCCAAACCCTCTGACACATCACATCGTCAAAAACCACAGTGGACTCACTTAGCGGTGGATTTGATGAGCTCCTACCCCCGCAGCACCAGAGGGAACAGCTACTTACTGGTCATCACAGACAAGTTCTCTTGATGGGTAGAAACGTTTCCCCTACCCAGCCAAGAGACCCGGGGAATCCTTCAGAAGTTCAAAACATAAATCTTTCCCTGCTGGGGATATCCAAAAGAGATCCTGACGGATAATGGGACCCAGTTCACTAGTATGGCCTGGAAGAAGGACCGAGATGTGGACGACCCCACAATATCACCCATAGGCTAACCCTACTGAGTGGAGGAACCAGGAGTTGAGAAGCCTCCGACTAAGTGTGGGAAATGACCATAAACATTGGGATACCCATCTGCCGGATATTCTCTTCACCTTGAGGTGGCGAAACAATGAGGCGACCGACACCTCTCCTAGCGAATTGCTCTTCGGCAAACCTATATCGAGACCTGGGGACTCGCAATGGGAGACAGAACCTACCACAATGCCCCAGCCAGAGAGAGTGCACGTGGAAGTGCTCAACCGCTAACAACAAGCCAGATAAGCCCAAGAAAGGTATATTGATTGCAAATACCCCAACACGAGGATAAAACTATTCAATATATGAGAAAAGGTGCTACTCCGGAACCACCCGCTGAGCTAAGGACAAGGTCAGTGCCAGCTTGGCACAGAAATGGGAGGGCCCATGTAATGTCGTTGGGAGGCAAGAGAACGTCTACTGGACGGAAGACCTCCACGGTAGAGTAAGGAAGGCTACCCGAGGGCAGATGAGACCCTGCCCCCCAGATCCAACAACCGTGGACGAAGCTCCAGACGGAGGGAGGATAAGCCAGATGAAACAGAACCTCAAACAGGATGCAGCCATTAACAGCAGAAGAAACCAGCTCCAAAAGGTAAGCCCCAAGCCGTCGACCCTCACCTCCAAGACGTAGAAGAAGGTTCAATGTCGCCGGTAGCCGCTGAAGGACACACACCTACTGGAGCCGCCACCATAGTAATCTACAGGCCGCTGAGGGGAGCTATGTCCATCTGGACTCTGCCTCCACACCTTCTAGATACCAGCCACACTGATCAACACAAAGAAGCTCCCGAGCTAGTTGGTCTCAGCTCTCATGGCGATCAACGCTGGACCGCAAGCCCTGGCTGATGCTAATTTGCTCATGCTTCGCCGAAGAAGCAGATGAGCCCAGCAGTGAAGCAGTGCCGATTGAACCCAGTCCTACAGGCGAGGTACAGACGGGTACCAAACCTTGACCTCCGCTCGACCAGAACAAAGCAAACACGCCAGACAGAAGTGACGGACCNCCATTAACAGCAGAAGAAACCAGCTCCAAAAGGTAAGCCCCAAGCCGTCGAACCTCACCTCCAAGACGTAGAAGAAGGTTCAATGTCGCCGGTAGCCGCTGAAGGACACACACCTACTGGAGCCGCCACCACAGTAATCTACAGGCCGCTGAGGGGAGCTATGTCCATCTGGACTCTGCCTCCACCCCTTCTAGATACCAGCCACACTGATCAACACAAAGAAGCTCCCGAGCTAGTTGGTCTCAGCTCTCATGGCGATCAACCCTGGACCGCAAGCCCTGGCTGATGCTAATTTGCTCATGCTCCGCCGAAGAAGCAGATGAGCCCAGCAGTGAAGCAGTGCCGATTGAACCCAGTCCTGCAGGCGAGGTACAGACGGGTACCAAACCTTGACCTCCGCTCGACCAGAACAAAGCAAACACGCCAGACAGAAGTGANTCAACCTCCAAAACTAAGGCAGCAGGTACAGGAAAACGACGTGGAGGCCCACACGTAAATTCACGTAGCCCTACCCAAATACGCAGCTTTGCGACCGCGGAGAGACAGAAGCGAGTGACAGACGAAGCAATAAGGAGGGAAAAGTGTATTTATTGTAAGAAAAGACAGGACTCATAAATTACTAAGTGANCGAAGCAATAAGGAAGGAAAAGTGTATTTAGTGTAAGAAAAGACAGGACTCATAAATTACTAAGTGATATAAATAATCTGGGGTTACCAAGACGAAATGATGTCATAGTTAAGTGAAAAAGTAATACAGTACTTTTGTAAAACAACGTGCTGACAAGAACAGTTTACGACCAATTGTGAAAGTGATAAAGATTGAATCCGGTCCAGAGTGAAGCACACCAACAACAATAGACTCCAGCGGCATGCCTAGGAACCAGGGAACCAGATAGTAAGTACGTCATCCGATAAGATGCAGGAAGTAACCGGCGGGAGGTTAACAGATTGGGGAAAGACTGTGAATATCAGCCAACAGAAAAATTTATACATGTGAATATTGAAAGCTATGTTCTATTCCAGTGTCATGTTTTTAAGCACTTTTTTTAAAGCTAATACAGGTGACCCATACGTAATTGTAAGTAGTTTAGCTTAATTTTTTATTGAAGTGTAACTCACCTTATAAACAGGATTGTATTTAGTAGAAGGGAAAAGTACACCGCTCAGGTTGGAACCCAGTACCACACATAACGTGTCCCTGCCGTGAGACACACAGGAGGGGATAGAGAGTAGCCCGCTTAAAAATTCACCCTCAGCGCCATGGCAGTTTGGACTAGCTCCCTTTATTCCCTAAGTGTTAAAAAAAATGTGTCGCATGTAAATTATGTTTTTTTATTGCAGAACCTAGACTGTAAAATATTATATGTAAAAAACCAGAGCCCTCAGCTATTCAGTGTGAGCGACATGTGTTCTTTCCTCAACCTAGAAGGGGCGGTTCATTCACTCGGGTCCCCACCGTGTGACACTCTCTCACACCAAGCGAGGGTAGCGATAACTAATTGCCAGCCCAGCACCCGCAAGAGAGAGAAAGAGACCATGCAACTCTGAAAGATGAGCGCCACGCTGTTGCCCAGCATAGCCAAAAAGGAAAGAAGAGCAGCAGCACCAGAAGCCAACCAGTCACCTTAAGGGGTCTGTCTGACTACACCCCTTTGCCCAGAATCGCATAGATAATTCTCAGTCACAAAGGAGGGGAAGGGGGGCCAATTGTCACGTGATGCTTCCTATAAAATATTCTTTTCATCTTCACATCATCACGTGCCCCCAAGGGAGTTGAACATAGACTTGCTGCCTCTGAGGCCAGCAGTGTCAATGTATTGAAAGGAAGTCATGTCATTGCCCCGCAGCTTGTTAACTCGCTAAGAAGCTGCAAGCGGCGGATACTGCCAGCACAGCTGCCCAAACCAAACTGCTGCCACCCCGCTAAGAATGGCAGCACAGTCGCAGCCCGAACCCAAGGGAGTGGCGGCCGAAGTGCTTGAGACACGAAAGACCCCCGAGCCGGCAGGAATATAACGCAGTGCACCAGGCAGAAACGCTAGTTGTTCACGTAGCTCGCCTTAGCATCAGTCGTACAGTAGAACCTCGATTAACCATCACCCTCGGGACCGGGACCATGACGGATAACCGAATAGACGGATAACAGAAATAATAATAGCGCCGCTACAACTTAGCACGTAGACAGTGTTTGGTGTGGCAACATCGCAATTCACTGCCTTGCATGTTATAACTGCGCCATTGTAAGTCCTAATTGTGATGATTGCTGCGCAGTACTTAATGTGAAATGATTTTAAAAGAGAAAAAACAAAACCACGCCAGTTCAAGTGAAAAATACTTTATTAAAATATTTTATTAAGAAAACAATGAAATATCAACTATACATGTACGTACTGTACTCTAAAAACTTACGTTACCGGTACAGTATTTAGTTTTTAAAATAATCCGTCATTTTCTTTTGTTTCTTTCCCCGTCGAGCTTTTTGGGCGGCCATGTTTCTGATTTTTCTGAGAAGAAGCACCTGGGTCCCGGTAGCCTCCTCTTGACGCTCGAACCAGTCAATGCACTGTGTTAACATCGATTCCGCTTCTGAATGGGTGATTCCTGGGTTGTTATCAAGCGCCGGTTCAGCTTCTTCCACGTCTTCATGATCACCACCGTCATCAAGTTGCAAAACATTGGAAACAATTTCATCATCACTCAAGATTTGAAAGCCTCCATCCTGATTGTCACTGTTTAACCAGTCTGTCACTTCTTGAGTTGATAAAGTTTCATCTATCAGTCCGTTGTTACAAAGCTGCACTATTTCGTCAACACTGACAGGCTCATGTTCTGCAGATTCCTCAGTAGAAGGTTCAGGCCATAATTTATTCCAAGCGTTCTTCAGGTTTGTTGCCGTGAGATCTGACCACGCGTTGGCAACATTAAAAATTGCATCCTTGATGTTGTATGTTCTCCAAAACTCCTTAACCGTTGTAGCGTCGTCAGAAGACAGCAAACTTTCAATAAAAGCCTTCCTGTAGCGTCGCTTCATGTTCTCAATCACACCCTGGTCCATGGGCTGAATGAGAGGTGTTGTGTTTGCAGGAAGAAAGAAACACTTTATTTTACCGTCATCACTTTGAAGTTCATTGTAAGGGTGGGAAGGGGCGTTGTCCATGAGCAACAATGCTTCCTGTGGTAATTTCTTCTCTGCAAGATGAGCTCTTACTTGGGGAACAAACACTTTGTGAAACCAGTCGAAAAAAATCGTTTGGTCCATCCAAGCGTTTTTTTGAGCATAGTAATTTACTGGTAAAGCGTTCAAATTCAAATTTTTAAATGCACGGGGTTTTTTAGATTTTCCTATCACTGCTAAGGGTAATCTATGATTGCCTGTGGCATTTGCACACACCATTGCAGTGATTCGATCTTTTTGGATCTTAAAACCTGGAGCAGATTTTTCTGAGAATGAAGCCAGTGTCTTTTGTGGCAGAGCTTTCCAGTTAAGTCCAGTTTCGTCACAATTATACACTTGTTCCCTACTGAGATTAAGATCGTACATTTTTGCAGTAAATTCTGCTCTAAAGCCCTCTACAACAGCACTGTCTGAGCTAAGTTTTTCGCCGGTAATGTCCAGTTGTCGAATGCCGTGACGAAACTTAAACTTTTCAAGCCATCCCATGCTGGCTTTGAAGGTTGGGTCGCCATCTAGTTTTTTGTTCATGTCCATCGCCTTCGTCACTATAATGGGTCCAGAAAGGGGTATCCCTTGGCTTCGGGCTTGAACGAACCACTGATAAACAGCACTATCGAGTTGTTCAAATTTTGCTGGTCTCATTGTTTTTCTAGTCTTGACATCTCCATCTGTGTTTTGCATTTTTGATACGTGTTCCTCAATTTTATCTGCATCACGTTTTAAATCATTTACGGTTGTTCTTGCAACACCATAAATCTGAGCCAGACTTGTAGCTGTTTCACCTTTCTTCAATCGTTTAATAATTTCTAGTTTTTTGTCGAGTCCCAAAACCACACGTTTCCGTTTCTCAGCCATAACAGAAGAGCAACCCACACTACGTATAAACAGCACTGTCAACAATAAACGGTAAAGCACGAACACTAGTAGGCACTGCACTCGAAATCGGCAAAAACTTCGGTTCACTGTAGTAAGCCACGCACCGTACTGAACTGAAACAGTAGCAGTGGAATGCAGAAGACAGTGTAAGGGGGGGTGGGCGCGCAAACCCAAGGTCACTGCCCTTGCCGCCAATGACTCACGCACAGTGCAGGTGTACAGTACAGTCGTCACTACTCATCATAGAGCCTCGACAGACAATCCGGCTCAGCGCTGACGCGGAAACATACAATTTTTTACGCGATCGCCCCACCGCCAATTATCTCTGACTGCCATAAAAGGGTGACGGTTAATCGAGGTTCTACTGTACTAAGTATCTCTACTAGCCACAGTCCTCCTGAGGACTCTCCCGAGAGCTTCAGAGTTCTACCAGATCTTCTTCACAGATACCTTCTCTACCGGAGCAGCCGAAGAGTCGTCACTACCCCTGATACTTGCAGTCAAGAATCACCACACCCAACACGTACACCACATATGATGCCCCGGGTCCCTTCAGGACTACAAGCCACAATTAGAGTTTAGTTGTTTTCATGGCTACTTAATTGTTTGCTCTCACCAGCTCTTGAAGCCAGTCTCCACAAGCAGGCCCCTTCACCTGTCTTGCTCTAATACCAAGTACATTGAACAACTAGTGTGCATAGATGTAGGAGGTAGTACGGGTCACCGTGTTCTAGTCTCAAGAGAATAAAACACGTATTCCAGTTAACTTCTGTCTTTCCTTGCTCTGAAGTGAACATGTGTCTTTCCCTAGCAGACACACTAGAAGAGAGCGGCAGGAGACCGCGAATTGGCAACAGTTTCTGATGTAGAGTATGACTGGGGGCAACCCCTAACCAGGACTGCACATACGTTGCACACACAACAAAGTAGACGGCCACCCATACTGTGGACCAAGTATGTGAAGATGCCTAGTGTGCACGTACGATAGAGCACCAACCACTAGAAAGACAAATGAAGAAGCATCTGGGCCAAATAAGTCAGCAAACCCATTCCCTCCAGAGCGTATAAACTGGCCGGACGGGGTACCAGGCCTGGCAAGGCTAGACACAGGAACTTCTGGAGTNGGGCAACCCCTAACCAGGACTGCACATACGTTGCACACACAACAAAGTAGACGGCCACCCATACTGTGGACCAAGTATGTGAAGATGCCTAGTGTGCACGTACGATAGAGCACCAACCACTAGAAAGACAAATGAAGAAGCATCTGGGCCAAATAAGTCAGCAAACCCATTCCCTCCAGAGCGTATAAACTGGCCGGACGGGGTACCAGGCCTGGCAAGGCTAGACACAGGAACTTCTGGAGTACACTCTAGTTAGGGGTTCGTTGCCTGCCACACTCTACAGGCACCTTTTCAGTCCATGAAGTTCGCCCACCAACAAGGGAGCAGGAGGAACGCGTGGAGGACAGCTGCTATTTTTGCATCTTGCCACTCCATAAGTAATCAACGTATACCAGCCCTCAGCTGTATATCACCCCGGGAAAAAGCAGAAACTCCCCGACACTTAGTGGAGCCTCACTTCACTACCATCCCTGCCAACCTCGTTGGCCGTGCAATTAGGGTTTCCAAAGCTGCCAATCCCATTGTCAAATTACATTGCCAGGAGTACACTCTCCCCTTGGGAGTGGTTCCATTCGACCAGCAAGCCAACCAAGTTCCGGCCAGCCAGCCAGCACCTCAACCACCCACAGGTGACACCTGAGCCAGCCTGCCCAGTTGCCTGCTCCAGCCGGAGCCGAAGACAGCAGAGCCGAGCCAACGACTGCCGAAGGGAAACAACGCCAATGGTGAGCTAGCACAACCACGTGTGTCCAACGCCCTGAGGCATCACCTCGCCCACACAGGCCCAGAAGGCGCCTGACGCACCCGACTTTATATAAAGGACCTGTGCGAGGCCGACGAGCCATCATCCAGACGCCTCCACAGTAGAGTCCACCTCCTACCTACACAACTGACTTGCGCAGAAACATAAGCATCCTACTTTGACGTGACATCCCATTCCCTAGGCCGTCATGCATCAACGTAGTCTACTTCTGCGGGTTACAGTACAATTGGATAGCTAAGAGATAGTATGGACCACCGTGTCTATTCCTCTGAGGAATACAGACAGTCTCTGACAGACTTCTACCCCAGGTGGGGATATCCACAGAACCTACTTACCAATAATGGCAGGCAATTTACCGGCAGGAAGTGGCGAGAATTGTGTACCCATTGGGGAGTGTAACACCTGAAGACTGCAATCTACAATCCACATGCCAACCCCACAGAGCGCCGCAACCAGGAGCTCATGACACAGTTGCGGCTCTGTGTGGGTGACAAGTACACCACCTGGGCCGACCATCTGCCCGCCAACCCTCTTCACCCTCCGTCAGCGTGTCAATGCCGCCACCGGCAAGTCACCTGCTAACGTCCTGCTGGTCTACACTATCAACCTACCTGGCGAGTCTGACTGCCTGCGGCAGAAGAGGTGACCCAGTCAGTAACGCCCGACGTGAACAGCATCATAGGGAGCACCAAGAGATACACACTCACCAGTGAGGCTACATCGCGCAATGGCTGCCTACCACAATGCGACCACCACCTCAACTGTGACCCGGTTAGCACATCTACGACCGTGCATACCGACAGTCCGCAGCCTGCAGAGACTTCTGCGCAAAATTTGCTGCAAAATGGAGAGGGCCACACGTGATTCCACGAGCCATCACAACCACCACCTATCTGGTCCGACTCTGCAAAAAAATTGTCAAGGTGCACCGGGATGACCTGCGCCTAACACCAGGTGATGTCGACAATGACGCCCCACCAGGTGCCAGGGCCCCATGACATGAACCCGATGTCAAGGTCCACCAACCACCCACGCAGGAGGAAGGTGCGTCAGCACCTCCCTCAGAGAAGCATCTACAAGGGCCTGCAAGCCCAATGACGCCTCTCAGGGATCGTTGAGGCAAGAGCCCCATCATCGCGGACGGTGCAGAACCACCCAGCACCGCCAATCCCGCATCAACGCCATCCCAAGCATACCACCAGCATGAGCAAGAGAAAGCAACACCACGGCCTACCCGCGTTGCGATGCCTATCTCGACAGGAGCCTCCACCCCCTCACCTTGCCCGCTACAGGTGACACTCCGGGACCTACTGATGCTCTGTAGACAGCGTCACGAAGGCTTCTGGAGGTGTCCATCGCTGGCAAGGGAGTAATGCACCAGGGCAGTGCCTCAGCAGAAACGCCGCCGCCAGCAGAGGAGTCACCATCAGGTAATCAAACCCCCAATTGATGCCCGCCCGGGTTGTTTACCAGTGGCAGTGCGGTCGACGAAGCAGCAAGAGCGGTGACGGCGGCAGCGAGGCACTCGGCTCGCCTTCCCCCCGCTGGTGACGCCATCTAGCGCCGGCATACCTGACCTGCGGTGATGCCACAGCATCCCACACTGCAGCAGGCTGCCCCAGCACCATTCAGGCCACCCAAGAGCCCCATACGCCCTGCGGCTCCGACATTGTGGGACCACGGCCTGTCCGTGTGGTGTCTGAATACACGTGGCCTGCAAACTGTCTCAGCAGGAGGAAGGTGTTTGACACAGGACGACGTCCTGCCCTCCAAACCATTTGCCACGCAGCGCGTCCACCGTATCAACCACACTAGTGTAGCTGCAGTGCACCGTAAGTGCCGACACGAGTAAAGTGTGTGTGTGAAAGTGCAGAGCAAACCGCATACCCTCCACTCCCCGTGGGCAGGCATGGGTGCATAATGACAGACCCAGCGTATACATAATTTGTAGAGCAATATCAAAGCAAGTAATTAAAAGCAAAAGAAAAACACACCAAGCATGTTAATGCTCAAAGATGCCCCTATACACTTTTCAGTAGTTTAATTATATTTATTTGAAAATTCACGTATTTTTCACCTTAGTTGTATCACCCTCATTTCATGCCATCCACATTTAAATTGTATTTGTTCATGTGCAGTGTAATATTATGTATTTATTTATTCATGTTTTATGCAAGGGTTCATGTCCATTTAGTTGTGCAAGTGTTTTAGTTGAACAGAAAGTAGTGCAGAGTGAGCCACGTGCCACCATAGTCTGCGCCTCGCGAGCTCAACAGATTCAGTTGCTATTGAGTGACTCAAGGGGTCGGGATGCTCCGTGTCGCACTCTGGGTGTCTTCATGTTTTCGCGCCAATCACCTTTAGCTGCAATAGTCTAATGTAACGTACCGGAACCTGTTCTTTCTGCACCCGGAGACACCACCCCTTCTTCCCCGGGAATAGCAATGCCCGGGAAAGCTTAATGCACCAATAATTGACTCTCATCCACAAATGTATATTTTTCGCAGTTTAGTCTATCTGGTGGGTTGCAGACCAGAGACTGTATAAAGTGTTCACCTAGTGTGATGTAAGTGTTTCTGTGCAAGAGTAATTACATGCAAGTTTTCACACTTTGTATGTCTCATTTCAAGCACTGCCTTTGGGCATTTCAGGGTACGGGTCCCCTATAACTCGCTTTCACCCAGTTTCTCATAAATTACTTAGCCGGTATGCTCAACTCAGAACTTTTACAGTTTAAGGTATGCGGGTCAGCCTGAATAGGCCCACAGTATTTTCCATGTAAGTATCAGGAGCGAGGGGCTCTTCCAACATTTCACCGAGAGACTCCATATGTCTAGGCAAAAGGCCTCCTGTACCCTGAGATCATCACCAGCAACTGCCTGCCGACAGTGTCTGGCGCCTAGTCGGGTATCCAAATCCACAAACCAATTAACAATGTTTTTCATCGCCCTTCAAAACTTTCCTTAACCTAACACAACCCAGCCAACAGCGTTACATGTTAATTTATACCCAACCTGCCCTGGTATCATTATTACAAAATGAAGGAGATTAACTTAGATTAAATTTAGGAAGCATAATGTCTACTTCAGCATAAGGTTTCAACACATAGTTAGGGGAATTAATGGTCACAGCCCTTAGAAGATAGCTGAGAAGTGTGACTCTGCATCTAATTCTGGATTATTAACATAAAGAATCCATCAATATTCTGCTGACTATATTCCAGTATACTTTTCATGTCTGAAAAAAGGTTGTTGCAAATATGGAGTTGACTCAGTTTTGGCTGACTCTATTTCGGGACTATTTACACGTCAAAAAAAAGGTACCGTAAAATACGGAGTTGAATCAACTCCGGGTTGACTTATTTCCGCATCCCAACAAAGGGGCAGTACTGAAATGGATCCGGAATATGGTCAACTGACATAATTCCACTCGCCATGATTTCGGTAGGTTTTGAAATGCATAGCAATGCAAAAATTCCGGAGTCGAGTCAAATCTGGGTTGACTCAATTCTGGTACAAATTTTGTTCATGAAAGTTGGTTGATGAAAATCCTGAGTTTAGACAACTCCAGTCGACTTAATTCCTGTACGATTTTCAGACTAAAACAGGGTAGCTAAAAATGCGGAGTTGGATCAATTCCAGTTGTATTTTGTGCCTAAAAAGTGCTTCTTGAAAATCCGGAGATGANAGCTAAAAATGCGGAGTTGGATCAATTCCAGTTGTATTTTGTGCCTAAAAAGTGCTTCTTGAAAATCCGGAGATGAGTCAACTCCAGTTGACATATTTCCTGTACGATTTTCATGTTAAAAATGGAGTACCTTAAAATCCGGAGTTGAGTTAATTCCAGGATTACTTAATTCCTGACTAGATACCACAAAATTCGGAATTGACTTCATTCTGTCGCCCCTTTTACAACCATTCATCAGGCCTGTGGTTATAGTGTGGGGGTAGTAGCTACTGCTGTTATCTGCTTGGAACACAATCNTTTACAACCATTCATCAGGCCTGTGGTTATAGTGTGGGGGTAGTAGCTACTGCTGTTATCTGCTTGGAACACAATCCCTTTGGCCAGACTGCTTTTTGATACATGAATTGCAATGGTGTTTGCCTACCAGCCAACCTCCATCATCTAAGACAGTCCTCAGGAAGATAGGATGTTTGCATGCAGTACCCTACCAGCCAACCTCCATCATCTAAGACAGTCCTCAGGAAGATAGGATGTTTGCATGCAGTACCCTACCAGCCAACCTCCATCATCTAAGACAGTCCTCAGGAAGATAGGATGTTTGCATGCAGTACCCTACCAGCCAACCTCCATCATCTAAGACAGTCCTCAGGAAGATAGGATGTTTGCATGAACAAGTACAGTAGAAGTCTTCACGAGGAAGGAAGCAAGGCTGTCCCCTCTTTCCACTGGTCAGACATCACCATGTAGTAATAGTACCTTCCTTTTCTCTCAAATACTTTTTTCAAAGGGAGATGGCTTAGCAGCATGCAGAAAGTATGTTCTTAACATGTGGTGACACAAAGTCACCTCCAAGCCATGAGCTGATTACTAGCTGGAAAGCACATTCTTACCTCAATTATCAAGGAGATGACAGTTAATTTTTTTACTCAATGGGTCTCTGTCACTAAGTCTTATTGTAGTTTGCTGTAATACTGTTACACACCTCCCATTAAATTTACTTGCACATGAAGGAACAGAACATTGTACTACGTAGCACAAATGAATCAATAGACAATAAAAGGCATAATTTGATAGTTTTCATTGGAATGAATAAATGTCCATACTTTTATCGTATGTTAACTGTACCAAATAAACAATGCTATTTTAAGCTTCCATATTGGTGGCATGTTGAGTTCATTAGAGCAGCAAATAGCTGTTGGTTTTTGCTTACCGTAATTAAGATTTTTGAAAAACGTATTGCATTAACGACAACAGTTTCAGAAAATGTATTCTAAATTCATAACATTTTAAGTAGTTGTTCAAAGCTATAACAAATAACACACACCAATTGTAACCAATTCATTAATATAAACATTCTGCAATAACATTAGTGCAATTTGAAATTTATTCTTAAATGACCTCTCATAAAAATTCTCTCTCTAAACTTTTTTTTTGAATACTTTAATATGAAAACAACATTCTCAAACTTACCAANTGCAATAACATTAGTGCAATTTGAAATTTATTCTTAAATAACCTCTCATAAAAATTCTCTCTCTAAACTTTTTTTTCGAATACTTTAATATGAAAACAACATTCTCAAACTTACCAANTTTGTTTTGAAAGAGTTTTATTATTTTAATGGTTTCCTAGGGGGCTGGAATTGTACAGAGTCCATTATGGTACGAATTTTTGAATTATCGTACAAAATACCCAAGTTATGGTACACCGTACNAAATGGGTTGTAAATAGGCTCCTTACGACTGTTTCTGGGGTATATAATGGATGTGACTAGTCGCTTTCCAAAACGGCGTTCATATAGTGCACTGACAGCTAATGAAGCCACAAAGGAACAGTCAGATACAACTGTTTGCTTGATGCTGAAACAGTCAACAAATTGGCCAGCAACCATGATGGGCTCCTTGCAGAAGTCACTGGGGCGCGCCCAGTGGGAGAAGTCACGCCGCTGTTTGGGTGACAGGACCAGTAGCCCATCCTTGTCACTGAATGGTAGTTTGTATTGAAAACGTTCATCCAGGTCCACACTCATGAATGGAAGATACTCTATACCATTGATGCACGACGTCTGCAGCAGAACACGCTTCTCTTCCTCTGTGTACGTGGCCTGCCCAGTGACCTTGAGGTGGGCACTGCTGCCCCTGTGCAGTTGATGACGACCCACTTCTGCACACACATACACAACACAACCCTAACTTGCCTGTGGACTTTCTCACACCAACACCAGCAACTGGGATCGTAAACCAGAAAATTCACAAAGTACGGGCATCATATGATAACAATAGCTGGCCCAGAATTATGTTATAACTCAGCATTATTAGACTAATATGTCGTGTAATCACTACTAAGACCACTAGCAACTAATTACAGTGACTAATTAAAACAGAGGTTAAACTGAAGCAAGCTGAATTAAGAGAACTCCCCAGTCATTGAACTGTGATTAGCTACAGATGTCATACTGATATATTGGATAAATTGTTTGTTATTTAAGGTGTCTAGCAGTATCCTTATAACAAATTCCCTAAAATATTACAGACTTTTCGAGATATCAAGTTTTGTTTCCCTAACCGACAAACACAACAAATCTTATAAAAATGTTATGCTATTTACTTAAAAATTACAAATTTTTTTATGTGTTACACTAACATAGACTTCTTTTATGGATGATTTTATATGCAGTAATCAATATTTATACAATATAGTGAAAACTTATTAAAGGACCTGGCAACATATGAAACTCAATTTTTACATTTGACGTTAATGTAAAGAGTGCAGGATGAGAGAAACAGGAGAAGAAACCAGAGCACTGTGCGCTTCCTCGAAGCAGAGATATAGCGTGCCGTAAATTCCGTGGCTTGGCGACATGATGTCACGGGTGACTATTCCTGCACTACCCCCGGCGCACGATACATTGACCAACTGTATCGTACGTTCGCACAGCGCCGTGTTCACTGTTTTTGTTCGGAATAACTGGTAATTGATGTGTTTGTATATTATTTGAAACCTAAGAACTATTTGCAGTGAAAGTAAACATGGAAAACATGGATCCATATATGTTTGAGCCAGAAGCCGAGAGGACAAAAACGAAATAATCAACTTCCGACTGGGACCAGCAACAATAAGACAAAACAACACACACTGGTGTGAATGTGAAGAGTGCGTTGTAATGCCAAAACCTGAAGAAAACATGTGTTGTCACGAGAGCGAAATAATTTCCAACCTCAAGGAACTGCTGCGTGCACTACTTGCCATGTATCATTTCCTCACGTTGCTATGAATTTAGATACTTTAAACACTGCCAGGCATGCGATGATGACGCATGCTAAAACAGATTTCGAAAAACAAGAGCTACGAAACATTACAAATAGGATACTACGATTTGTTGAATACAAACCATTTGTACTTTAGGTAAACTTTAGGTAAACGGGGAAAAAACCAAAAAGTCATCCCTGCATGTGTTGTGCAAACAATAAGAAAAGAATATCATGAACCTGGTGAAGTATACCACAGATTTAAACCTACAGAAGGTAGAGAAATTACGTATTCTGATTAGTGTCTGCTGGAATAAGAATGGAAGTAAAGTTATTTTACTGAATTATGTATTTTTAGTATCTTAAAAATAAAAATAAATTAGCATTATTTTGGCAGTTTAAAATAGTGAAAATAAACATGCAAGCTGCAGCTACTACAAATTTTACACTAACATTAAAAGGTTACATAAGAAGTGAAATACACTATTTGAGTAAATTATATAAAAGGACAGGAATTCAAGTACTCACATTCTAGTACTTATTGACAGAAACATACCCAAAGAACGACACATTTTTCACGCAGTTGCGCGATCATGACATTCCGCTGGCTAGGACAGTTTCATCAGGCAGCATGTTGTAGGACACTGCAATATGGTAGAAGGGCGCTGTTGCTAGTAAACTTAACAGTCAAGCGGCAGGAAAATTAAAAATTTGCCTGTATACACGATGAGTGTGGTTTGGAGCTGTGATTATCTTATGTTGGGGCCTGGCGGCTGCCTGGATTTTTTTATACTATTGAATACTATCGTATGTCATTCTGAGACTAGCGATTGATTCAACCCAAACGTTTGCAATCAATCGCTTGAGCCAACAACTAACTACGGTTTTGCTACTTCACATATGAATCTTACACAATTATTTTGTATTTTTGTGAAGTGTTTGTTTATTTTGCAATTTCAAATAACTAAAAATTTTTTTGTGATTTTGTACGCTGTCAAAAACAAGTGCTCCTAGTTATAATCTTATTTTTCTAACAAACTATCGCCTCGGCGTCTGCATCTTTAAAAAATTCACAACCCTGTTTTTATGCAAATTTTGAGAGGAACATGTGCACATATATGCAGTTCCGAGGAATAATTTTAACCGTAACACATCTACCTTTTAAAATTTTGTTTTGTGAATGAATAACATCTTTTCTAGCAAACATTTAACAAACTATCCCGTCAGGCGCTGCACCTTAGGCAGATTTGCAGCCCAGTTTTAGGTTAATTTTGCTGTTAATCAGTATTCATATCCACATTTCCGAGGAATCCTTTTGCAAGAACACGTCTGACTTTTAAATATTTGTGTTTCATTAATAAACAATACATTGTTTTCTTTCATTTACAGTTAAACACAGTCTCATTGGTTGCTGACAGGATGATCTAACATTTATATAAAAGCTCAAATTTTTCGAGCCTGAAAAATATTTTGAGCCGAGCTCGAGCTGCAAGCAGGTATTCAGCTCGTGCTCANAAAGCTCAAATTTTTCGAGCCTGAAAAATATTTTGAGCCGAGCTCGAGCTGCAAGCAGGTATTCAGCTCGTGCTCAATTTTTCGAGTACTTGCAGACCTCTACTTTTAAATCTTTCTGGAAATGTGGAATAGAGCAAAATAAGAGTACAGTACAATTCAAGACATGGAATGTGGCAGAATGGCTAGTCCAATACTTATTTTCTTATTAAATTAGCTTGTAACTTGTTTTATTTAAATTCCCTGAACTCACAAAAATTTCCCTGATAATTCCCAGACTTTTCCAGATTTTCCCTGATACTAGCCACCCTGTTATTGAGTAATGATGATATAATTCTGCAGTTACTAACCAAATCTTCTCCTGTGTGTGCAAGGCATCCGAAGAGATTTTTGAGGGAGAACTTATACCACTGGATCGCTTCATTCTGAGATCAACCTGTGGAGGATACTGAGGGTTGCTCATCTGGTAGTATGCTACGGACTCTACTTCCATATATTATTTTCTATGATGGACACGTTGGGGATTCCAATACCTAGTCATGACACAAATTCTGCTAAAAAATTTTAAGCATAGAAAGTTTTGTATTTGGATGACTTCAACAAGCAAATATTGACATGTCAAGGACATCATTTACTTGCTCTACCCTCAGCTACAACTGCCTCCTCTCCCCATTAGGCAGTACACACCACAGGCTCCATTGATACCAGGGTAGGCCGAGCAGGCCTGTTACCACCGCGTGTAAGTTGACTGCCTGTGGCACACACCACTACATTGCGCTTGGTGTACACAGGATAAAAACTAAATTCGCGAAATTGTATATTTCAGTGGTGAAAATAAATTCCTTTATCTGCCCCCATTACTAATGGTACCGGAATTCAGGCGGATTGATGAAAATCGTGNAGTGGTGAAAATAAATTCCTTTATCTGCCCCCATTACTAATGGTACCGGAATTCAGGCGGATTGATGAAAATCGTGGGAAGAAAGACATATAATATTCATAAAGTATAATTAATATACATTCAACAAGATTTTGCTACACATTTTTCACCAACTGAATGCAGTTTTTATTTATTTATCTACGTTGTGAATGACACAATAACTCCAATCTTCTGTGTCAATACGTGCTATATACATGCAAACAAAAATAAAAATGTTAAATAACAAAACAACTACTTAAAAACTGGACGTGTAAGTAAATATTTCCAAGAATGCATCCTTGTCATAACCTTAAAAACTTTCTTTTCACGTCAAAGATACACTGAAGAGCCAAAAAAAAACTGGTACACCTGCCTAATAACGTGTAGGGCCCCCGCGAGCACGCAGAAGTGGTGCAAGACGACATGACATGGACTCTACTAACGTCTGAAGGTATGCAGGAGGCATTGAAATCTGCGCCAATTTGAGAAACGTTTGCACGTCTGTCACGTTTAATGATTCTCGTCAGTCGTCGTTTGTCCCGTTCGTTCACAATATTTTTTCGGCCGCAGCGATGTCGAAGATTTGATGTTTTACCGGATTCCTGATATTCATGGTACACTCGTGAAATGGTCGTACGTGAAAATTCAAAGTTTATCGCTACCTCGAAGATGCTATGTCCCATCTCTCGTGCGCCGACTATAACACCACGTTCAAACTCACTTAAATATTGATAACCTGCCATTGTAGCAGCAGTAACTAATCTAGCAACTTTGCCAGATGCTTGTTGTCTTATATAGGCGCTGTCGACCGCATCGCGTTACTCTGATTGGTTCCANATCTAGCAACTTTGCCAGATGCTTGTTGTCTTATATAGGCGCTGTCGACCGCATCGCGTTACTCTGATTGGTTCCATACCTCTGTTATTTTCATACGCACACCTATACCAGTTTTTTTGGCTCTCCAGTGTACGTCGCAACACTATCAATGTCGACAGTCAACGAACATTATCTTACTAAATTGTGTTTCTCCTGTTGTCAGTCACATGCGCTGTTGCCGCCAATCGATTAGTAAAGGTCCCGGAAAACTGTACCTACTAACAGTCTTTCTTCTGTCATAAACATGAATATTTCTTGCATATTTCTTAATTGTAATTTGTATAACTGGTTGTTTGTTANTTCTTCTGTCATAAACATGAATATTTCTTGCATATTTCTTAATTGTAATTTGTATAACTGGTTGTTTGTTAGTAAGCACGTGATTAACATTTAATCCGTATGTTACAATAAAATTGTAATTCAAATACATACTTCTGGAAATTATGGAGATTAGCAACTTCACTAACGTTTAGGAGAAACACTCGATAATAATTCTGTTAAATTAGGTACCAGATTGTTCACATGAATGAACATATTTTTGATGCAACAAATTATTCTGCTATTTTTGTTTCAATCCATGTCAGAATCAACAGAACNACATGAATGAACATATTTTTGATGCAACAAATTATTCTGCTATTTTTGTTTCAATCCATGTCAGAATCAACAGAACGAAACAGTTCATAAGAAAGATATTGTAATCTGAAAAACAAATGTAAGCATTCAGCTATAATTCTCTTTCATGGCATCGCATTGCTGCTCCACGTGTAATTTTTCAGAATGGGCAAAATGCACATTTTTTTGCTGGCACTTGGTTTTCATACATTTGGGTGTTAGAAATCTATTTACAAAATATCACGATTTAAAAATTAGTTTTGAAAAATTTATGATTAAATGAAAGGTTTACATTTGAAACGCCCGCCAAAACGAGTCTGTCACGCCTGCTCACTTTGTGACGTAAGAAGTTAGATACAACCTCGGCCGCGGCACTTGTTTACTTCAGCGGTGATGCATATTTGGTTAAATATAAATTCTTTGAAGTAATGAAAAGAGAAAATATAAAGAGTCAAGTATACCAAATTCATTGAAATGGTTTATTGTACCGCAGTGTACTAGTACATCTCGCAAAACACCTGATAAAATATTTGTTAGTTACAAAAAACGAAACAAACAGGAAGACGTGGTTTAACGCAGTTAGGCAAGACATTGAAGATGTTTCGCCAAAATCAGTTCTTTTGTTTGCGAAGACCATTTTGACATACGTAATTATATTTAAGGTGTTTATGTTTCCCCTATGTAGGCAGTTTTAACACTGAACTTGTTAATATCTACTATTTACATCTGACCTAACCTTCATTACAGTAATATGGTATTGTTTAATACGCTGTAACGTTCCCGGGCAGTGCGTTCGTTAACTCGTTCTATAAAATAATGCAGCCTCGCCGTTGGGCGCCATGTTGTAAAGTTCCCGCGGGCTAGTTNCGTTCGTTAACTCGTTCTATAAAATAATGCAGCCTCGCCGTTGGGCGCCATGTTGTAAAGTTCCCGCGGGCTAGTTGAGCGATATTTAGAATATTACAGCCTCACAGATGGGCGCCATGTTGTTAACGTTCGGCACTTGTTACTGTTNTAGTTGAGCGATATTTAGAATATTACAGCCTCACAGATGGGCGCCATGTTGTTAACGTTCGGCACTTGTTACTGTTGACTGTTTATGTTGCCACGGCTTGCTCAGGGTAGAAACACGAGACTCAGTTAATTGAACACTAGTTACTTAAGAANCATGAATGAACATATTTTTGATGCAACAAATTATTCTGCTATTTTTGTTTCAATCCATGTCAGAATCAACAGAACAAAACAGTTCATATGAAAGATATTGTAATCTGAAAAACAAATGTAAGCATTCAGCTATAATTCTCTTTCATGGCATCGCATTGCTGCTCCACGTGTAATTTTTCAGAATGGGCAAAATGCACATTTTTTTGTTGGTACTTGGTTTTCATACATTTGGGTGTTAGAAATCTATTTACAAAATATCACGATTTAAAAATTAGTTTTGAAAAATGTATGATTAAATGAAAGGTTTACATTTGAAACGCCCCCCAAAACGAGTCTGTCACGGCTGCTCACTTTGTGACGTAAGAAGTTAGATACAACCTCGGCCGCGGCACTTGTTTACTTCAGCGGTGATGCATATTTGGTTAAATATAAATTCTTTGAAGTAATGAAAAGAGAAAATGTAAAGAGTCAAGTATACCAAATTCATTGAAATGGTTTATTGTACCGCAGTGTACTAGTACATCTCGCAAAACACCTGATAAAATATTTGTTAGTTACAAAAAACGAAACAAACAGGAAGACGTGGTTTAACGCAGTTAGGCAAGACATTGAAGATGTTTCGCCAAAATCAGTTCTTTTGTTTGCGAAGACCATTTTGACATACGTAATTATATTTAAGGTGTTTATGTTTCCCCTATGTAGGCAGTTTTAACACTCAACTTGTTAATATCTACTATTTACATCTGACCTAACCTTCATTACAGTAGTACTATGGTATTGTTTAATACGCTGTAACGTTCGTTAACTCGTTCTATAAAATAATGCAGCCTCGCCGTTGGGCGCCATGTTGTAAAGTTCCCGCGGGCTAGTTNAACCTCTCGTTTCGTATAACATTTGTTGACGCATTAAACTGCGCCGAAGGAACTAAAACCTGTCGACGTTGCCCGCTCCACTGAAACGAACTAATCTAATTAATGCGGACGCATCCCAAAAACAACTATGTTTGAAACGAAACACAACCGGTCTTCTGATAAAACATAACACTGCAAACATCCTCCCGATAACCTACAAACGCACACGTCTGCCGGATAAACTATCATGAGAAACGAGCCACCACGGCTTTAAACTTTAACCCGATAAAAATATTAAGAAGCTTTCCAAAGCTTCAAACACACAAAAGAATTTTACACCCGTGTCCTGAAAAATTATGAATATTGCGTCATTACAACGCACCACAACGCGTTTAGAAATTCGTATGTGATGCAGACGTGAGAAAAAAAAAAAGTAATGTATTTTATAATAGTAAAGGCATATAAATATGTTTACAAAAAATTTAACCACACAATGTAAATTTTACATTTTGTAAGTTTATACATTCCAAGTTAGGCCTAACATACAAAATTTGGTATAGATATTTTATATTAATTTAATATTACTTCTAACATTCGTTTCAAGAGCACAGCTATCATATTAAGGCATATATTCACATTGTATGCCTAAATAATAACATGTCACAATGTTAAGCCACAAAAATTAAACATTAAATAATTTGGGTGGGACTCAAGAGTCCCTCTTGCAAAAAGTTGGGTTTATATTATACAGTATTTTTCAAACACAGCAATTTCTAATAAATTTCAGTTGTTTTGATTTTTTTCTAATTAGCTTTCATAAGCCTAACAATTTAAGTTAAATAGCAACTTAATTTTTACTTTCAAAAAACTAAAATGCATGATTTTAGACATTTTTATCAAGGATAATCTTACTTTCATATTTGCCCTTCTCCTTTTTTCTAAGTTACTGAGATGGACGTTACAAAAATTACGAGGCCCACAAAATTGACACTAATTAGCCTACGCGTTTTACGCAAGTAAGCTGTTACTTTTATAACCCTTCCCCTTAAATAAACAGAAAGAAAACAGCTTTTGAGAATAAAAAAAATTCTTAAGCTTTTATTACGGATTTCCNGATTTTATTTACTGCATTTAACCTCATCCCAGGTATTAAGTGTTTCTCAAACTACCATATCTATATTTTCAGCTTATGTGTACAGTTCTTACAGTTTAAAAATAAAGAGCAGACACAGCTATCGTGACGTCAGAATAATAAAAGGTATGTTAGATACACAAAACAAAAAAAACAATATAATAAGCAAATTATTTTTTAAATAATTTTTTAGTTTCTAAACACTATATTTGAGGCCTCAATATAGTGATTATAAACGAGGTGGAACGCGGAAATACAGGTTTGCCGGCCGGCAGTGCGGCATTCTGCTCGCCACCGGCCCGCAGTTGCTCGATAAGTCGTACGGTGTCGGGTAGAGATGTCACCATACTGCTCGTTATCTGACATTTATAAAGCGAAAAAAGTATTTTATGAATACTGAAACGTGGTTTAGAATCCGGAAATATTTGTAACCTTCTTTCTCAACACAACATTATGTTTCATTTCTATATAATGTAGTTAATTTATCATACATCAAGCATGGCGCGTGAAAACACAGTATGCTCACTGCAGTCACCGTTATTACAATTGTGTTATTCTTGTGAATGTAATACCTATTCCATACTTTAATTCTTGGCAATCGCAAACATAAACACAGATGATAATAANTTCTATATAATGTAGTTAATTTATCATACATCAAGCATGGCGCGTGAAAACACAGTATGCTCACTGCAGTCACCGTCATTACAATTGTGTTATTCTTGTGAATGTAATACCTATTCCATACTTTAATTCTTGGCAATCGCAAACATAAACACAGATGATAATAATAATATGTAAATCAATAAAACGTACAAACAATTAAGTTTTAACATGTGATGTAGGCCTACAGTCACTTTGAAGATCACGTTCTTACCTTTGTAATTTTACACATATTATTTCAAGTTACACAAAACAATGGGAATTTAAGTAATCAAGTAGCATATCGGTATCTACTAGTGGCAGATTGTTCGACTGCGCTTTCACACAGTTGCCTTCCATTTTAGTGCTGCGTGTTTGCAACGTGCCAGAGCCGGCCGCCGACGTATGACTAGTGACGTCAAACCAATGAGAGAGTGTTCCGCATTCAAGTGACAGCAGCCGCGAAAGTTACTATTTTAACACTCAAATAACTTTGTCAAAACCGATTTTTAAGCAAAAAAACTGTGAANAACCGATTTTTATTTTTATACGCATATACAAATGTGTTTGTATCATTTTCAACAATATTGGCAAAATTTGCATGTTGCCCATTTACATTCTTTTACTTAATTGTGTATAGAAATACAGGATGTTTTAATTTTATTGTCAGGAGCCGGTGATCTGCCAACATCCAACAGATTAAGAGAAGCATACTTACCAAAACTTTACGTTTCCAAGAAAGAAAATATAAAAAATGCTCTTCGGAACAAAAATATATTATTTCTGTGTGACGAAACAACTGACAAGAGTAGGACGCTGCATGTTCGTCATCCTGATTCGTGTTCTTTCAGGTAGCAGAGACCCAAGCGTGTTTGTAGGGGCAGTCAAAGAGTTGCCAACGGCGACGGGTGCAGAAAATTCTAGGACTATTCTGTCTACTGTGTACGACATTCAATATGAAAATGTGGTGGGGATTGTGTCAGACTCAGTATCTGGAAGGTTTAGTGGAGTTTCTTGTGCAGAAGGAAGAAGGAAACAGTGCTGTTACATAGTTCAGAAATCTGTCATGTGACAACATTGCTGTCATAAAATGTTCATCTGTTTTTCTAGTTGAGCACTGTTCAAAAACAATTGAGGCTATTGTTCAATTTGAAGATGTGAACTATGTGTTTGCCCAAAAAGTGTATCCAGAGTTTTCAGATATACTGAACTAATTCCTTTTGATAAGCAGAGATTCCTTGGACAAACAAACATCTACTGAACTTTTCAAGCTGTCTACCAAAGCGAAGCAACACTTGGTTCGTCAAGATTTCATTTGTATGGGTTTGAAATGCCACACCAAACTCACCGATTTGATGAATTGTGATGCAGGAAAAGACTTTGTTTTTAACATTGGGAAACNTGCCACACCAAACTCACCGATTTGATGAATTGTGATGCAGGAAAAGACTTTGTTTTTAACATTGGGAAACTCTTTGAAATATGTGGTGAACAGCATGGTTGATGACTCATTGAATGCAAGTGCAAAGAAAGTTCCCCTTCTCGCCAAACTGTCTGAAAAGAAATTTCTTGAAGGCTACTTGGCATTCCAGAGTTAAGTGTTGGAACTGTTGAGCGAAACGAAGCCAGTTGATGTCAAAGTTTTGTTAGGCTTACATGAATAGCATTCAAACTTTGCGGAACAATCTGCATCAGCATTATGGATTCCACCTTCCAATGCCGACAGTGAAAGAGCATTTTCTGAATATAGCCACATTCTTTCAGATCCGAGAACCAACTTAACTCCACAAAACCTTGCACTTCTTTTTGAACAGTATTTTGGTAGTATACTTGCTGCTGATTCTGTTGCAGAGAAGTGATTTCTAAATACCAGTAATAAGAAGACTGAATAGTATGTTTATTCAAAGAAATTTTTGTGAAATATACTGCACATTACATACTATGCAACAGTTATTTTACTAACTTTATTTCTACAGTTAAATACAAAGTATAATTTGTTATANTGCACATTACATACTATGCAACAGTTATTTTACTAACTTTATTTCTACAGTTAAATACAAAGTATAATTTGTTATAAAGTCATTGAGATTTTAGGTAATTTTCATATATATAGTGCATTCTGAGAGTTTTAAAACAAATTTTTTTATATAACTGGGTTGTTTTTTATCCACTGATTCTTAAATATCAACTGTTCTTGTTACTGAGACATTTAGTTTGTNTTTATATAACTGGGTTGTTTTTTATCCACTGATTCTTAAATATCAACTGTTCTTGTTACTGAGACATTTAGTTTGTTAGTGCGTCATAAATATTGTATATGTAGTGTAAATTTTCAAAACATTTTTTTGTACCGCTATGTTGTATTTTATTCACCGTTTTCAAGGGTCCCTAAGCTTAAAGTATTCCCATTCACTCAAGTGCAAGTACCATAACTTTCTTTGTGGGTCACCCTCACCCCTCTATGCATCTGTAATGATCGCGCTCTAGCTCATTGGCAACATAGGTACAGGCTGGATATGTGTGTGTTGTTTTGTTGGTTTAGCAATAAAATAGACATATTCCAAATTGATCTGCATTCTCTCTCAGAGCTCACTTTTGCTTCCACGCCCTTGATCAAGCTATTATCCCCTTCTGACCATGCCCACCTCCGTCACCCTTCAAGCAGTTAGAAGCAAGCATTCTGCTTCTGTGCTATTAGTTGGGGTATAGCGGTAATCTCGCCTTGCCGGCCAACACATAAAAGAAGTGCGTAACTGCCATCATAACGTTTTGCTGAGTTCTTTGTGTACCTGCAATAATCCCGTCCTACCTGGGTACTCTCTGGAAGCAGATGGTAGTGGTCTTTAGGGATGCAGCCTGCAAACCTTCCCATGGGGACTCAAAGTGCCGGCTGTCACATTGCCCTCTTCAATAACCTGGGTAAAGGGACTCGTGCTGTGCTGGTACTGCATCACGAGGGAAGTCACTGCCCTCCAGGAGGCCACCCAGAACCTATCACCTCTTCCTCCAACACCACGTAAACACAGGCCCGATGGACCCTGTACTGTCTCTGCAGACAAGGCTGTTCGCCGACTACGTTTTCTTCCCCCATCAAAGCTTCTGCTCCAACTTGAGCTCGACATATTGTATGTCCGGCTCCGTCCCAAGCTCAGAGGGCCACTATTACTGTTAAGTACTCCACAGAACACCCCCACCTACAACACTCTCCCAGTTACCACTGCTTCTGCTCCTCAGGGAGGAAGCTTCAGATTCCGGCCGATAACAGAGCTTTACACTAGGTGAGGCATCAGTATGACTGTCACTTTGCACAGTCACTGCATCTGCTGGAGGAGACTTTTATGTGCAAATAAGGTACTACTTTAGAATACAGGTTAGATTTCAAGGAGTGATAAGGAAAGCATTTTCCATTGCAGTAGTGATTTTAATGTGCATTTGGGAAACAAAACTTCAATCAACAAGGTTCAAAGACTGGAGACTTTCATGAGTGTTACGTTGGAAACTGGTGACTTTAACAAGTGCTACAGAGTATTTACTGATACTGGAAATACTGGAATTATACTGTGCATATTTTTATATACCGAAAATACCGGAATTTATATTTCAATACTGGAATTTTCTGGTGGTTGCTTTCATTAAATGAAAATTATCAAATACATCTGCGTGCATCTGAAATGCAAATCAGTTGTATTTGTAAGCTTTTTTGAACAGTACATGGCCACATAACGCTGCGCCATTCAAGTACGGTTTTGGTAACAAATTGTGGTTACAACAGAATGCACTGCTTACATTTGTTTAACACCACAACAGGCGCACAAGGCTGAGTTGCATGTGTGGTCATGAAAGAAGATGGCAGTCTTGTGTTTGCATTTATTATGCGGTTATTCAGCTGTAAAATCATCTTTGTTTCTTGAGATACAGTCAACTCTTGATTCTAGACCCTTTATGGTTCCCAGGAAAAGGATAATTATTTCGAGAAGGTCCTTATTTTGAGACAGACGTTAATGGAAAATTGTCTTATGGTGCCCCAAAAGAGGGTCATTTTGAAAGGGTTGTTATTCCAGGGGTCTTAGAATTGAGAGTTGGTGTATTTAAACAGTGTTGTCTTATACACAATAGATTCCTTGCTATATCTTGTGCAACTGTGGCTATAAAAGTTCTCAGTACACAGGTAAATAGCACACTGTAATAAATCAGTGGTCACTTGTTGGAATATTGTACCTTTTTTTTTTTTTTTTTTTTTTTTTCATCATCATCTGAGTTACAATAAATCCAAATATTACCTACTGCAGGGTCGTTTAGCACATTCGTCTGATTTAAACATAAAACAAGTTTAATTTAGGAAAAAAATTCATAAAGGACGACAGTACAATTGCTAACTAAAGAAAGTACAGTATACACAATACCAAGAACTTGAACAATGTAGTTTACTCGGAGGTCAAATGAGTAGAACCAAAATACAGTGAAATACGAGTATATAAATATTGTGACAGTTAACAATATTAATTTTATTGCCGTCAAATATTTGTTTAGACATTATTCCTTTAGTTTAAAGTATATCATTTATGATTTAATTTTCTGATTAATGTGCTTGTGCAAACATTTTACGGTACGGTGCTGACTGATGTAGTCACACTTGATGGCAGCCATCACAACATGTTTTTGTGTCAGAAATGATGCATATTTTATTGATGGGAACTAAAATCGAATATACTTTATTGAACTGTAACTCGTAAACACAAACTGATGCAAACCTCATTTCAAGATGAGTGGCTGGACAGAAATATTTTCAGTGATTGGACATGGCTGAAAAAAGTGAACTTTGATCAAAGTAAAAGATGTTGCGTGTGTAAAAGTAATTTTGACATCAGTAATATGGGCATATCATCAGATCACATGCAAAACGTAAAAAACACATAGACTAAAGACTGTTAGTACCAGTAAGAAAATGTTTTAGACTACAACATTATAGAGGTGTACGAATAGTGGATTTTGAATAAATTNACTGTTAGTACCAGTAAGAAAATGTTTTAGACTACAACATTATAGAGGTGTACGAATAGTGGATTTTGAATAAATTTTCGGACAACATGCAAATAGTTTCAAAGTCGAATAGCCACCAATAAACATTTCATTTCAGTTATATGTGACAGAAANTTCGGACAACATGCAAATAGTTTCAAAGTCGAATAGCCACCAATAAACATTTCATTTCAGTTATATGTGACAGAAATAACTATTAATTCACTTTGATCACACAACAAACTGATTCTTCAAATGCAGTATACAATTTTTATACGATGATTTTCTGCTTATTGAACTTAAAAAGGATGCTCCAAAATGTAACCATTAATAAATAATGCACCATATTTTTGTGTATGTGTATACTATACATGTATAATGCAATAGCCTACATGAAATATGAAAATATAAGAAATACAATGTAACAAAGTTATGATAATGTGCATGCATTATAACCACAAGAAAGAATACAGATAAATTTTGGTTCTCAGAAAATAGCTCCAAGTTCTTCTTTGCAATAAAAATAAACACTAAAACCAGAAANATACAGATAAATTTTGGTTCTCAGAAAATAGCTCCAAGTTCTTCTTTGCAATAAAAATAAACACTAAAACCAGAAAGGAATCAATTTTCTTGGTATTGCAGTTTCATTTTCAGCAATCATCCAGTTTTATTTTCAGTGAAATTTAATAAACATATTTTCGCAGTTGAATTGGTAGTAGATTCTGCAAATGCTGTGATTCGGTGCTTGCTGTTGCAATGCTATTTGCTGACCTACTGCAAACTGTTTGTACGTGTTTGCAATTCCTTGCTATTGCGGCCCGGAGTCTGTAACAGAATTTGTTTGCTGTATGTTGCAATATAGTAAATGAAACGCTTTGTAAATGCAAACATTTTGTTGTAAACACTTGCAACCGGGCTTTTGATCAATTTAACTGATACAGTCCTGTACTACTAGTGCTGTTGGTTTGCATTTCAACCGACCACCACAGCTATAATGCGACGCCATGTTGGTATTGTTAGTTTTATGTCCACTGTGTTGNGTTTGCATTTCAACCGACCACCACAGCTATAATGCGACGCCATGTTGGTATTGTTAGTTTTATGTCCACTGTGTTGCTGTATCATGCCCTCAACAATTTACCGAAATTGTATACTTTTGAATATGTGTGGTACGTGGATGAAAGCGATACAGACATTTTTGTTTTGTTTGNTACAGATAAATTTTGGTTCTCAGAAAATAGCTCCAAGTTCTTCTTTGCAATAAAAATAAACACTAAAACCAGAAAAGAATCAATTTTCTTGGTGTTGCAGTTTCATTTTCAGCAATCATCCAGTTTTATTTTCAGTGAAATTTAATAGACATATTTTCGCAGTTGAATTGGTAGTAGATTCTGCAAATGCTGTGATTCGGTGTTNACATATTTTCGCAGTTGAATTGGTAGTAGATTCTGCAAATGCTGTGATTCGGTGTTTGCTGTTGCAATGCTATTTGCTGACCTACTGCAAACTGTTTGTACGTGTTTGCAATTCCTTGCTATTGCGGCCCTGAGTCTGTAACAGAATTTGTTTGCTGTATGTTGCAATATAGTAAATGAAACGCTTTGTAAATGCAAACATTTTGCTGTAAACACTTGCAACCGGGCTTTTGATCAATTTAACTGATACAGTCCTGTACTACTAGTGCTGTTTGTTTGCATTTCAACCGACCACCACAGCTATAATGCGACGCCATGTTGGTATTGTTAGTTTTATGTCCACTGTGTTGCTGTATCATGCCCTCAACAATTTACCGAAATTGTATACTTTTGAATATGTGTGGTACGTGGATGAAAGCGATACAGACATTTTTGTTTTGTTTTGTTTGTGCACAACTGTGGTAACATAATCTTTTCATACCTATTTCATCTGCTGCAAACAATAAGAAAGNTTTTGTTTTGTTTGTGCACAACTGTGGTAACATAATCTTTTCATACCTATTTCATCTGCTGCAAACAATAAGAAAGAAGAAATAAAAACTATTTCCATAAATGCTACAGTGAAAATTAATGTTTCTGTAATGGTTTTGGTTTGGTTAATAATTCTGATTTTTTATCACTTTTCTAACGGATTATTCAATGTGTACCATTGTAAATAACCTCGCTCAGATCTAATGATAATTGATTCGCAACCGCATCAAATGGCAACAATTTATATAAACAGCCAGTTATCATGATCAGTAGCATTCTAGATCTAATAACCATGGAATAGAAGTATAAATGAATGACTACAAATGAGTAGACATGTAATCTTGAGTAAATAAAAAACACTTCAGAGGGGAATGGAAATTATTCACAATTTTCGCGAAAGATATTCAAAGTTTGAATGTGAATAATTCTTAAATTACTGTTCGCACACGCTTATGCAATAACATTGCCCTCAACTCACGTGTGTTCACAATCGCATGTAAGTGATAATATAGAACATACCCATACTAATCAGAGCTTGCCAACAAAAGAAAATTATACCAAACTTGTTTGTGGGGATGGTGGGAGCATTAGGGCTAGTAGTTCTCCCCTAGACAGGTTTGTAAGTAAAAATGAAGTGACGTCTGCCGAAATAACTTAGGCTCTTAACATGATAATGACTCGTTCTTCTACTCAAAGTGCTTCAGTTTCAAGTGATCTTTTAAGTATAAATATTGGTGAAAATGATGTACGTTTCATATCCTTTCTGAAATAACATTTAGTTTGACATAATTTTGTGCCACTCTAATACAGAAAAGCCTTCATAATTCAAATTGTTCGGGGCCAAAACAAGAATTACAATTTGTGGTATTTACCCACGTAGCACTAGCATTTTACCCCGGAAATAAGGCAGCCTAAACGGCACCACTGGCACATGGGACAAACAAAACTTGAGTCGTTTATGCAAGCTGATGTATTGGGATGGTTGCTGGTGGCAAGATAAATGCTGGCATTCCTTGCTGTGCGATCTTCCACAAGGGAATCGTTCCCACACCAGCCTTCTCTCCCCCACACCCCTCCTTACCAATCTGCAGCTGTCAAGCACTTCCCTTCCCCCTGCTGCTTTGTGACCACAACCATTGTGAATANACCCCTCCTTACCAATCTGCAGCTGTCAAGCACTTCCCTTCCCCCTGCTGCTTTGTGACCACAACCATTGTGAATGGCATCTCACTCATGCAAAAAAAGAAGACAGCTTGTACACTACCTGCTGGGAAATAATGCTATACTGTATCCCTGTTCAGCCTTTCGTTCTCTAATGCTGGCGCCCACCTGAGACACATTCCCCGCTTGCTGCCTACCAGCTAAATTAGACTTTAANCTACCTGCTGGGAAATAATGCTATACTGTATCCCTGTTCAGCCTTTCGTTCTCTAATGCTGGCGCCCACCTGAGACACATTCCCCGCTTGCTGCCTACCAGCTAAATTAGACTAGTTCCTTGCACTCGTTACCTTATATGTAAAATAAAAAAGAAAACCAAAGTGTCACACGAAAATTATTTGTTTGACAGGAAATTCTGTAGCCCTATTTATTTATCTTCTTCGACACACGTAAGTAAAGGTCATGCTATAAAAACAGAGAGGGATAAATGAGGCAGAAAAAAGCACAGACAGCAGGAGTTCTTTATCTGCGGACTTGGGGAATTGAAGCTCAGTTGCTTTTCTGTACTGCTCGCCTGCGACCCGCTATCGACATTTCTGTAGGCAAGATGGCCGTGTGCGGCAGAATACTTAACCGTATAATGCACATACGTAGAGCAACCGGCCATTTAACATGCTCCTTAATTACTGCAGCATATATAAATCATTTGAATTTTACATACACTTTGGGAAAACTTTACTTTGAATTACATATTATGCGGAATTTCGAATTAACCAAAAAGGAAAACAATCTTTGCACGAATCTTATATAAAATCAACCAAAACTACGAATCTGTAAGATTTGGTGGATTAGGCAAATCTTAGATTCGGTCACCACATCCCGATTTACAAAACATTGTTTCATGAGAAAATACCTATGTCAAGAATATTTCAGCAACTTGCTTTNGTCACCACATCCCGATTTACAAAACATTGTTTCATGAGAAAATACCTATGTCAAGAATATTTCAGCAACTTGCTTTGTTAAATTATTATTGTGAGTACAATAAACATTTGTTTATTCCAAAAACATTGCCTATATGTGCATTTACACATTTCAAACAGGCAAAACTATTATGGTGGAAGTTTAGTAATTTGTATTTTGTAATTTTTCAGCTTCGAAGCGGACAAAACGTAAAACGCAATTATAAAAATACGCAATAGATTTTGTAGACAAAATAGGTTACGTGATAATTTTGTTAATAAAAATGTCAATAGGAACAGGTCTCATTCTCCGCTCTTTCTTTATGACTCCCATAACCTTGACCTACTCTGCCAACCTTGCTTCTGCCGCAATAGCACTCCTTGTGTTTAGTTTCTGCCCCTCTCTTTCTCACTTCCTCCCAAATGAGGAGGGAGGGGANCTGCCGCAATAGCACTCCTTGTGTTTAGTTTCTGCCCCTCTCTTTCTCACTTCCTCCCAAATGAGGAGGGAGGGGAGGAACCTCCTCCAACACTTTTGACAAACACGCAGCAAAAAGCAAGCCATTGGTAAAAAAAATTCATCCTTTACCTGGAACATTCGGTATTTGAATAGTTCTTTCTTTGATGCTGGTCTGAGCGCNTTGGTAAAAAAAATTCATCCTTTACCTGGAACATTCGGTATTTGAATAGTTCTTTCTTTGATGCTGGTCTGAGCGCGCGTCACTCCCGGAAGAGCATGGAAAGCTATAACCCGTGTCCGAGTTGTTCCCCGACAGCTGCGTTATATAAGGCTTGTACTGTTGTAATGACACAGTATTGTAAGTTTTCGGGATACGCTGTTCATTTTCTTTCGTTTAACGGGGTTTCGTAATATTTTATCAGGATTCAAAATTAAAGCCGTGATGGTTCGTTTATCGTTATTGGACATATGTTTGCCGTTTAACGTTTATCAGGCATCTGGTTGCCGTTTCAGAAAGTTTAAGTTTGTATTACGTGTCAACATTAGATTAGAAGCCTTTCCAAACTACGTCGACAGTTTTGTTCTGGAAGTTCATTTTCTTTTACTACGAGACAAATTGGATGGCACTGCTGGCTCTAGTAGTTCGATTATTTAACTGACGGTGCAGTTAAGTGGGCTACGATGCAGTTTGGATGGCGCTGCTGGCAGATGTCGGCTGCCATGCCCTTATCTTAGGAGAGG
>NQII01001057.1:151675-229692 GCA_002778355.1 Clitarchus hookeri
GCATATCACCGGGCAGCAGTGGATAACAAGCAGTTGATAACCAACAGTAGACTCTCAAAGCTCGCCTAGGCCGCATCGGGCATGGCGCATAACCCCCACACCGGCAAACTTGAACTTGCTATTTTATTTCTCCGCCGGTATGGGAGGTTGCTGCATTTGTGTTTCTTCTGGCAAGTTTTTATGACGTACATACTGAACAACGACTGTGGCGCTGCTCTCTAGTTTGTCTTTTTATCGGTGAACCCTGTTCATACTCGGCGTACCTGAACACTATGTGAACTGTGGCATTTTTAATAAAGAAAAGTAAATACTAATAAACCGGAACTTGACTACATTATTTGGTAATTAATTGGCGCCTTTTTAGAGAGTTTGTTGCTACTACTGAGCTAGCCGAGTGGCAACTTCCAGCCGTTAATACCTTGATGTGCGGCATTACAAAAATGGTGGCCTAACGCTATTGTTTGGAAGACATTTGCCTATTGAATTAAAATAATATTTAAATAATACATTGACTAATTTTCCCTCAAGAAGCAACTAAAAACACACTTCACAAATGTTAAAGTTACTCGTATACGCCCTCTGTGAATATAGACGACACAGAAGACGTGTTTAGTCGGTTCACGACTGGAAGAGACTTTCTTGAAGCCCTGCTAAAGATTTACTTTCAAGCCCATTTCGTATCTTTCCGTCAAAGGTAAACAAACATTGCCATGTGGCAGTCTCATGGCAATGTTTACATGCAATGTTTACATTCCACTGTGTGTGTAGATGTGTTCGTACATGCAAGTCATGTATATATTATTAATGGGTATTCCACAAGTGTAAAGTTTTAATCTTGACAATTTCACACAAAAGATTATGTGATGCCAGCAAAAAACATTTCATTCTATAAACTCAAAATGTGAGTATTTTGATGAATCAATAGTTGTTGTCTATTTACACTTGATTTTAGCGACTTTCGATAAATTCCCGTAGATCGAAGGCAAGATCATCAGTATTGATCGAAATTGCTACAGACNTTCTTGAAGCCCTGCTAAAGATTTACTTTCAAGCCCATTTCGTATCTTTCCGCCAAAGGTAAACAAACATTGCCACGTGGCAGTCTCATGGCAATGTTTACATGCAATGTTTACATTCCACTGTGTGTGTAGATGTGTTCGTACATGCACGTNATGGCAATGTTTACATGCAATGTTTACATTCCACTGTGTGTGTAGATGTGTTCGTACATGCACGTACCCATTATAGAAGTCATGTATATATTATTAATGGGTATTCCACAAGTGTAAAGTTTTAATCTTGACAATTTCACACAAAAGATTATGTGATGCCAGCGAAAAACATTTCATTCTATAAACTCAAAATGTGAGTATTTTGATGAATCGATAGTTGTTGTCTATTTACAATTGATTTTAGCGACTTTCGATAAATTCCCGTAGATCGAAGGCAAGATCATCAGTATTGATCGAAATTGCTACAGACGTTAAAATGGTGTGGTGGTTGAGTCGGATGTTTCGCGCAATTGTAAAACGTTATTTAAAAATAGTTGTGACGGTTTCCGACAGGACAGCAGAGTTTGCGAGTGAAGGATTCTACGTCTTCAACAATATGAAAACAATTCTTATGTGCAAATACTGCAATGTTAGAATAGAGTGGCAAAGGAAAGACACGTGCACGAAACACATAAAAACAGTACAACGAGAAAGTGAGCACAAATTAAAATCATATGTTATTAAAAACCAAATAAAAAAGAGCGGATATTAGTAAAACAAGACAAATAAATAAATTATTATAGGTTAAACGAGATAATCGCACAAATTCTCTGGCACATGTGTCAACACCACATGGAACGAAGGTTAGTAAACAAATGGCCGCGTTACTTTCACCTTGAGCATGATAATGTGACTATGCAAGAAACTTTGAAATCTAAATACGTTACCATCACGTCATTAATAATTGCCATAATAAGATACAAGTCTTTTCGACACCTATTTGTAAGCGATAAATTAACAATTACGTTAAAACTTTGAAATATTTCCTCTCTTTGTGCTGGCAACCTAACGGCATAACTGTNTTGAAATGCATTGTTCTGTTTCCTACCACCGCCCCCTCGCCCCAACAAGGCGACACGTGCCGACAATTAGGGAGGCAGGCTAGAAAGGATATAAGCCTCTTTGCAGGGAGGGTGGGATGGAGTTAATTATTACCGAACAGAGAGAGCAGTACGTCAGTAGAGCCGGAGAGTTCGTCAGTACCACCGAGAGAGAACAGCCGCGCCGAGTGCGGCCGCGGCCGGGGGACATCGGACCCCCGGCGACAACAGTACGTCAGTACATGAGTACGTCAGTAGGACAGTTAGTGAACAGGTCAGTTCATTATCACCGCGCCGAGGAAAGAGTTGCGTCAAGGAATCGCGAGACGAAGCCAGAACGAACCCAGAACAGCAGTCCAGGGGAGACGGCACCAAACACGGGCCTTTTCCAAGGCCGCCCACATCGCCGGAGCTCATCCACAGCCGACCACATACCAGCACCAACAGCAGAGTTAAGTATCAAGTCGCCATCCAGAGAAGCCCCCCCTCCACCTTAACGTCACCTCCGTTAATACGAGTTAGCCAAATTAGAGTACCACACCTCGGAAGTGTTTCTNCGTCAAGGAATCGCGAGAGGAAGCCAGAACGAACCCAGAACAGCAGTCCAGGGGAGACGGCACCAAACACGGGCCTTTTCCAAGGCCGCTCACATCGCCGGAGCTCATCCACAGCCGACCACATACCAGCACCAACAGCAGAGTTAAGCATCAAGTCGCCATCCAGAGAAGCCCCCCCCTCCACCTTAACGTCACCTCCGTTAATACGAGTTAGCCAAATTAGAGTACCACACCTCGGAAGTGTTTCTNCCCCCCCTCCACCTTAACGTCACCTCCGTTAATACGAGTTAGCCAAATTAGAGTACCACACCTCGGAAGTGTTTCTGTATGTTTTTTATAACTCGAGACAATTTATCCATCCTTCAAAATGAAACACCAAAAGACTACCTTATTGATATACCCTCAACCTTCAAGGCACCTTATAGTCTGTGCCTGGAGGAATTANACACCAAAAGACTACCTTATTGATATACCCTCAACCTTCAAGGCACCTTATAGTCTGTGCCTGGAGGAATTAACTACGACCCTATGAACCACCTTGTATGCCACAGGTGGGGAATAGCGTCAAGTTAAATTGACGCACAACAGTGGGGCGTCAAGGTCCTCAGGCACTGATAGGCCTCGCAAATTTGGATCTCTACTATATGTATGTTTTTCTGGACAAATATCTTACCTTCAAGCAAAACGTGTGAAAATGAACAGTTCATTAAGAAACAATTTAAATCTATGCCAGACAATTAAACACCAATTTCACAAGAAAAAACGCAATGTCATTTTTGAAATTTTTGGGGGTCAAAATTGGTTAGTTTCTATTTTACAAAGGTAGCAACTTTATGGAGTCATTCTGGANTTTTTGAAATTTTTGGGGGTCAAAATTGGTTAGTTTCTATTTTACAAAGGTAGCAACTTTATGGAGTCATTCTGGAAACCATGGGACCTTGTAAAAATTGGTGATCTATTCTATAAGGTGTCATTTTGCAGCAAGAACTGTTTGAAAATGGCTAAAATACAATTTTAAAACCATTTTTGCATTTATTGGTTGAGAAGGNATTTTGCAGCAAGAACTGTTTGAAAATGGCTAAAATACAATTTTAAAACCATTTTTGCATTTATTGGTTGAGAAGGGGGAGGGTCGAAATCAGCCCAAATTCCAATACTGACCTGTTTGAAATCACTATCTTTTCCTTGGGAACCACGAAAGGTCATAGAATCAAGAGTTGATTGTACTTATTTCCTGTAAAGGAAAAAACATGGTGAATTTAAAAATAAAATACACCTCTGTTGGTCACAATCTTGCTGGGGTGGATGATGTTCTTTTCCTCACTGATGGGTGATGGGCGAGGGTCAGTCCCTTGGACAGGCTTCTCCTCTGGTGGCTTGATTCCTTTCAGTTGCTCTGCTCTGTCCAGAGCCTGACGAGCAAGGTTGGCCAGCTTGGCCTGCAGCTCTGCATCGTTTGTAGCTTTCCTCTGTAAGTGTAATGATTGCCTTCACATGCATACAGATGTCGCTACTTATAACAGAGCAAACTTTTCAACCAATGCTAACAGCACACCAAATTTTCAAACAAATTTTCAATAAAAACATTTACAAACTTGTGATAACCACTGANAACCAATGCTAACAGCACACCAAATTTTCAAACAAATTTTCAATAAAAACATTTACAAACTTGTGATAACCACTGGTGAATATATGCTAAATGAATTACAGATTCACAAAGTCTGGTTCCAAATGGTAAAAAAATAACTCAATTACATTTTGTATGGATGACTACACGCCTATGAAAATAATTGTACTAGAAATTATAAGTATGTTTAACACATATAAAATGTTACAAAGGTACAAGTCAGATCACTAATGTAAAACTTTTTACATGTTATTAGTAAACTAAAAGCAGGTGGGTTATAAAAACTTTGATTACATTCCAGTATTTTTGAGGCAACAGGCATGCAACCTAAAGTGAAGTACATACTCATTTGGTGTGACATATGATAGTTCCAGCAACAATCTACTATTTCCTTGGGCACACATTCCCTGTTAAGTACCCTGCTTTGAAATTTTAAAACCTGGATCAAACTTGGACTGAAAACAATTATCCTTTGAAATATCTAAATTGTACAATACTGTGATTACCTAAGGACGAATAATTTAAGACAGTAAACTTTGTTTAATTGTGTTGACATAGACAAGAGAGTGTTGATTGACTAGCCTTTTGTAGACCTGAAGTCAAAAAGAATTAAAACTTTTGAAACTTAAATGTAAGTGTAGTTTTTTGCACAATATATTTTGTTTATAAATAGCACTTGGTTATGCAGTTTTACATTTTGTAAATAAAGAAAATATTGATATATTATTTTAATGTTACAATTTACGATTGTAATTTCATAATTCTATCTAACATTGTGTGTTTTTAATCATTTTTATTGTTTTTATAGTATCCTGTAACAATTTTCACACATTCTGTCCAAAACTAATTATTGAAAATTTCAAAGATGTTTTTACATACGTAACTTGTAGTAGAAACACAATGATGAAATTCTGTGTCCATTACCACTTCTTAGAAGAGTATTTTGAGAAAATTTAAGATTTTTAACTTTTATTTACAGATATATTAAGTTCAAAATTGGTAATTTCAAGTAAAGTTCAATATTTCAAGACTCATAAAAAATTCAGGATAGATGTATATGGCTTAAAAATGATATAACATGTACTGAGTAACGGTGTCTTTCTATAAAAAAAATATTGAAGGTGTCTCTTTATTGCTTGTATAAAGAAATGTTCTAAAATATTTGCACATTTTCAAACCATTTTTAATTCAAATTTTAGGGTATTTCCTTAATATCTAGTTAAATTTTGATCATAACATTTATTACAAATGATTTTATGCAGATTAAGATGATTTTTGTTTCAAGTTGATATCTTTAATAACAAAATAGTTATTTAACTTTCAGTTAGTTATGGAAAACACTATAAACAACCAATTGGCTAAAACGAAATAGCCACCAGGAAAAAACCAAATATAATAAAAATTTGAGAAAATACATTACGAGCTCCCAGATACATGTTGGAACCAATAACACATAATTAAAGAAGAAATAAAATACGTCGCCAACACCCATTGGTCTTTCTGAAATGGATTGACAATTATATTAAAATGTGCAAGTTTTTGCATTTAAGGAGATTCGGAAATGGGGCATAAAGGGGGAAGGGTGAGTGAGATAATTTTTATGATTATATATTCACTATATCTACGCAAATATTACATTTGCTGCATGGAACGTGTATTCAACCAGCGTTTATGCGTTTATTACAAGCGATACAAGACAGAAGTTTGCTTGTGAACAGCTCACAAGCAAACACAGTAAAATATAAACAAACAAGGCTGCCTACAGAGTGAACAGACATGTTGACTCGCTCGCCATAAGAGATTAAGAACTGAAAGAAATATCTCATTCCAATGTGGTTTTGCAGTAAAATTATATACCCCAACTTTTTTTTTTTTATTATCATCTACATGCCTATTTATTAAGCAACATGCAGCTGTCATTTCAAAAATTTCTACATGCNAACCAATGCTAACAGCACACCAAATTTTCAAACAAATTTTCAATAAAAACATTTACAAACTTGTGATAACCACTGATGAATATATGCTAAATGAATTACAGATTCACAAAGTCTGGTTCCAAATGGTAAAAAAATAACTCAATTACATTTTGTATGGATGACTACACGCCTATGAAAATAATTGTACTAGAAATTATAAGTATGTTTAACACACATAAAATGTTACAAAGGTACAAGTCAGATCACTAATGTAAAACTTTTTACATGTTATTAGTAAACTAAAAGCAGGTGGGTTATAAAAACTTTGATTACATTCCAGTATTTTTGAGGCAACAGGCATGCAACCTAAAGTGAAGTACGTACTCATTTGGTGTGACATATGATAGTTCCAGCAACAATCTACTATTTCCTTGGGCACACATTCCCTGTTAAGTACCCTGCTTTGAAATTTTAAAACCTGGATCAAACTTGGACTGAAAACAATTATCCTTTGAAATATCTAAATTGTACAATACTGTGATTACCTAAGGACGAATAATTTAAGACAGTAAACTTTGTTTAATTGTGTTGACATAGACAAGAGAGTGTTGATTGACTAGCCTTTTGTAGACCTGAAGTCAAAAAGAATTAAAACTTTTGAAACTTAAATGTAAGTGTAGTTTTTTGCACAATATATTTTGTTTATAAATAGCACTTGGTTATGCAGTTTTACATTTTGTAAATAAAGAAAATATTGATATATTATTTTAATGTTACAATTTACGATTGTAATTTCATAATTCTATCTAACATTGTGTGTTTTTAATCATTTTTATTGTTTTTATAGTATCCTGTAACAATTTTCACACATTCTGTCCAAAACTAATTATTGAAAATTTCAAAGATGTTTTTACATATGTAACTTGTAGTAGAAACACAATGATGAAATTCTGTGTCCATTACCACTTCTTAGAAAAGTATTTTGAGAAAATTTAAGATTTTTAACTTTTATTTACAGATATATTAAGTTCAAAATTGGTAATTTCAAGTAAAGTTCAATATTTCAAGACTCATAAAAAATTCAGGATAGATGTATATGGCTTAAAAATGATATAACATGTACTGAGTAACGGTGTCTTTCTATAAAAAAAAATATTGAAGGTGTCTCTTTATTGCTTGTATAAAGAAATGTTCTAAAATATTTGCACATTTTCAAATCATTTTTAATTCAAATTTTAGGGTATTTCCTTAATATCTAGTTAAATTTTGATCATAACATTTATTACAGATGATTTTATGCAGATTAAGATGATTTTTGTTTCAAGTTGATATCTTTAATAACAAAATGTTATTTAACTTTCAGTTAGTTATGGAAAACACTATAAACAACCAATTGGCTAAAACGAAATAGCCACCAGGAAAAAACCAAATATAATAAAAATTTGAGAAAATACATTTTGAGCTCCCAGATACATGTTGGAACCAATAACACATAATTAAAGAAGAAATAAAATACGTCGCCAACACCCATTGGTNGAGCTCCCAGATACATGTTGGAACCAATAACACATAATTAAAGAAGAAATAAAATACGTCGCCAACACCCATTGGTCTTTCTGAAATGGATTGACAATTATATTAAAATGTGCAAGTTTTTGCATTTAAGGAGATTCGGAAATGGGGCATAAAGGGGGAAGGGTGAGTGAGATAATTTTTATGATTATATATTCACTATATCTACGCAAATATTACATTTGCTGCATGGAACGTGTATTCAACCAGCGTTTATGCGTTTATTACAAGCGATACAAGACAGAAATTTGCTTGTGAACAGCTCACAAGCAAACACAGTAAAATATAAACAAACAAGGCTGCCTACAGAGTGAACAGACATGTTGACTCGCTCGCCATAAGAGAATAAGAACTGAAAGAAATATCTCATTCCAATGTGGTTTTGCAGTAAAATTATATACCCCAACTTTTTTTTTTTTTATTATCATCTACATGCCTATTTATTAAGCAACATGCAGCTGTCATTTCAAAAATTTCTACATGCTGTATTAAACTAACTTTTTAAATGTAAAAAACTATTACTTTTATTTACATAAACTGTACAAAAAACTACACGCCATTTGCAGAAAAAACAATCAATCGTTGTTAGCTTCAATTTTTTTTCTACTGTTTTTTGCAATGAAATATTCTACTCTCTAGAATGTGGCAAGGTCATCCATACATACTAGCATTTACTAAATGGTAAAAATTGCTTAGCCCATCTAGAGCTTCCAGGACATCTGCTACAGTGGGCACTTGAGTAGCTTCGCCCTGGACCTCGTTTTAGTCTTTTGAGCTGCTGTCCCTGTTTGTCGCGAGCTCCACAAATTCACTATCCATGAGATCTCCACACATATGGACATTGTCGTCGGCTTCAACATACTCTTGAAACTTACAATCCACTTCCATCTTTTCAGATAAAAGCTGCCAGCTTTCTGGCTCTTGCAACTCTGGATGTGCAAGGCATTGATAGATGAAGACAAAATACCTTTCTGGTTGTTTGCCCCCATATGGTGAATGCAGCCATTGTTTGAAAAATTTGGACGTCATCCAAGCCTTTTTGTTGACTGTGTACATGTACGGTAAATTGGTACCTTATGGAACACACTAGGCTTTTCCGACTTGGCCACAACGAATGGTTTCATTCGATCACATTGGCACACAAGAGCACTGTTAACCGCTTCTTGCTACATTTCCCCCCCTTACTCTGGTCACCCTTTACTGTGAATTTTTCCTGACAATAAATGATAAAATATACCAGATTAGTCGGTGTTGTAAATGTCTTCTGGTTTGTATCTTTTCAAAATTTGAGCCAGAACTGGGTACCAATAAGAGACTTGATCCTCGTGTACACTGGCCAACTCACTAGAAATTTTGTGCTACACTGTTCCTCTTTGCGTTGAATTGCTGTAGCCAGCCTTCACTATAGACAAAATCCTCAATCCTCATCCATAAAGTCAGTTCTGTGACTTTTGCCTTAATCATGGGCCCACTAATAGGTAGACCCACGGCTCGTTGTCGGGGAAACCATTCAAAAAGTGCAGTTTCCAGCTTCGAGTGATCTCCACCACGTAATGACTTACTGCATCCGGGAACATTGCCTTTCAGACAGCATCTTACATTTTTTCCTTGTTTTTAAAAATGGTAAACAGTGTTAATGAGCTAATGTCAAACTGCCTACCAATTTCACTTTTACTTGAACCACCATCTTTGCATGCATCAATCATCTTGATTTTTATTGCAAGATAGATAGATTTTCGTTTATTTTCATTCTCTGTGGTGAAAAAACATTACAGTACGTAAAGAACTGCTAAATTACCAAGGACATGTAGAAATTCAAGTCACACTATGTCGTGTATATAGCAACCAACAAGCGTACACAACTGTTACCGGATATAAATTAAAGTGATGCACGACTTATGCAGTGCATGGCTGCAAGTGCGAGCACAAAGCAAACAACAAGAACATTGGGCAGCATTGCCAGATGTGCCGACATTCCATAGTTGCCCGTCTACCTTTTCAAATAAGAACGACTGGCCGTATGCATAACAAAGATTAGCATCTTTACACGTTGCCGAATCACTCATCAGTGAATTTATGATAAATAATTTTATACAGCAGCAAGTTTCACAGCTGCACCAGACTCTAAAATCACTAGTATCTACAAATGTGTGTGTGTGTGTGTGGAAAACCCCTCCTATATACCAAAGATTTTTACCATAAAATGTGTATAGAAATTGATGGCGTATTGCATAATTCTCATAACTGCAAACATCTCATTAGAGCCATTACTGGTTGTGAGGTTGCACTGTACAACCAAACTAGTTGGTATTCTTTAAGGACACAAATTAACCTCCACTGAAGAGGAAAACTGCCAGAGTTGCAGTCATCCATCCCGAGCAGGATGGAATTGTTCACGTTTGTAACATTCAGAACTGCTCAGGGAATTATTATGCAACCAGTGACAAAAATTTTCCCTTTACCAGTGAACTAAAGAAATGTCAGCACACAATGCTCAGAACTCAATCTGTAGTGTAGTCACTAGATATATTATTTAGTGTTCATACTATTTACATAACAGTTAGTGACATTGCTAATGATGTGAACCAACTAATACTGGAAATATTACTATTTGTAAGGCGGTATGTTTGAAACTGAAAGCTAAACATGCAACTTAGTGTAGTTTTGCGCTGAAACATTATTTTAACTTTGCGCCTCACCGCCATTGCGGCAGAGGGCAGAGTGCTACAATATGGCATTGGTACAATGGTAAGGGCAGCTAGTGCATACAATGACAGTGTATCCATTGTGCACTTTTGACGAAACTCGCGCACAAAATCGATAGCTGCACTGTCCACAGCTGTACTCATCAATCTTGCCACGTTGGAGAACTAATGAACATGAACACTGCAGTTGGCACATCATTAGGAATCAATTTATTAACAATGGATTGTGAAATAGATCAACTAACACTTTATTAGATTATGAAGTACAGAGTGTGTATCCTTGCATGCGGCATTGCGTAGGACATGTATAAATTTCTAGTCAACAAGAGTTTTAGTATACGTAACCTAAAAATCACACATGTCTGCAACAATACAAGGTGCAGGAAAGCAACTAGCTGAATTTATACTATTTAAGTTTGACTCCTAAATTCTGTAAATTAACTTTTTTTCTTACCTTGGTGGATTTTGAACATGGGTTTACAAGAAACAATTCATAACAATAGCAAGATGCCTTATTTGCTGTATGGAATGTACATTGATTGTCCTTAGTTGTATTGATTTGTCTCCATACCATTATAAAATTCCAGAAGTTGCAGAAAGTTTACATAAAAAAAATTACTACCCTTAAAATATTTTTTGTTTTGTAAAATATGAATAAATACAAACAAATATGTATGCTTCATGAGCAGGGATTTGATGTACATAATGTTCATAATCTGCCCTAGGCCTATGTGATAAAGTTTTGATTGCACCACATGATTTTGATACTTGCCCATTTGCAATTTGTAGAAAGTAAATGCCAACAATTCCACTCAAGTTTCTGCGATGAACAAAAAAATTTACTACCAACAACCCTTTACAAATATTATTCAAAATACAAAATACCAGTGAAGTGTAAATATAAATAGGAACTTCACTGACTTTTCAAGCACAGGCAACTATAATAAAGGCCCATATTTTATTTAACATTCTAATGTTACATAATTTTTAAAAATTAATTTTGTGAACTACAGTGTAGGTTTATTAAACATTTCCATCAAACTGGCAACTTAAGTTTAAAACAAAGCACATTCTGTAAAATTATTTGTAACATTTTAATTTACAGGAATTCTGTTGCAAAAAATTATGATTAAACACCTTTTTTAAATGTGAATTGTTTGCTAACTGCATCCTCATTTACAAAAAAAAGCACACATTCCATTTACAAGTTACTGCTTAATAAATTCTTGCATAAGTGGTGTACTTTTCTTGCCCAATTTGTACATTTTTCTACCTGCAGTGGAATTTGTTTGCCAGTTATATTGTAACAAGAGAAGTAAAGTAAGCATACTTGGAACATTAAATATTTTATGTGCAGAATGACTCAATTTATGTCACGAACTTTTAAAGGATATTTACACTATAACATTAAGGATTTTTGGGAGCTGGATCAAGAATTGTTGTTCAAATGTCAGTGGCAGCCATGGACAATAGCATAGAGAAAGATATGACAACAGCAACATAAGGAGCAATACATTGTTGACTCACAGCATTAAGAGCCAGTTCGATAGCTTTTGAGTACAGCTTGACAGCCTTGGTAGCAAGGCCAGCCTCATCAGCAGAGAGGGCCTGGCTGAACAGGAAGTGACACTGCTGCAGATCCTTCTGGCTGCGAGACACCTCTGGTGGTGGCTGCAAGTGCTCTACAACACAGGTAGCTGCCCTGTCACACAGCCACCCCAACACTTACATGCACAACATAGAACACCACTGTCACAATTATCACTAGCTGGCACAATAAATGCACACACTTTGTATGCATGTCACTTCTAGCACTGACAGTCAAAGAAAAAATTATTTTAATATAAGCAACCCAACCCTGTTATCATTAAATCTCTGTCCATAAATACGGTATTTTTGTTATATGATTCTGTTGTTCATTTTGCATGTTATAGGCCTACTGGTCGAGTGTGTTTTCTTTGTTGTTTAAGTTTTTTCCTTGGTTCTAAATCATGATCAACATTGGCACTGGACAAATTCCAATTAATTTCTGAATGTAACTGAAGGTGACAATACTAAAAATTTGAAACTAGAATCTCAAATGTATACCAGTAAAAAGTAGCGACAGACTGACAGATTTAAAATGTTACACTTCCACATTACAACAGCAACACATACTCAGCTCATCGAGAATATCCGCCCTACTCCTGTAGTCACGGGCCCTCTGTTGCCATGCCTCTGCACTGGCCTCATCCGCAGCATCCTTCAAAGCCAGGTCCAGGAAGCTTGCCGCCTCCCGATAGTAGTAGACTGCTATCTCATGTTGGCCAGCCTTGTCGAACTGCACCGCCCGGCCAGAGAACGTGCGCACATCTTCCAGTAGCTCTTTGCTCATTGTGTCTTGTCACCACTTCATAGCTGCCAGACAATCACAGTTAGAATCACACACATGTACTTGCAAACATATTTACCCAACAACTTCCTGTTTTTCCCACTGCCTTAACTTGGTACATTAATTCCATAATTCTGAACAGGCGAGAAATATACCAGTTGCAAATCACATTTCTCTCTTTTGAAGACATCTTTCAAAACAGGGGTTGTTCACACCCTGAGAAACCAAGATCAACTTTAAACTACTATTTCCTACTACAATCTACCAAGTTATGTTGCAATGACAAGTGTATACAAGAATAAATCCCAAGCCTTGGTCACAATTTTTTTTAAATAATTATTATTGTAAAACACTATTTCCCACATGCTTTATAATTTTCCTTACACATTCATCATTTACAGTATTTTAAGTTTGGAAACAAATAAGAACAGAAAGGGTACATGACACATTTAGGCTGCAATTGAGTTAACAATCCTTGCTCTTCATGGATAGACGCATCTTTCTGTGCAGAAACAGCAAACAAGTAATGTTAGTAAAATAAGTTAATTTGTCAAAAAACCGGACGAATACAGAAAGGATACTAGTATAGCACATATCCCCTGTGTGAATTTTATGAAACTAGGTTTTATGTTTATCTGGAACTGGCAGCATGTATATTGGCACTCCTACATTTGTTATTCCTCCAAACAGTTAATAATAAAAAGGATTAAAAATTCATTTAAAAGGAAACATTGGGAGAATAGCTAATATTAAAGGGTACTGTTGACATAGCTGTTAGTAAAGAAAACAGGTTCCTGCTGCCAAGACTGGAGAGGTGAGATGTTTGGGTTGGTGCATACCAACAGGGTCCACCAGAGAGAGTAAAAATGAGATGAAAATTAAGCAGCGGCACAATGCAATGGTGGGGGAAATGGGAGTGCCCCAAGAAAACCTGCCAGCCAATGGCAATGTCCACAGTGCAAAAATTTGGGTGACCCCGTTAGGAATCTGACTTGGTTCACCTTGGTGAAAGGTGAGTAATCTTGACTAATACACCACCACGAGCCCTGCGCCAAGACTGGAGGTGACTGTAGATTACGTGGTGATGATTTTATTCTTTGTATTGCAGGGATGAACAAGACACTTACCTTTAAAATGTAATAGTTAAAAAAGAGGCCAAAGATAAAGGACAGAAGAAGACACCTAACAAGCCTAATAGTACCGTGTTTGATGATGCAGGGAAATTATCTCCATTAAAACTCTACTCACAGAAGTAGTATTCAAAAGGTTAACTGATATGACCAATATGTGGAATCCTACATAAAAACCATGTCTGTTTTTAAAAATGCTTTCACTGCACAGCATGACATAAGAAAAAAGCAGATAGATAGGTTACGTAAACTAACAACAATGAATAAACTACCCCAGGATATGCCGAAAATGAGAGTGGAAAGTCTGTGCCCGACATGTTTCAGGATGCTTTTCAGAGCCACGTACACACATTCAGTGTTAAAAGACCCAATTACATACAGAAATAGATGCTACGTTATGTGTAAAGGGCGTGCATAGAATGATTAAAGAAGTGTATCAAGTCAATCATCATTATTATGGAAAATATTTCTGGCAACATTTTGCTATTCTTTTAGGTGATTGTAAGTTAATGTATGTTGCATGTGTCACAGCATCTATGTAAAGTTTTGATATCATAGCTTGCGCGATGCAGCAAAAATAAAATAAATGGCGCTGAGCTGATTCACAAAAGATGAACCCAAAAGTACTATTAGAAAGAGGCAGAGAAAATATTACACAATAGCACTGCTTTGTGTGATAAATAAGAAAGCAAAGTATATGAATCATAAAATGTAATTAGCCTCCAAAGCACACATACATATTTACATCAAAGATAAACAGAAGCAGCATGCAAATAATACACATAGCGTCTATCAAGTATCGATTCCCTGCTCGTGTGTCAATACTTTTTTGATTGGAGATATAAATTTACATCCTACCACCATCCCTTAAATTTATGTCTCCAAAAACATTCACGAAGAGTCAGTGTGCAACAGTGTGGATGTTACTTAACAAGACCAAGTCATTCAACACATACACAATGTTCGACTGCACTCAGTGGCTTAGTTAATACATTGGGAAACATATCCTCTAAGGGCAAGTACATAGCATTGGTAACTCCTGATTCTATGTGGTTCCTGAGAAAATAGTACCTCACATCTGTGTGTTTTGATCTGGAATTTGTTACTGATTTTGCCAATTGAATAGCACCTTTGTTATCACAGTATAATGTCGCAAGATTTACCTACACAGTCAGGGTCAATTTCAGATATAAATTGTTTTAAACACAATAATTCTTGAACAGTGAAAGATAAAGCCATGTATTCAACTTCACAAATGGACAATGCTACAGTCTTCGGCTTCTTGCTGAACCATGATATTGCACCACCTGATAACTTGAATACACAACCGATAACAGAATGTCGATCATTGATTTTGTTTCCCCAGCCAGCATCGCAAAATGCCACCAGATCACTGTTGCCATCCTTTGAAAACTCTAACTTGTGACTTTGTGTCCCTTTCAAGTAACGTAACACACTCTTGAAGGCTCACCAATGTACATTCTTGTGAGAATGAATAAATTTGCTCAGAAGGATGGTTGCAAAGGAAATGTCGGGTTTTGTTATCTGTGAGAGATACAAAAGGCAGCCAATGGCCTCCTGATAAGCAACATAAATTTCTTGAATGTCTTGCTCACAGACATCATCAAAGTCCAATTCCAGGTCAAATGGAGTTGATACATGCTACTCATGCCAAATTGTTCCAAGACCCTTTTGGTGTAAGCCTCTTGAGAAATCCATAATTTTCCTTCCTGTCTGTCTCTGGTGATGGTCATCCCAAGACACCGACTGATAGGACCCAAATCCATCTCAAAATGACTCTTGAGAGAATTTTTCACATTTTCTATAAGCCGTTTTTCATTTGAAAACAGTAACATGTCATCAACATAAAGAGCAACAATCATTTAAACAAAAGGATCTACATCTGACTTGGTAAACTGTGTGGACAACATTGCATCAATCTTCTTGTTCCAACTTTTCCCGGTCTGCTTTAGGCCATACACTGCTTTCTTCGGTTTACATACCTTCCCTTTACTCAATGTTGTTAATTCTTTTGGTGGGATGGCGTAAATATCCTCATCCACATGCTCAATTTCGAAGTCTTCCCTTGCTACTATTGACATAAGATATCGCTAATTATCCAGAGTAGCTGCTTTACTGTAAAAAAAACCCCTGAAAAGTGGTATATTTCCACTCTACTAATTACGCAGAACACGAATATACTAGGGGCATTAACGCCCCACTAATTTTGTAATATGTGCCCACCTAACCTAACTGAACCTAACCCCACGATGGGTGAATCACTATTTTATATTTTTAAACTAACCTAGGATTGTAGGGTTTTAAACTAACCTAGGAGTGTAGGGTTTTAAACTAACCTAGGATTGTTGGGTTCTAAAATAACCTAGGATTGTACGGTGTTAATCTAACCTAGGATTATAGGGTGTTAATCTAAATTAGGATTGTAGGGTGTTAATCTAACCTAAGAATTTAGTCTAATCTAGGATTTTAGGGATTTAAAGGAACCGTAAAACACACCGAAAGATTATGAATTAACTCACCTAGGTAGGCGGCAGGTACAATTCCACTGTCCTCAACCCATTCAACTGTCGTGCATCTGACCTCAATCCACAAAACACCACGATCTACTAAAACATCCAAGTAACACCCGCCACATAGGCGAATATTACGCACAGAAGCACTTGTTCTCGCACCCTCTATTCTTAAATCACAAACCAATCGGATGTCACAACTCGCGCCCGCAACAACACAATCGCACTGTCTTGCATCTGAAAGGCAACTGAAATTCCATGACGATGACGTCTAAAGACCTTGACGATGACGTCTAACGACCCACAGCCAATAAGATGATGGCACGATGCCGAAAATCACTTAAAATCATGGCGTCTGACATAAATAAAGCGGCGGGTTGCTCGTACTTTTAACTATTTTATTTAATATGTTCTACTTATTTTAACATTACGCCCTCCTCAATATGAACGAGGTAAGCTGTGTAGAACCCATTAATGCTACTTTTGTTGGTCTAGGACGTTTCCTTCAGAAAAGCCGCTACTCTGGATAATTACCAAGACATCTAATGGAGGAATACTTGACCATCAATGAGTAGGTTTCTTCATAATCAATGCCTTCTACTTGGCTACAGCCTTTCACCACAAGATGAGCCTTGAACACTTCTGGTTCATCATGACTGGTTGGCTTTATTCTCAAAACTCATCTTGTTTTCAGGGGTCTGGCATCTCTTGGCAAATAGACCTCTTCAAAGGTATCATTCTTTATCAGTGATGTAAACTCCTTGCCGATAGCATTATCCAACAAAAATAAGATTTTTCGCCTTTGGATCCTATTTTCTCCTGTGCACCTATGGAACATGAACCATGGCTTCACAACCAAAGACTCTCAAATGTGACAAGGATGGCTTTCTACCATGCCAGTATTCATAAGGTGTTTTGTCAGCTAGAACACCCGAGGGAGAGTGGTTTGTCAGATAGGATGCCGTACTTACAACTTCTGCCCAAAAACCCTTTCGTAGGTTAGCATCAAAAAGCATAGTTAGAGCCTTCTCCGCTAAAGTTCTACTGGCTTTTTCTGCTACTCCATTTTGCTGCAGGTAATAGCTCAATGTGAGTTGGTGAATAATACCTTCAGCACGAAGGTGCCTTCTAATTTCTTCATTGACGTATTCCGTTCCATTATCAGATCTGAATTTTTTTATTTTCTAACCTGTTTGTTTTTTGACTTAGCTTTGAAGTCCTTAAATGCCATAGTGACTTCGGTTTCTCCTTCAAGAAATAAAACAAAGATCATTCATGAGAAGTCATCTATAAATGTCACAAAATATCTGTTTCCGCCGAGTGATGACGATTCCATGGGGCCACAGAGATCTGAATGAATGAGATCTAAAATGTTTTTGAGTGCCTTTCACTCCTTTTGAAAGGAAGGCATAACTGTTTCCCCATTACACAGTTCACAAGTCTCTCGGATAGTAAATTGTTACCTAAACTTTCTTTCGGAGTGCAAGCTGAACTTTCTCATGCCCTTCCGGTTCAAATGACCTAGTCTATGGTGCCATAAGAAGCTGTCATTTTCTGTGTAAAAACATTGTCTAATTTTGGGCATATTCATGCAAAATATCTAATTTTTCAAATAGGCAGTAGCAACCAGATCACCTGTCTGTTCATAATGCACATAACCTCCATTTTTATCAAGTTACTCTATATTCTTTTTTTACTACCTTCTCACAGAAAGTAAATTTACAGCTGAATTTGGTATATGTAACACATCTCTAGCAGTCACTTCAACAGTTTCGTCCCCATTTAGAAATTCTATATTTACACTACCAGAAACCTCTGCAACTAAATCTGATCCATTAGCAGCTATAACTGTGTTAGTGCAAGGTTTGATTAGTTTACTCACATTGTCGCTACTCGGCCACCAGAGTTATACAGGGGGTGGCCAGCAGTTCATATAGTTAAATTATTTCGGTGCAGACTAATGACACCTGAGGTTGTTGCGTTAGGGGTAATCAAATACTCGTATTCTCCGTTAGTTAACACACCAGGATTTTATTGATCAGAAGGTCACATAGTTATTACACACACTGGCGAGACTGAGCCCCCCTCTAGTCATTTGCCTGACGGGCTGGGCTGTTGGGCTCAATACTATGCATCTGGGAAGGTTGTTGAAGGAAGACGTTTCTCTACTTATCTCTGACTGCGGCTTTTGGTGAGTTGTCTTTGTTGGTAGCTGAGGCATGGTGAGTTGGGTGGCCCTCGTTCAGGCCCTCGGACTGGCTCTTGTTGACGTGCTGTACAAAGTTGGCTGTTTCCTGCGGCTTTGACGGTCTCTCAATGAAGCCCGGGATTAGGGTTCTCCCGTGACTTGCACTTTCCTTGCGATCCCGGCTGGCTTTCTGGTTGGAGAGTGCTTCCTCCTCGTCTTTCTTCCGGCTATCGCGTTTCTGTCTGCATTCCTAACCGCGGAAACTGCCACTACGTTTTCGGAAATGAACTCATAAGTTCTCGGTACTTTTACTGGGTTTGTCTCGGGAATTTACAAATGAAGTTTTGGCTGTTCCTGTGTTCTCACCTTGGTGACGTTACTATTGACTCACTGACTGGCTGACATCGCCATACGGCGCCTGACTACGTCTCTCAGGGAATGGCGCCACTCGGACTGGGGCTACCACTCATTTCGGGAATTTACCCACATTCTCGCCACTGTTCTCGTTACACGACTGTTTACTCCCGTTTCTGATTCTCCCGTTTCGGTTACATCTATCTCGTCTCCTCGGCTGTACTGCCGAACAACTCCCGTCTCGGCTGGCAATAATTGCTCCTGAACAATTGACTGTGAACAATTGATTACAACTGACTGCCTGGGCCGGCCCCGAACTCCGGCCCGTTGATATGACTGCCTCTCGCCTAACTACCTTCTCTGTCTTGCTTCGCGACTGAACAACTGCTCACGACCGACGACAACTGAATGACCTCTCGCGACTGAATGACTGCTCGCCTTGGCTGCTCTCGAATTTAACCCGTCTCTCGATATATTCAAATTGGCTGTCAGCAATTTGTGTCGAGAGAAACAGGGACTTCCCTGGCGTAACTCGCACGTTTTTTGTATAGGATTTCGGTCTCATCAGCGAATCGCGCGCTCAAACTAGTGGTGGAGGGAGGGGTGCGGCAAGTATCTTGGGGGTTCCTGGCAGCTGTGTCTGCACTAATCTGGGCCGGGGGTTACCCTGTTTCCTTCGCCGAGGGCTTATATCAGCTAATTTTCGGGACTTTCCCTGTTTCCTTCAACTGAGGTTCATCCCCGGAAGTTTTTATACCTCGGGACTTCCCGGGGGTTATTTCTCAGGGTGTGAATACAGCGCAATTCCTATCCTCTGTACCCGCCACGCGTCAACATAATTTATTATGCGAGTTGATGCACAGGAATTTAAATAACACATTTCTTTTCTGTGAACCTGTCGGGAGTCTGCAGCTAGAAATGCCCTTTTGTTTACACTGTCCCAATTTTATTTAATCCTTTGAGTTGTTCCCGTGAGATGTGAATTTCTTGCTCGTACCTGAAGTGTCATTTCTCTGATTGCAGTTCCGTGCTATATGGTTGGGCTTGTTGCAAATGAAGCACTTAATATCCCTGTGTGGTTGCCTTTTCTCATAGAGTGAGGATTCTTCATAATTAAATCCCCAGTGATTGGAGCTCCTGAATTTGCGAGTGCCATTATATTTATAATGGTCTGATAATCCAGCCAGCAAGGTGCCAATTAAATCATCACTTACTTTGAACTTTTAACTGGTGTGGTGTTGTGATAATTTTATCACAATAATCATTGACAGACTTACAATTTTCCAGCTTCATTGTTATAAGAGTACTCAGTAAGCCGACTCGTCTTGTGAAGCCAGAGTCTTCGAAAGCATTTTCTAATCCCTTCCTTGCTTCTACTGTGGTTTTTGTCTCACGTATGTGGGAGTAATTAGTTTTTTCAACTAATATAATTATGTCTGAATGAGCTTTTCTATGCTTCTTTCAAGCATTGTCAATGTTGGTATTTTGTAAAGTTTCTACCATATCCCATAAAGTCGTTGTGGACTAGATATGCCTTTATGGCAAATTTCCATGTAGAGAAATTCTCACGCTCAATGAGTTTTTCCATGATGGGCAGCCCTGAACCCGATGCACTCATTTTTGATCGAGTTGAACAATGTTCACGAACTTCATACACTGGAAGAAAAATATTATTCTTTTCTGATCTTGTAATGCTATTCGGAACACTCACTTTTTTCATTTACACCTGGGCCCATAACCATTTTGAGGTATGATAAATAAGAAAGTGAAGTACATGAATTATTAAATGTAATTAGCCTCCAAAGCACACATACATTTTTACAGCAAAGATACCATTAACAGAAGCAGCATGCAAAGAATATAAATAGCATGGATCATGTTTTGATAGTCTGCTAGCAAGTCAATACTTTTTTGATTGGAGATACAAATTTACATCCTTAATACTTTGATTTAAGAACCAACAGTTGTTGGGTTACTTATAAATCTCCATGATGGTGATTATTTTTATAAAATATCTGTTTGGTTAATTTTTATATAGGTAATTTAAGTTTTGGGGCTTTTCTATAAAAAAAAAAAAAATTCACAGAAAATGGTATATTTCCACTGTACTAATGATGCAGAACACGAATATACGAGGGTCATTAATGTAAGACTAATTTCTTAATATGTGCCCACCTAACGTAACAGAACCTAACTCCACGATGGGTGAATCACTATTTTACATTTTTTTAACTAACCTAGGATTGTAGAGTTTTACACTAACCTAGGGTTTTTGGGTTTTATACTAAAGTACGAATTTAGGATTTTAGGGATTTAAAGGAACCGTAAAACACACCAAAAGAATATCAATTTACTCACCTGATATAATTCCTCTGTCAACAGCCAATTCAACCTTACCTCACTCAACGAAACACAGTGTTCCACAAATCGGTCACATACGCGAATATAACGCACTGAATCACTAGTTTTCAGCCGAATATAACGCAATGAAACACTAGTTTACAATCAAATATAACGCACAAAAGAACTCGTTATTGCTTTCTCCGTTTTTAAATCCGTCAGATTGGGACGGCACAACTAGACCCGGCAAAGAGGCAATGGCGACTCATTTTTTTAAATTGACCATTAAAATGCCTGTAATGACATCCGTGGCCGCTATGTAGCATGGAATCAGCAATGTGCGGCCATTAATAATGGCGGAAGACGTTAATAGACGTAAACAAACCAAGCAAACTGCACATACGTTTGCAAATTTTTTTAAAATATGTTTTACTTATTTTAACATTGAGCCCTCTCGAATATGAACAAGGTAAGCTGTGCAGAACCCAATAATGCAACTTTTGTTGGTCTAGGACGTTTCGTTCAGAAAATCCCCTAAACTTAATAATTACCTTTATATATGTTTGAGGTAAAGAATATTAATACTAGTATTAATTATCCTTCCCTATCCCCTCCCCTGGGCAGACTCGCTACATCGCTACATATTTTTAGAACCTATTGGAGAAATTATCATTTTCATCTTGTTACATTATAATGCAACTAACTCATAATTGTTCATAATGCATATAATAAGTTCCAGTCAGTTCATTAAGATGTGTTTTTCATTTCACCTAAAATATAGAATATTTCCTATATTAAGCTCATCTTATTGTATATTTTACAAACATATTTTCTAAAGTTATTCTTTTGGAAATTACCCAAGGTAACTAGGGCAACAAGATTTTAAGAAGCCACAGACGTTTTATAAATATTTATAAAATTAATGTGACAATGGTGTTATGTCTAGCATAAAATTACGCCTTTTATTTAAATAACATAACAGTTCTACGCTTTCGTACACAGACGTGTTTTAGGCCTAAATTGCATTTCGTTGTTCATAGGCTGTTACCATACTTGCAGTCACGATTATAATTACTTTACTACAACATGTGGCAGTGAAGTAGCTACATGGATCTTGGAACATTGAATGTTGAATAGATATGTAGTATATGGGGCAAAGCGCAATTGTCTTTGTTAGTTATATCCGAGTACAGTAAGCTTCATGGAAGTTACGACGTACAGAAGTGACGAAGTTTATTTAAATATTTTACAACTTTCTGCTTTGTGACACCATTCTTTCCGGAGATTTATAGATTCGTTGGAATGAATTACTATTAATGTTAGTTTTTTCATGTTGGGAAACTTGGAAGTACATGTCTCAAGTTTATTTCTCACATAAAATGTCTTCCACCACTGCACACATGGAAGGTAAAAACAAAGTTGTTTATCACCATTCTACGAGTTCCAAAATACCCCACTAGATGTCTGCCAATTTTTTTTGCATCTCCCACTGACGATGATGATTATGATTATGAATGGTCAGGCAGCACAAAGGCTGGTGGATTCCCAGAGGACATCAGGTGATGATAACCACGGCAAGGCATGGTAAGATAATTCTGCGGTGGTTCACCACTGCCTTCCGCAGTACGAAGATGGGGCCTGAAATCGAACCCGGGACTTTTGGCCCACCAGCCAGGAGCTCTAACCCTTTGGGCCAATTGGTTGTAGTGGTACTACAGGAAGTTTATCAAAGTAAGGATTATTATTTTGTTTACATAGTAACCGTAATGTTTTGGTTCATAATAGTAAATTTATTTTATTTTTCCTCAAGTTTGGTTTGTACACATTAGGACCAACTCCAAGGTATTTAAGCAGTATTATTATATACATTTATTTGTTTACATTTCTGATAATCAGTTTTATGCATATTAAAACTTTATAGATTTGTTATTACAGTTGTATTTCTCCATGCAGATATTTTAAAGCACAGCTATTTCTGTTTATTGTACTTATCAGTTCAGATAGGTCTAAGAGGTTTTATTGTAAATTCTTTATTTTTCTAGTAATTGTCATGTTAATTACAGATTTAATCTGCAATTTCTGGCTATTATAACTGATTTTGGAAACGTTTTAGTTAATTAAGGACTCTCCTTCCGGTTTTCATCATGTGTAGATGTGTTTGTTAGGGCGTTGCTGATTTCAGACTAAAATTATTAATTATCTGCTCCATCCTAATGGCAGACATGTTCGGAGAGATGTGCAAGTGTGTAATTGTGCGCGGGTAAGCAGAGAAGAGGCCCTAAAGCACCTGATTAAAATTTTTAGTGAAAAAATCTTCAAAAACGCTGCCGATGCCAGGGATGACGCCGACGCTTTGCGCCAAGCCGTATAAAAGAAACAAGCTACTTTATTTCAATTATTAGATTAAAAGTTCAACCAAAATTTAATTAATTGATTTTTCTGAAATTTTAAAACAACTTCTTTTTCCTGAACATTAACCAGTGGTCATGATTATAGAACTTATGATTTACTAGTTGCTAGTCTGGAATATTTTATTAAATATCAAATAATTTCAAAATCAACCTAGTTATCTGCAACTCACCTCTGTAAGATGATGTTTCATTACTCAAATAATTTATTTTTCTTATTTATTGTGAGGGAGTGGGTATTTAATGTAAGATTTTAAATAAGTTGAACCTAAAGAGTATTCAAAAACATGAATATTGATTTTGTCTCAGGGATTTTCACATTCTAAAATATGACTGCAAGATATGTCCGTTTTTCATCTAATGATTCTCTTCATCATGCATAATAAAGCCAATCATTATTCACTTAAGTTGAATTGTCTTGTGTATTTTGTTAGATCCTAGTGTTTTCTTATGTAGAAATTTATTGGGAATAATTATTTCAGTGTCTATGTTGACACCATTTTTTTTACGTCACCATTAAGTATATTTGCTATACTGAATACACTGTAAAGTTCCGTCTCTATAATATTACCGCCTCACAGGTAGGCGCCATATTGTAACGTTGCGGAAGTATTACTTGTTGCCACAGCTTGCTCATAGGTAGAATACGAGACTCAGTTCCAGGTGACACCGATTAAGTAAAAAGAAGAAATTCCAGATTAGTTTGCTTTATACTTTATTTATCATTGAAGTTTCACAGTGCTGCACAGACGACTTTCCAGTTTGCAGAGTACGAACTTTCACAATTAGTTATCCCAGTGCAGAAAACAGCGCCACAGTAGTTTACAGTTTGTTAATGTCTTAACTTGCATCGCAAGACTTAAGTTCCGAAGGCAGGAGGGATGTTTGTTCCCTCCTGGCACCCTAACGACCCCCCACACCGGCGGAAATAAGTTGATAGAATTTAAGTGACGTTAAATTGAAAAAGAAATGCGAACAAAAGATCTTACGGTCACGGGTGCTTGCCGGTGTGGGTGAAATTCTTCACGCCTAACGCGTCTTCACACGCCCGATGCGCCTTCTTCGACGGTTGGTGACTTTCTCTCCTAGGCGATAGGCACCACCAGTATATATTAGGCAGGCCTATCCCCCCTTTTCCTAAGATAAGCGCAAGGCCTCCGGCGATGCCAGTAGCGTCATCCAAACTACGCTGTGTCTCGCGCTCACAACATGTTGTTGTACTCGCAACTGCGTCACGTCGCAGCCACATAACCAAAACAACAACTTTCGAAAACCTTTCGAAACTAGACGGTAAACGGACGTAAACAGCAGATGTCCGCACACGTCTGCTCGACCAACAAACACGGGAAACTAGCCACCGCGGCTTTACTTGAAACTTGATAAAATATTACAAGGCTTTCCAAAGCTAAATACACACGAAAGAATTTACACTCGTGTCCCGAAAAATTAAGCATATTGCATCATTACAACACATATGATAATTTTGTAGGACCAGACTACAAGGAATGTTACATTTTATTGGTCTCTCGAACAACATACAACGTCAATCCTTACGCACACTTTTCATATGGTAAAACTTGGTAACTCACAACAGAAGTCCAAACATAAACTAAAGGTTCTTTCACTCAATTCACACTACTACACTAGATGGTCGGACCATAAGTATATTTTTTCTCAAATCACCAGTGAGACAAACTATCCAGGTATAAAAAATTGAAGCTATTTTTGCAAAAAAATATTTATGTCTACATTAAACCTTAACTTATTCATTTTGTTTAAATTTCTGTGAAATTCCTCTACACCTAATCTTAATCATGTAAAACGTTTAATAAAGCAAATTTACTATGTTATTAACTGAAATCATTCATTTTTCTGATATAAAAAGATTAATTTGGCAATAAAATATTTGTGTGTCATTAAAACAACACAAATTACAGCATTTGAAGGGAAAACACCACAAGATTATGTCACACCTACTGAAAAAATTTACTCACAGGATAGTTACAAGTTCACCTCACTAGAAACTAACATAACAAAGTGAAGGCAAAAATTATGTAAAAAGCAATGAACTAGAAATGAATACGTAAATTGGTGATATCAGTCACAAGGACTGACCTGTTGAAACTGTTATCCAGAGACATACTAAATATTTTCCTTCCTTTATTCGTACAAGATATATTTTACTTTTCCATATATTGTACGACTTACAGTCAACATAACTTTGTTCTTGTTCAGGAAGAGGGGTCAGAGTCTTCAGAAAGAAGTTGTTTTTATGGGGCACCAGACTGGTTATGTTAGGTTAAGGATATGTGATTAAATTATTCCTAAAACATTGCTGTGTAACACATTTAATAATTTAATACTTTATTTCTAACTAAGGATATTGTAAAATTCAACTATGAGGTCGTTTGGCTTGAGATTATATGCAATGCTGGTATATGCATTTCGCGAAACTGAGGCTGCTCAGTGAGTAATGAGATCACAGTACATTATACGAAAAAACCATTATATGTGTTCCGGCAGAATTATAATAAATTTTTTTGAAAGAGATACTATAAAAGGCAGTTTATTGACTGAGTAATTAAAGTTGCCCTCTTACGAGTTGAAGAAATTGTTTTCTGCCACATAAAATGTTTACTGAGTATGCTATGAAGCATGGCAGTTTATTATAATACTAAAATGGAGACATCCATAAACAGTAGACACAACTAACATCAATAGAAAACAAGAAGTCACCGATATAACTAATGAACCTACTTTCCTCTACATAGGTGCAAATGATTTTGATGAAGTTCTTAAAATTGTACATAGTATGTATGTTGTAGTGATTCACAATGTTTGTTTGTTTTATGCTTTATTTTTTTTAAGTATTTTTCCATGTTTTGAAGATTAATGTAAATATTTATGTGTTTTGGTATAAATATATATATTTTTTTTTTTTTCGCTATTTCAATGTCATGGTTTGACAAATGGTCATAACATGTGTTAACAGTATTTATGTTATTAGAAAAACTGTTTGAACATGTCTTGTTGTCTTAAAGTATATTTTAAGGGCCACAAGTGCCAAATATGAGTGTATGCGAGGCATCGGGGACGTGCGCTATGTAAATAAAAACACTGGTTACGTCAGCCGCAACCATATGATTTTGACAGGTAAACGTCATTGACATTTTTGCGTTATCCACATCTCAGGAAGCTCCAGAACGGATATTGGCTGTGATTGGATGCGTGAATTTGCGCCAAAAGCTTGGAAGTGGGTTGCTAGTTTGCCTAGTTTCCTTCTTCTCGGAATAAGCTTCATCTGGACCAGTTGCACCTTAAGATGCTGCTCAAATAATTATTTTATTTTCTGTATTAGTGTTTTAAAGTATCTAAGAGCAGTGGGCAGGTGAAAAAGAGGCCCAATATTTGTTGGATTGGAGATTTATGAGGAGATGTATGCCTAGTCCAACTTACTTTTTTTATTCAATAATGGCCAACAGAAGGTATACCCGGCAAAAGTATAAGTATATAATGAGACACTTTTACAGACTTTTGAGCATCTTGTCTTACAGTGAACATGTTTTATATCAGTTTAAACCAGAATACAACAAAATTATTCATTAAAATTTAAAGTTTGGGTTGTTGAAGATTTTCTGCCCATTAGAGTATCCTGAGAAAGAAAGGAGTCTCAACTCACTGGCTGGTGCTAATATCAAGGGAAACTAAGTGAAATTCACATATATCTTTTGGAACTGAAGTGTGCTTATGTATGTTGAGAGTATTATTCCCACTATTGTATAATATTTATTATTATCATCTTAGCACACACACACTCAATCATACAACCAATCCCCCAATTAATTTTAATGCAATAGTAGTGAGATAGTTACAAATACACACATTTCTTACACAGGACTCAAACCCAGAAAATCTAGTACTGTATGATGGCATGCAACCAACTGCATTACGGAGGTTCAACTTGGAGGATCAACTTCGGTTTTCAATCTAAAGTTTATGTAGACTGGCTTTACCAACCTCAAAAATTTACAGAAACTTAATTTTAAAAACAAGGGTGTAAGTCACTTAAATCATGTAAGTTTACCAGATCCACCACAGCACTAATTGTGAGCAGAATTTGGTGGAAATAGGTTAACTCGTTTCCGGTACTCGCATAAGAGCTTTATTTTCACTTTTGGCACTATTGTACAAAAATGTTATAAAACCAGGCTCTGTATATGCTTATCTGATGCTTCTAATTGATACTGTCAACATACCAAGTTTGGTTGAAATTTTGTCAAATTATTTCACAGATACGACTAACTCATCTATACAATTATAATAATGCCACACACACTTTAACATGCAAGTTTATGAGGCCTACTGTAGAGCTACTTGTGTGTGACATTAGGCAGGAATCGGTTATTAGTCCCCGGCATATGGCATAAAAGCTTAATTTTCTCACGTGGTGCTATCCTTATTAATGGAGAAAAAAAATGGTTATGTATTAGCACATTCTATATAATAAATTAAAATATTCATATTGCTGCCATTTTGAAAATAGGCAACATATCCACATAAAAACATGTCAGTTTACATGGCCTACCACAGTACTACTTCTTTGTCAAATTAGGTAGGAATTGATTGATTGTTTCTGGAGATATGACAAAACTTCATTTATTCATGCAGAATCATCTTACAAAATGATGGACTAAATAAGGCTGTGGTAGATACATTTGATTATTGTAAACATACTGCCAGCATATAAACTTACGTTGAAATTTTGAAAAAAAATGTGTAGCCCACTTAAAAAAATGTCAGTTTACATGGCTTACTGAAATACTGCTTGTCTGCCAAATTTGATAGCAATTGGTTGATTGTTTTCCGATTACAATGATAATAGGGGAATAATTAATTAATTTGTTTTGTTTGTGTTAACAAAATTTTACGTGTTTTTGTGTAAAAAGGAGATATGTAGAGAGAACTTTATTATTTCAACTTCATTTGCACTGGAGGTCAAAACCTTTATTCTAACCATTTGCTTTGCGAACCAACGGAGTGTAACCTCGGCGAGCTGTAGTTAACAAAACATACAAACAAGCTGCACTGGTACCAACAGATTCAGGAAAGGAAATAAAGTCTTATCATGCAGAAATAAAATTCCAGTTGTAAGTATGATGGTATAAAATACTAAATAATGGAAAGAAAACAAAATCAGGATGTGTCGCTGCAATATTTTCTTTCAAAAAAATTAATTATCTTTCTATCTTACTTTAATTATTTTGATTGAAAATTAAAATTTATATGCTGACAGAAAATGATATGAAAAGTGTGTGCATGTAAAAGAAAATTAAAATAACACTGTAAGCTGGAGTATTATGACTTCAAGTTACCACCATTCTTACAATAATAATTTCAAATAAAAAAAATAAAATAGTAAATATGTTAAATTAATCCTGAAAATTACTGTCGGAAAAACTCTAGTTGACGATTGCCTCACGTAACTGAGATTACAATTTCAAATTAAAATGCTCCCATTAAAAAATTAAATTTAATGTTCCAAAAATTTAAAAATCATCAAAATTCTGAGTATTCTCCTTTTAGAAATCTCTCACATTTTAATTTCATATGTTCTCAACGTAACAAATGTTCTCAGGGTTCACTACGCATTCCGCCCCGGCACTAGTTCATTCAATAAAGCGGCAGACCTTTGGTTTGCCATTTCTACACATCAAATCCAAATCAAAATCTTCAAAAACCTTATTAGTTTGAGAGTTCATACTATAGCTGATCAAAATAATGTCCCAAATTACATGGATGAGCGAGCACCTTTGGCTCATATAAATGGTTGGTNAGCGAGCACCTTTGGCTCATATAAATGGTTGGTGTTACCTGGCTGTAAAAGCGTTTCTCACGCCAGTAATGGCGCCTGGCGCAAAGAGGCGCCTCGCCTCGTCTAACGTTGGTTGGAACAACTCCAAAATTAAGATGTAGGCCTATGAATCTCGGCCCTCTTCTTATCATGGCTGGATTATCCAACCAAAACTATCTTCTGGGACCTATAACCCTTAACTAACTTCCGATGGTGCCTGGGATTTTGGAGATCAAAACCCCAGCAAAAATTATTGTGGCCGTAATTTTAAAGGTCCGACCCAGAAGCAAACTACTTCCGGCAACTATCTCTATCCTAAGCACAAACATAAAATCCTACTTCCTGTGAAACACAAAAGAAAATTACGAGAAAATAAAATACAATTAAAACAAAAGTGAAAAACTGTTAATTAATCTTGAGAAATTACATAATTAATTTAAGAAGATAAAAAATCTATACAATTCACTATTTAAGATTTTTAGGTTAAAATACATAATACCACTGTCATAAATAAAAATAAAATAACATAANTATACAATTCACTATTTAAGATTTTTAGGTTAAAATACATAATACCACTGTCATAAATAAAAATAAAATAACATATAAAATAAAATGGATGGGTGGTTAACAAAATAAATATTTAGTGACTTTAAAATTACTGAAAATAAACTGATGGGGNATAAAATAAAATGGATGGGTGGTTAACAAAATAAATATTTAGTGACTTTAAAATTACTGAAAATAAACTGATGGGTCTGAAATTAATATTATGTCAAAATGTAAATAAATTAAATAAAATAGTGTTCAAAACAAACATTACAGGTTAATAGACATCAAAAATAAAAAGTCTGCTATAGTGAACCGCTATACGATATACGACACAACATGATTTATTTGTGTGCTACTAAATTTTGAAATGGTGAACAAAAGAGGCTCTAGATAGACACATTTGGCAGTTGTAATTAATACTACTTGTATACTAAGTTAAGTTGAATATAAAACATGAGAGATATAGCATATTAATCTAAAAAGTCTATATGGCTCCATTTTGAAAATAAATGCCTGACCCACTAAAACCTGTTAGTATACATGACCTACTGTGGTAATACTTTAATGACAAATTTGGTAAGCATCTGTAAACTTTTTCCTTGAGATACGACATAAAAACTTTATTTTTCCTGTGGTGCTATCTTACAAAATGCCAGACAAAATAGATTATGTACTGACATTTGATACTCGTAGTATATACTTTTATCATATCAAGTTTGGTCGAAATTGGTTGAACGGTATGGTAGATTCAACAAATGAACCCTAAAATCTTTATATTGCCGCCATTTCAAAATAAGTGCCTTATATATTTTAATTTTGAATTAACATGGCCTACTATAGTATTACTCATATTGCAAATTTGGCAGTAATCAATTGAGTAGTTGTCAAGATATAACATAAAAGTTTATTTTTCCATCTTACAATATCTTCTAAAATAGTCTACCAATAATATTAATGCTTCCTAAATTAAATGCTTACATCATGCACTACCAACACACCAAATTTGGTTGAAATTTGTTTGATGGCTCCCNATGCTTCCTAAATTAAATGCTTACATCATGCACTACCAACACACCAAATTTGGTTGAAATTTGTTTGATGGCTCCTGAGACATAATGACCTAAACTTTAAAGTTTCTGCCATTTTGAAAATAAGCATCCAGCATGATCGGAAAATTTAATATACTTCTTAAGTACTACGCATGGACGGAGTAAGTTGAAATTTGGTTAACGAATTTAAAAGTTATAAGGTGAGGGCATACATTCCAGACAGACANATGCTTCCTAAATTAAATGCTTACATCATGCACTACCAACACACCAAATTTGGTTGAAATTTGTTTGATGGCTCCCGAGACATAATGACCTAAACTTTAAAGTTTCTGCCATTTTGAAAATAAGCATCCAGCATGATCGGAAAATTTAATATACTTGTTAAGTACTATGNAAAATAAGCATCCAGCATGATCGGAAAATTTAATATACTTGTTAAGTACTATGCATGGACGGAGTAAGTTGAAATTTGGTTAACGAATTTAAAAGTTATAAGGTGAGGGCATACATTCCAGACAGACATTCAGGTGATTGCATACGCCTTATTTTCTTTGGAAAGTATGCTAAAGAAGTAAAAACTGATTACAAGGCAAACAAGCTGCCGTTGTGCTAATAGTATTCGTGCCCACTTGGCAAACATAAAATTTGTCTCATGTAAAACCAACCATTTAATGTGTAAAACTTTCATGCATAAGTACAAAAATGGCTATTATGGGACGGTAATTTTCAAACAACTCAGTCTTTTGCCGTAAAAATGTTGAAATTTTTCTGATAAATAGCCTAACAGGCTCAGAACTTCTTTGCTACTTTATTTTAATTTTATTTATTTGATAATGCACCTTTAAATCCAAATTTTGGTCGGCCGCTTTATTTTTATTTTATTTATTTTATAAACCACCTTTAGATCCAAATCTTGAGTACAAAAGCTCAAGGGATGTAGGTATTGTCAAGAGCTACATACTTAAAGTATACAATACATACAGTATACATTACAAACACATTAGTATAAAGTATACATTACATATAGATGCATAATATAGCCTACACAACACAAAATATATAAATAAAATACATAAATTAAATAAATTAACCATAATTTATAAAACATTCACAAAAAACAATAATCTATACAGTTTTTTGACATATGTACTATACAGTCAATTGTCTAAATATTCATTCACAGAGTAGTATGATTTTGATACTAGATACTTCTTTGACAACTTATGTTTCCCTGCTATAGAGGCTTTTTAGATCTACTGGTACTTAATTGAAAAGTTTTATTACCAAGTAACTAATGCCTTTTTGATACAAAGCCTTCAGCCGATCTGTTTTGCTCCTTATGTTGTCAAAATCGACGAATTTGTGTCCTGTACGAAAAATGCCATCTAAGTTACTGGGAAATGAAAAAAGCTGAAGAATGTGATTTCTAATAACGGTTATAGAGTGAGCTGCAGGTCAAGACTGCTACCCTTCTGCTTTTAGCTCCCGAAGTAATAAACTAGACAGGTGCTGACTAAGACTGTATGANCAGGTCAAGACTGCTACCCTTCTGCTTTTAGCTCCCGAAGTAATAAACTAGACAGGTGCTGACTAAGACTGTATGAAAACATTCGTCAAACCACAAACAACAGTTTTACCAATAAGACCCACATAACTTAGAAACTTCGTAACTTATAAAGTCATACATTAGAATGATCACAACTTAGAACTACCATAACTTAGAAACACACAGTGCAGAATCACATAACTCAGAAATGTCTCAACATAGAATGTCATTACTTAGAACTATCATAACTAAGTAACACATAAGTTAGAAAGTTCACAAGTAATAACCACGTAACTTAGAACAGGAAGAGATGCAAAACTGTTATAAACAACTAAAAAACAGAGAATTGGTACACCGCTTTGGGCAATGAGATATTTTTTGTGTACATGTTTGTACACACAAATTGGGTTGCTGTAACAAAATACAAATCTCGATTACATAACAAATAACAGGAATGTAAGCTCTTATGTTCATTTCAGGCTTTTTAATTGTGTAAACTGCTGCACGTTGCTGTGTAGTGTTATAGGTATATTCCAGAAAGTGTATTTATTAATTATTTTATGTAAATATTAATGTTTTATTTGGTTCTGTTTTGATTCTAACCNATATTCCAGAAAGTGTATTTATTAATTATTTTATGTAAATATTAATGTTTTATTTGGTTCTGTTTTGATTCTAACCATTTGTTTACATATAATGTTTCCATTCAAGTTATTTAACTTGCATTAATTTCAGTTTAGCTATGTTTCTTTATCTATTCAAGTGTATAAAAATAAGTATTTTATTGTGTTTCTTTNTCAGTTTAGCTATGTTTCTTTATCTATTCAAGTGTATAAAAATAAGTATTTTATTGTGTTTCTTTCATGCAGTGTGTGCAGTGTTCTTGTATCTTCCCAAGGAGTAATAGTGTTTACATGTTCTTTGGCTGCAATTGAAATGATAGGCCCTANATGCCTTTTTGATACAAAGCCTTCAGCCGATCTGTTTTGCTCCTTATGTTGTCAAAATCGACGAATTTGTGTCCTTTACGAAAAATGCCATCTAAGTTACTGGGAAATGAAAAAAGCTGAAGAATGTGATTTCAAATAACGGTTATAGAGTGAGCTCCAGGTCAAGACTGCTACCCTTCTGCTTTTAGCTCCCGAAGTAATAAACTAGACAGGTGCTGACTAAGACTGTATGAAAACATTCGTCAAACCACAAACAACAGTTTTACCAATAAGACCCACATAACTTAGAAACTTCGTAACTTATAAAGTCATACATTAGAATGATCACAACTTAGAACTACCATAACTTAGAAACACACAGTGCAGAATCACATAACTCAGAAATGTCTCAACATAGAATGTCATTACTTAGAACTATCATAACTAAGTAACACATAAGTTAGAAAGTTCACAAGTAATAACCACGTAACTTAGAACAGGAAGAGATGCAAAACTGTTATAAACAACTAAAAAACAGAGAATTGGTACACCGCTTTGGGCAATGAGATATTTTTTGTGTACATGTTTGTACACACAAATTGGGTTGCTGTAACAAAATACAAATCTCGATTACATAACAAATAACAGGAATGTAAGCTCTTATGTTCATTTCAGGCTTTTTAATTGTGTAAACTGCTGCACGTTGCTGTGTAGTGTTATAGGTATATTCCAGAAAGTGTATTTATTAATTATTTTATGTAAATATTAATGTTTTATTTGGTTCTGTTTTGATTCTAACCTTTTGTTTACATATAATGTTTTCATTCAAGTTATTTAATTTGCATTAATTTCAGTTTAGCTATGTTTCTTTATCTATTCAAGTGTATAAAAATAAGTATTTTATTGTGTTTCTTTNTCAGTTTAGCTATGTTTCTTTATCTATTCAAGTGTATAAAAATAAGTATTTTATTGTGTTTCTTTCATGCAGTGTTCTTGTATCTTCCCAAGGAGTAATAGTGTTTACATGTTCTTTGGCTGCAATTGAAATGATAGGCCCTANTGCAGTGTTCTTGTATCTTCCCAAGGAGTAATAGTGTTTACATGTTCTTTGGCTGCAATTGAAATGATAGGCCCTAATATGTTTGTCTTGGCATGTAAAGTCTTCAGGATCATTTATCAGTGAAGCAAGGAATTCTGGTTCCTTCCCCTTGTCGAAGAGAGGCTTTGGGATCTTTGACATGTTTGAAACAGCAAAATTTTAGAGGCACGTTGAATTAAAATTTTATATGGGTGAACCAACGTAAGAAAGGTTTCATACCCCAAACTCGACTAAGTGTTTGTTGAGGGAGATATTGACTGAAGAAATCACCAAATCCCACATTTTGCCTTCAACAATAGTTTAATTTTGTAATGCCACAAAGTCTCTCTCCAGTGTACGACAACAATGGCACCATTATGGTAACGTATATATATGTAACCATCCTGTTGCCTATTTGTGTGCTAAATGTTGATGTGCAAGGAAAGATTTTTCTAAAACATTGAAAAACCAAATTTCAACTAATTTGGTAAAATTATGAATTAGATTCGTGATTAGTTGGACCCAGGAGTCAATCAGTTTCATGCTTAACCAAACCGACATATGCTGGACACAAAAGTCTTAGTGATGAAATTGTTTTGGATTTTATATTATCTTAATTCAACATCGACCATCATTAATTTATGAGATTTTGCTTATAAAACCCATTAGATCATACTTAAAGAGTGAACTAAATATTGCTGTTATTTTTTTTTAATTTTTTTTTTTTTTAACACTATTGAAACTTAATTTTTTCTTATTAGTTTACGCATGTGCTCTGATTTATTTTAGCAAGTCAGGCCAATGGTTTTGTCCTTTCGAACAGTAAGAATTTGTACGTATTCTGCAGTATTTTTATACCCTCCCTTCCTCATAACAAGCTCGCAACCCGCTTCCTTTCTCTAAGCACGAGTAAATATTTTCAGTCCTTCCCAGTTCACACAACTATAACTACACTGCAATTTGTATTCAAACTATAGACCTCTTTTTTAAAAAGATTTTTTCTCTGTCTTAAGGAAAACTGACACCTCGCGTCTGAAAATAAGANAAACTATAGACCTCTTTTTTAAAAAGATTTTTTCTCTGTCTTAAGGAAAACTGACACCTCGCGTCTGAAAATAAGGCCATCAGGATTTTTAACTCTTATTATAAAGGGCATCAGACAACCTTAAGAAAAACATAACAGGCATATTGTATTACCTAACTTAGATTTGCACACGACATATTAAAAATTCAAAACACGTCTTCTTAACCCCACTACAAGGCAAAATTACAAGAATCATACGCCGCCCAAAAACTTTATTTTTAACTTTTTTTATGAAGTCAAGCACTATACAAGGAACATAAAAGAGACAGAAGAGCAACAAAAACCTAGAGTATTATAGAGCCAATGACACGGTATTAATTGCGTTATAGAGCAACAAACAATACGTACACGTTGGGTGATGTGTAATGTATTAAGTTGTAAAAGTAATTTCATTAAAATTAGATTGAAATTGAAATTGGCCACTTCTACATGGTCTGGCACAGCCACTGTCATCACGTCATCGACCCACAGTCGCTTCACTAGTGCGCGCCAGCGGTCGACGCACGTAGTGCGTCTCGACGCGTGTCCGCATTATCCACATTGAAATGGTTCATGGCCCAATACCGAGTGATCCAACCGAGTGCCTGTGGTGTCCCTAGAAAGATCTGTGTAAATAGGATAGGAATCAAGTNCCGAGTGATCCAACCGAGTGCCTGTGGTGTCCCTAGAAAGATCTGTGTAAATAGGATAGGAATCAAGTGTTAGAATATGTAGTAAATAGCATTACAATTAATTGTCCATGGGCAAATATTCGTGAATTAGCCCTTAGAGGATTGCGAAGTAATCGTAGAATAAATGCAAGNAAACTATAGACCTCTTTTTTAAAAAGATTTTTTCTCTGTCTTAAGGAAAACTGACACCTCGCGTCTGAAAATAAGACCATCAGGATTTTTAACTCTTATTATAAAGGGCATCAGACAACCTTAAGAAAAACATAACAGGCATATTGTATTACCTAACTTAGATTTGCACACGACATATTAAAAAATTCAAAACACGTCTTCTTAACCCCACTACAAGGCAAAATTACAAGAATCATACGCCGCCCAAGAACTTTATTTATAACTTTTTTTATGAAGTCAAGCACTATACAAGGAACATAAAAGAGACAGAAGAGCAACAAAAACCTAGAGTATTATAGAGCCAATGACACGGTATTAATTGCGTTATAGAGCAACAAACAATACGTACACGTTGGGTGATGTGTAATGTATTAAGTAATTTCATTAAAATAAGATTGAAATTGAAATTGGCCACTTCTACATGGTCTGGCACAGCCACTGTCATCACGTCATCGACCCACAGTCGCTTCACTAGTGCGCGCCAGCGGTCGACGCACGTAGTGCGTCTCGACGCGTGTCCGCATTATCCACATTGAAATGGTTCATGGCCCAATATACCGAGTGATCCAACCGAGTGCCTGTGGTGTCCCTAGAAAGATCTGTGGAAATAGGATAGGAATCAAGTGTTAGAATATGTAGTAAATAGCATTGCAATTAATTGTCCATGGGCAAATATTCGTGAATTAGCCCTTAGAGGATTGCGAAGTAATCGTAGAATAAATGCAAGTCACATGCATATTTAATGAGGTATTTGAAATGTTCTATATAATTTTCCCGAGTACAATTGTGTGCCTACTAAAGCCATTTGTGATATGGAATATTATTTGTCTTTCTATCAACCTGACCGCTCCGGTCGTGTAGTGCCACAAAACTTAACAGACCTAAATTTCTCACAGGCCTTGCAGAGCCTGTGGGGAATTTAAACAGATGCCAGCCAAGGGGGGCTTGGTGTCGTTCTATTTCAATATGATGATGACGTGGAACGCAGAACCATAGACTAAAGTGATGCGAAGTTTGCCCCACGGGAACGCAATTACGATGTGAACGACAGAAAATGCTTGGCTATCATATGGTCACTAAAACACTACCACTAACACCTAGAGTACCAACGATTCACATTGAGGACCGACAATCTGTGTTTAATGTGGCTGCATAACATGCGCACTTCCGCACCAAACTCCCGCGGTGGTCCATGTTATTACAGGCCTATGATTTCGTGGTGGAACATGCGAAGAAAACCAACTAGCCGACGCCCTTTCCAGTGCGCCCTGTACAACCAAAATAGCATGCGATGAGGACCAGTGAGAAGTCCTATTCCCGCCAGACAGTCCGCTGGTTGCCCAGCTACAGCAAATCACCATAGGCTCAAGCAAAGCCTCCCAATACCTAACAAGTGATGCTGTATACGAACGAGTACTCGCCGCACAACAGCTGCCGCAGATATCGCGGAGCACAGGGTGCAGTGAGATAAGGACCAGCTGGCCAACTGGCGCACGGTCCATATCCGCCCTGAGACCCATCCTNGGAGCACAGGGTGCAGTGAGATAAGGACCAGCTGGCCAACTGGCGCACGGTCCATATCCGCCCTGAGACCCATCCTGCAGGGGAAGAGAGTAATGGGCGAACGTACATCCTGGAGGATGGACGAATATTCGTCCTGGAACACTCGCATGCCAGCCACCTGACAGGACACCAGTGAGCCACGCAAATCAAACTGAACATACAAGACCACTATTTCTGGCCAGGGCTCGCCTGAAAAGAGTGGGACTTTGTAAGTTTCTGCTAAATATGTAACAACCTGAAAACACGCCACACCAATAGCGTTACTAAACAGCAACTCAGCGTTCCAGAGAAACCCTTAATGACCATCGACTCGGACCTGATGGGACCATATCCCCTCTCCACAAATGGAAAGATATTTTTTTGGTAGTGACGGATTCTTGCACCAGGTGGTGCGCAGCTTATCCCTCCCATGTTCACGAATCAAAAGCATAGGCGGAACATTACAAAATTATTTCTTCGCCCACTGGGGCGATGGCCCGAACTCTGCACCAAGTGGCATGCAGTACACCACAAAACGGCGGTCTGCCACCCAAACGCAAATCCCACAGAACGAAGGAACCAAGAGATAAAATCGCAGTTCTGGCTTCGCATGAGGGATGACTAAACTACCTGAGACACCCATTCCCCAGAGATATTGTTCTGCCTGAGAAACAGACAGAACGAAGTTATGGGCCACTCGCCAGCAGAATTACTACATTAATACAGTCTGGCACGACCCTGGGAATATGCATACCCAGAACCGACCACGAACTCAGGAAAGTCAAAAATGGAGATGCGAGGACACCACCAGCAGAGGTTCAAACGGGCCATGGAACGACAGGAACGGGTAGTTCAACAGTGGCTCCCAGATACCACACGCCCCCAAAAGAGCTGCAAATTGCCAAAACATGTCTACCTGTGAGAACATCAGCCCGCTCCAATTTCTGCGCAGTGTTGTACGAAGGCTGGGGAAGGCCAACTACATAATCCAGATGGTTGTGCGAAGGCAAGTTAAATTCCATCGTGACAACCTAAGAGCCACGCTGGTGGCACTGACACCAGGCACCGCAACACCCCAAGGTAACGGCAGTCAGAGGCAACAGACCGAAGTAGTCCCGGCCAACACGGGATGGCAATCACCGGCATCAAGCACGCGGACTACCAGGACCCCCAACACATGCCCTCAAGGACATCTGGGTCGTCAGCTGCAATGGCGGCGCCACAAGCTGTGTGGACGTCCAACTCCAAAGGAAGGCGCCTCGAATGACTATCGACCACCAGATGCCGCAACGCCCAGTACCTCAACGTTGGAGGCCCACCAGGGCACACCTGCACTCCTAGGTGCCCCGTTCCAGACTGCCAAGTCATGCTACTTGTCAGTGGCCAGGTCCAGTTCTGGGTTGAGCATCTCCTCAATGGGGCGGCAATACCGCCCTCAATGGCGTAGATGCTGGTCGCAGAGGTACCACAGCAACAGCAGTAGAAGCTGAAGCATCACGATGGTGGCAGGGCCACCAACCTGCTGAGTAGGTTTAGAATCAGCCGACCGACTCCTCCCAACCAGGAAGATTTCACCTGCCAAGGTTCAGTTGATCAGGCACCAGTTAGCATGCAACCCTGCAGCAGGGCTATTCAACTCCGTATGCTTATTTCGCCGAGACGGCTGCACCAGCAGCTGAAGCACTGCTGAATCACCTGCTGCACCACACGGCCTTGATCCGCCTCTACCTGCAGTGACAGTGGCCTTCCGAAGAGGACATTTGACGTGGACCACTCATTTGTGCAGGTGAATAACATGCACCACGAGCCTTGGGTGGGGAAGTGGCCCATGAGGTCAAGGACTATCATCTCGAACAGCCCTCGAGGTGTTCTGGGTGGTGGTGGTGGTGGTGGTTGTTGTTGTTGTTGTTGTTGTTGTTATTGGACGTCAGCACCTCGAGCCTTAAAGTAGTTGCAGGATAAACCCTCTGGCATGTAATTGTGTGTGTCAGGTGATACGCTGGTCTAATAAAAGAGACTTAACAAGTTCAGCATGGGTTTTTTTGCACCTTGGTGTCCTGCAAATGTTGTGTTATGCAAGTAGTGGAGTAAGTCTACACATTGTGCAGCTGGCAAGCAGATTTTTCAGGCGGTGTTTTTTCCATGAAGTCTGGTCTCCAGTCAGTCTGTGATCTGATAGTTGCAGAATGTGACCTTGGTCTGCATGTTCGGTTGAGTTGAGCTTGATGTATGGTGCAACGAGGTTAGCTCAGGTTGATGTCATGGCATGTTCAGTATGGTTAGGGGAAGCATCTCTTACGAATGTTCCTTATCATATAAAGCTTCAGGAATCCACTGGAAAGTGTGCCTGGGTGACATTATTCCAGTAAGAATTTCAGTTATTGTTGTAAAATCGTAGATGTACTCGCGCAACCAGGTCAATAGGCCAAAAAATTTCCGGACCTGTTTCCTGGTGCATGGTCTCTCGTAGTCTCCTATCACTCGCAGTTGTTCGTTGTTACCTCTTTGTCTACAATGTGTCTCAGGAAGTCCAGCTGAACTTTTCTTAGGTGGCATTTGTGGTTCGAACCTTTTCCTTTTTCTTTCCAGGGCAATCACTATGTCAGAGGTACAGCTCACATGGACAGTTTTTTTTTCATGGATATGGCAGCTTCTTAATTTTGTGCCTTACCCATTTGCCATTGTTGGTTACCGTGGGTTCAATTAGTTTTGGTGGTGGTTGTAACATGACAGGAGGCGTGTCCCTCAGATACGCACCATTGTTACCACCACTCCTGTAACTNGTTTTGGTGGTGGTTGTAACATGACAGGAGGCGTGTCCCTCAGATACGCACCATTGTTACCACCACTCCTGTAACTGGTTTTGCTTCCACCGAATCTGCCAGTGGTTTTGTGCGATGTACTCTCCTCGTGGTCCTGGCTGTCGTGCTTTATGTCGGTAGGGCCATTCCGGCTACTACCTCCAGTACCTCGGTCACTGCCATACTTGGGTGGTATTGTTGTACCAGGTTTATCTTTCGCATAGAGAAAGCAGTTAGATTTTCGTGGGCCGATTGTTTGTCGAGTTCTACACCACTGCATGCTTGTAAAGAGGTGAAAATGGAAATATATTGGCACTGGAATGCTGATCAAAATATGGTATATTTCATCCCATAGAGGTTAACTGACTGCCACCATTGTCGTGCGTGTCAGCTCAGCTGACATCCGACACAATTAGCCCACTCTTACTCGCAAACACCACAATGGTGGAGTAGCTTTATACAGTCTTCGAGGAAGGCCTGGGGATCCTCTGTCGGTAAGCCCGCAAACGTCGGTAACAATTGAAACCGTGCTGGTGTTTTGTTGACTGTTAGAGTGCTTATTTGCTTCTGTATGTTTTCCCTGTTCTGTGGTTGCTCAGGTTGGCACGTGTATTATGTAGGTTGTGCAAGTGGTACTGTGAAAAAAGTGGCGGGACACGGATTCTGCATGGCAGTTTGCGTTGCCATACATTGCGCACGACACATTCCGCATATCTGGCAATCGTATGAATGCTTTATGTCCGCTATCCACTCGTTCATGAGAACACACCTTTAGTGAGCTTGATACTCAAAATGCAGGCANATGAATGCTTTATGTCCGCTATCCACTCGTTCATGAGAACACACCTTTAGTGAGCTTGATACTCAAAATGCAGGCACTTCACCACATCGTTCCCTGAACCGTAGCACACATGTTGTTGACATTGTGTTGGTGGTAACTAATTACTACTGAGTAAATCTGGACAAATCAGCATCGCGCTTCTGATGGGCTATTAATACACCGCACATACACAAATNAATTACTACTGAGTAAATCTGGACAAATCAGCATCGCGCTTCTGATGGGCTATTAATACACCGCACATACACAAATTGTCCCTCGCGAACACGCACGTGTTCCTGTGGTGCGATGCACTGGAGGTGGTATGTCTAATTACAGTTTACACAAGTTATTATGTTCTGTCCATTCCCGTCGCACCATACAAAATTTGTTCACATTTCGTACGATCGTAATTGTATTGGTTGTGGTTTTGTTTGTGCTTCGGTAATGCTACATTGTTTGCTCTGACATGGTTTCCCCACTAGGGGATTCGCAAAACCAGGTATTTGGACTGAGTGTGCATAAGTCTGGTATTACTACGGACGTTTTTTAGTGTTGTGGTATATGGTACTGGATTTGTATGAAAATGGCAGCTTCGTTCAGGAATGCCGGGCGCTGTTGGCAATGGCCAATGTTTAGCATGTACCCTTCCGCCATATTGAATTTTTATGGAAATGTTGCCAATATTTAAAAAAAAAAACGCTTGAAATCCTGAAATGGAGGTTATACTGTCTTAATGTGTTAAAAAATTACTTTAAGACACTCCACTGGAGAGTAAAGGGCTTTAACTCTTAAAATTTGTTGTATAAATTATAAAAATCTATGAAAAATAGAACAAAGTTGGTGGGTTCATCTCCCAAATGCCTTTAAGAAGCAGATCTGCAAATCAAAATGCTGACTTGATGATTGAAGTCATTTATTGATGTTCTGTCACAATACAAACCATGCTGACGATGCTCACATCTTTAAATGGACCTGTCGCACTAAACCTTTTTACATAAATCAAATACAAAATACTTTCACCAATTTGAATTTAATCTAACTGCATTCAAAATAGGTTATAGGAAGAAAGTATTTGCGAGATTATGTATACAAACGACTCGAACAACTTGTTTGCTAAACAGTGATCTAACCTANATAGGAAGAAAGTATTTGCGAGATTATGTATACAAACGACTCGAACAACTTGTTTGCTAAACAGTGATCTAACCTACAATTTAATCCACACTATTTTGTGCTAAACATAATGGCAGAAAAGCAGTTGTGTTGGGACATGGAGCATGGTTTTGCGCAGCCAGCGAGATTGGTCTACCTCATCTTTAGTCTACTGTTTTCAATGGCACGGTTGCGGATATGAATCACGGAGGTGGAGCACGTAAGGCAGGATGTACAACGACCAGTCGCATCTGCCTGTCCGGCCTTGGCAAGCTTTAACTTTTGACGGGCGGCGGATGAAATTACAGTCTTCTAAACCATTCTTTTTAAATACATGTTCATTCCAAGTTCACTAGAAGGATGTGCAGTGTGTGTAATGTTTTATTTTGCTCGTTTTTTGTTTTCATGTTTGTTTATGTAGCTGTAAATTGCAATGAAGTTACATTTTCGCCAAAGAAAAGTTATCGCGTCGGGAACACAAGTCCCTTCTGTGCAGTAGCAATTGTAATATGATTATATATTAATTAAATAAATCAAATAAAAGAAAAGAAGTGGTATTAAAAAATATTTTTCTTTATCTTCCACTTATTTTCGTTAGTTACATGTACTTGCGTTTTGTGTATTTAAACAAACACACACACACACACACACAATATTGTCAATAATTTTCACTTCTAATGTAGAATTTTTTTTACTTCTAAAACAGCTTTGTTTCTGTCGCTTGGCTTGGAGACGGACGGGCACGACGGGGTATTGTAAATNTTTTTTTTACTTCTAAAACAGCTTTGTTTCTGTCGCTTGGCTTGGAGACGGACGGGCACGACGGGGTATTGTAAATCCTGCCTAGCACACACTGTGTTCCATCTATAATGAGACGCATACGGTTAACACTTGCACACACATAAAGCCCCGATCACTGCCAATTTTTTCGCCTTCCACTATATTCGACAATAAAATGTGGACAAAATATGGCCTTAAATTTTTTCCTTCCAACAAATTGTTTCAAATAATCTTTAATGCGTTAAAAAATGTGCCAGTCAAATTTTTTTACTGGTAGAATTTAATTTGAATTATTATTTAAAAATTATTATTATAGTTAGCTATTGCTTTTCATGCAGTCAATTACCGGAAGAAATGTAAGGAATACTGTAATTTGTTTTCGCTTCTCAACTAAATTAAAATTTTATTTATCAGAGATGTTTCCTGCACAACAGAATTNTCCGGAGTGGAGGACACTACTGCGGCAGCTACAGTGGGCACAAAGGGAACAGTGAACGCCTGGTTCACGTCATATTACGTGCAATATTCATTAAACATAGCATTCAAGGCCAAACAGCTTCTATTTTAATTAATTATCTTCAAAACCTACTTCCTGTCCAGCAATTGTTTATTATTTTTTAGTTTCTTGACATCCATTTTGGTCGTTTACGACTCTGTTTGGCTGAGACCGTCAAACATCAATGAAATTTTAGAACCTGTCCAATTTTCAAATAGTTGATGAAAATTGAAGCCATACTAATTTTTCAGAAAAATATGGCATTTATGATTTCATAACTGTACAACTTTATTTGACCAAACCTAATGGAAGTAAAATTGGTGGAAAAAGTGTGGAAAAACCATCATCTATCGCAATTGAAATCGACCTCATTTTCAGTAGGATTCAGCTCGTTTGGTGATGAATTTTCGGAACAGGATCTAGGGAGAGGTACAGTAACTTTGAACATTGCAGTAGTGATGGGAGGAGTGACACAAACTTGTACCTGCGACATGTCTCGTCCAGCGACACAGAAGTTACAGAATCAAGTCGCAGCGACATTGCTCTGTAGCTACCTATTAATTAATGCGCTATTTTTTTACACGTCGCTTTATAATGACTTAAGCGAAACAACACACAATAACATTCAGAAATATTAGTCAATTACCTTAACAGTTTTAACATCAAATTGACTTATTTTGATATTAGGCTAGTAATTTAAATGTTAATTTATAAAATGACATTCTCAATTTTTTGGCAAACAGTTAAATTTTTTAATAAAATATAAGTGTACTTTTAATAATATTGAAAAATTTAATTGTCAGTTGTGTGCATAGTTTTACCATATTCTCATTTCCATCTCGCTTCATATAATCAGCCAGCGACAAAATAATTTTTTTACACCTATTGCAATTGCAGGCCACAGTATAGTAATTATTGCCTATACTACTCAATTCCATTTTATTGTACTTCATTTGGTTTCGTGATTTAGCAAAACAAAATTATAAATATTTTCAATTTCGAATTCACATCTTATTCATTCCCAACAGAGCGACTGGCGTTGCTCATGTCACTTGTGGTGTCATAGGTCGCCGCCATGGAACACCCGGCGAGCAGGGACGTACTATCCTGCTCCGGTTACAGACAGCGACTTGGAGAATTTGTCGTCGCAGGAACATTACTCCGCTGTCGTGGGAATTGACCTGGTATTGCTACTTTTAGTTGTGGTTATTACAGCACGACTCCAGATTTTATTGTCGAATATAGTGGAAGGCGAAAAAATTGGCAGTGATCGGGGCTTTATGTGTGTGCAAGGCAGGATTTACAATACCCCGTCGTGCCCGTCCGTCTCCAAGCCGAGCGATACAAACAAAGCTGTTTTAGAAGTAAAAAAAAAAAAACGTATAATGAATAAATGAAAGTCAATTTTGACAAACTATGTCTCTTCAGTGAGTATGTGTGTTTTTTTGGTTTTATTGACAGTTTAAATAAAATTTGTTGTAAAGCAATCGTAAAATTAATTCATCATTAAGTTACTATGGAGAAATGTTAGTATTTAAATTATTCATAAATGGCTTTAATTTTACTGCCAAAACTATCCTATTTTTGGAATACAAAGCTTAGCACACAACAGAACTAAGACGTCTGCAATTGAAAGCAATGTTATTGCCTAAAATACTATAAATTATGGTTTATTTAGCTTTGTTTCGNAACTAAGACGTCTGCAATTGAAAGCAATGTTATTGCCTAAAATACTATAAATTATGGTTTATTTAGCTTTGTTTCGGCATAGTCAAAATTATAGCAAAACATTCATTTCGATAACCTAATAATTTCCAGTAGAGCGAGTAGCGCAGTGCAGCGATGCCACGTCTTGTCACTGTAGCGACATTCATGTCGCAGTGTCAGCAAATATTCCCCACCCTTACATTGCAGCCATCAATCCTGTTTCCATAAAATTTTGTGATATATAGCGCTTCTTTAAAATAGCCTAAATTATATTCATTGAAATGCAAGGAATCTGTGAATCACTATGCNTTGTGATATATAGCGCTTCTTTAAAATAGCCTAAATTATATTCATTGAAATGCAAGGAATCTGTGAATCACTATGCTTAAACAGACACCTTAAATCAGTGTTTTGGAAGGCAGTTTGTGAAAAGTATAAATGCTGCAAAACCAAGGTTTGCAATTCATGTTTCACGTTGAATCTTTGGGTTGGTGCGCGGTGTAAACGAAACTTCGGTATTGTTTGTAAACATGGAATGCAATGTAAAACTAGAATAGGTAGAAGTGTAAAACAAGATGATTAATTAGTTAAAAATAATGAGAATGAATGCAGTGATTATACTGTAGGTCCGAAAATAACTAATAAACAATACACACATTGCAACTTAAAAAAAATTGTTACGAAATACTATTTTTTAATTGTTTTATCAAGCAATGTATGTAACTTTTGTTCAAAACCTTCAATTACAGATGCAAATTTACACTGTTATTCGGTTTTAAATACACAAATTATAGCAGCATGTGTGATTTTGAACATGTGAATGCATCAGCCATGCTGTTTTTTGTTGGTCCTCATTTACAGACACAGAAAAACATGTGCATTATTTTGCTTCTTTGAACACAATGTGATTTATGCTAAATGCCTACCTGCCAACTTTAAAAAATCATAATTAGGAAGATTTTGTAAAAACAATAAAATTATTAAATTAATGAATAAAAATTACACTAAACAATGTAGGCTTACCAACACACTACCGCTTAACATTAAAAAGGCCCATTCTGTTCTATTACACTAATAACATAATAAAATATTAACATTATGTTTATTTAGTTAACTTTCCACTTTTTGTGGAATGTGAGACAAAGCATCAGAGCACAGTACTTTTAAAGCTGTAACTAGCGCCTGTAGCTTTCTCCAAGAAATCTGCATTGCGTTGTTAGCTTAATTGGTTAAATCTGCACTAAAATAATGAATTAAAACCATCTTCCTACTTATATTAGAGCACTATGGAGTCCTACAACTTTTATCTATTTTTGCTATGTTGTGTTGTATTCTGCTGTTTATGTTGAAATGGATGTGACACTAAAATTTCTTCGTCCTGTGGCTTTCTTTAAGAATACTGCACTAAAATTTTGTTCATAACATAAGCCTGATTTCCTGCATTTCACAAACTAATATTGATTCTATAGTATCATTAGACATGGATGATCTGAACTGGGTCCTGGTTTTTTTCACCAAACTGAAAACACGCTCACATTCTGCATTGCTGTGTGGAATGGACAGGATGGACAACATTATTCTGCATATTCTATTGTATTTTAAAATGCCAGCAATACCACGAATCCTGGATAACTTGGCCCACTTAACATCATCACTATCTCCTGTAGCACTAACAGCTGAAATGTCGTCTATCTGAAGAATTGAGAATTGTTTTTAAGTTTTGTCGATAGCTGCATTCCTAGTTTCACCTTCTTGTACAGGCAAAAATTGCCACATGCTGTAACAAAGTCCTGACAAATGCAAAGAAAACTTGTTTTATCTTTTCTTCAAGTGTTTTCACAATGTTTGATGATTAACTTCCTATTACTAATTCAGTGTAGTCTTTCTGATTCTGAATAGAGTGACAGTTCACTTCAAATAATGAGCAACTTTTCACTGCTTTTGCTTTCACAAAATTTGATAGCAATGCTTTTAGAAAATTAAGCAACAGTTCTCTCAAAATATGAATGTGTGGAGATGCTGATTAAAGAATTAAATTCTGTTTTTCATTGAGAGGACACCTAGAAGAAATGCACAAAATGCTTTATTTAGGTCAGACGAAAGGAACATAAATAATTTTTCCTCCCGACTTACAAAAGGACTTGTATTCTTCAGAATAGGAGCATCACTGTTTGCTGATGTCAAAGTAATCCTCTTTTTTCTGGAATCAGTAGCAGAACACAAATTATTCCTTTTCTCATTTATGTTTTTCTGACTATCCCATCATAGGTTGAACAGGATGATGATTGCAGTTTGGGAATTTTGTAAGAGGTGAGACTTGAAGATGAAGGTTTCTCATTTACAACCTCTCCTTTGAAGAAACTAAGCAACGGTTCTGACTGTTCAAAAACTCTCAACAAACTTCTTCCAAGAGAAAGCCATCTTGAACAGACATGCTTGAGTATTTTCTTCGCTTCTGTATCATGGAGCTCTTGAAATTTTTCTAACCTTTCTTTTCTCTTTTTTTCCAAATGATAAAAAATGTCCACAGGAATGTTATCAACTTTTACTGGCAAAGCAGATTCAGCCTTTTCTGCAAATAAATTTATCAGGTGACAAATGCAACCAATCACAATAAGCCCCGGGTGTTTCTTTTTCAACACTGCTGCAACACCATTTTTATGGCCAACCATTACAGCTGCATTATCTGCACAAAAAGCCACGCAGTGTTCAACAGGAATGTTATTACAATCAAGCTGTGCACGCACTAAATTACTTATAATCTGTCTAGTAAAATCTCCTTCCCAGGCAGGGTTAGAAAGAACAGAGTTCCCAATTTTCTCCTGTGTATCATTGTAAAATGTCACTACAATGGGATAAGACTTTGAATTGGTGTCGTTACTTCTATCAGTTGAAACAGAAAATGGTGGATTCTGCAAACATTGTACTACACTACATTTTGCATCAGAAGCCATTTCCTATACAATTAAGGTTTTTGTACGACCACATCCATACTTTTTTTTGCAATTTCAGAGCCCGGGAACATTTTTTTAGTAGCAAACCTGCATGATCTGCGGCAGTTAGGAGAATGTTTTGCTCTACCAAAAAAAGAAGTAAACAAGCACCCGCTTGTGTAACGTCCGAACCAGCATTTCTAGGTTTTCCAAAGAACTTAGAAATGTTCTGATTTTCTTCCTGGCACTTTATGTTGAAGACATGCTTTGCGCTTTTAACATGTACACTTATATCTGTTTTCCCACCATGTGCAATGTTTGTGTCGCATCAGAATATACTACAAAAGCCAAACCTATCACCCTTGTCTGATTTTTTAATACATGGAAACTCTACACTGTATGATTCCTGGAATGTCTGGTAGTAATACTGCTTTTTTCTACTCATCTTTAGTTTAAAACTTTGCAGAGTCTGCAATAAGTGACCTATGAAGACCTCACAAAAACATGGCTGGCAAGAGACATAATACACACCACATTGTAATCACAGTCCATACATAGTTACATACAGCTTTTATCGCACACTGTATTAAAATCCTTTAACACATGTTTCAACTAGACTTCAAATTGAAACTCTTCATGGTAAAATCAATGTCCACACGTATTCACAAACAAATCCAATAGCTATCAAAAACTCGCACAGAAGGAAAAATGCAACTCCAACAAACAATAGATATGCAAAAATTGATTGTCGCCCTATCGTAACATGATTGCTTGGATGCAGGCAAAATGAGTATCAATCTATATCGTCACAACACTACGATTTCCATGCTTTAACGTAAAATAATCGCAAAAATTATTTTTTGATGAATCAATTAACAAAAAATTGGAAGAATGTACACATTTCCGGAAAACAAAATATGGTAGCTTTCCCTGGAAGACTTCCGGAAAAATCGAAAAGATGACCGGTACGTAAATGTAATGGAAATACAGCCAGTGGTAAGTTATATGAAAACAATGATTCAAACTTAGGCCACTGAAGAGCATGCAATACAATTAGAGTAAAATATACATTTTGATGGGAAGACCATTTCTAACAAAGGTAAAATCAAACCACCTACTGATATTAAATTTCTACAGACATCAGCGTGTTCCAAGTTATATTTATTTTATTTCTTTAAAAGNTGTATTCACAAACAAATCCAATAGCTATCAAAAACTCGCACAGAAGGAAAAATGCAAATCCAACAAACAATAGATATGCAAAAATTGATTGTCGCCCTATCGTAACATGATTGCTTGGATGCAGGCAAAATGAGTATCAATCTATATCGTCACAACACTACGATTTCCATGCTTTAACGTAAAATAATCGCAAAAATTATTTTTTGATGAATCAATTAACAAAAAATTGGAAGAATGTACACATTTCCGGAAAACAAAATATGGTAGCTTTCCCTGGAAGACTTCCGGAAAAATCGAAATGATGACCGGTACGTAAATGTAATGGAAATACAGCCAGTGGTAAGTTATATGAAAACAATGATTCAAACTTAGGCCACTGAAGAGCATGCAATACAATTAGAGTAAAATATACATTTTGATGGGAAGACCATTTCTAACAAAGGTAAAATCAAACCACCTACTGATATTAAATTTCTACAGACATCAGCGTGTTCCAAGTTATATTTATNCTGAAGAGCATGCAATACAATTAGAGTAAAATATACATTTTGATGGGAAGACCATTTCTAACAAAGGTAAAATCAAACCACCTACTGATATTAAATTTCTACAGACATCAGCGTGTTCCAAGTTATATTTATTTTATTTCTTTAAAAGTTCTGTATTTTTCCGATACGTCTCATGCAGATTGAGTTCTAAAAAGCTACTATATTTTTAAATTTTGAGTATGTATTACAAATTTCATCNCGATACGTCTCATGCAGATTGAGTTCTAAAAAGCTACTATATTTTTAAATTTTGAGTATGTATTACAAATTTCATTCATCATGTTACAATTAATTTAAAGATTCTTTTTTTTCTATTGACAACTAGTTCTGTTTGACACATATTATAAAGTAAACATATTATTGCTTTGTTATGAAACTAGTAGTTTCTATTATCAGTTACTTCAATTTCAGATCAATAAAAGTTTCAGTTTGTATGTTGAAAGGTCATTCCAAGCGACAGACCTTTTGAAATGTTCAAGCTGGGAAAAAAATACCTAGAGCAGCTATGTCAAGCAGATGCAAATGCATCACTCTCTCATATTTATTAAGTTTTACTTATGTGTTAATAGCATGTAAAGCTGCAAAACTACACAATTAAATATGCATAGCAAACTGACTATGTGGGCAAAGAGGCCCAAAGCAGCATTTACATATTAAATAATAATAAAAAAAGACAACGAAAAGTTTCTCTCTCAGCCAGCAGGTAACTGTTTTTTGTACATTCGTCAATAAAAATTTGAAGAGTTACTTCATCGTACAATATTTTGCGACATTCTTTTAAATTTATGCAGTAGAAACTATTACTTTTGTACATACATCCAGACCCAAAGAGATTTATGCAATTTGTTTTGAGCTAGCAAACAATTTGATAATGGAACATTTCATTTCAAACTACTGTTCATTTATAATGGCAAATTTTTTTATCTTATTCTGAGAACAGTATTTTTTCTCAGTCCAGGCATATTCAAACAAAAATAATTAAACAAATGTAAAAATGTAGTTAAAAAAAATTGAGGAATACATACATTTGCAATATTTTAAATTTTGAGTTCGAGAGTTGCAACAATTTTGGTAAATGAACACTTGCTTAACAACACAAGTGTTATGTTTATTTTGATAGTAAAAGTAAATGATGAAATTATGTTTACTGTAACAAAAGGGTTTTGTGTGTTAGTACACAACACACTACTGAGAAATGCCAAGTGCAATCTACATATGTGCTAGGGAGCACTTCACCTTTCCTATTGGGGAACCTTTACACACCAGCCATCAGTACAGCAAATTGATTAAGGCAACACAGACACTCCACCACTCAAACACCTAACTAATTTTATAAATATATTTCACTACTTAAATAGTGGTTCAACCTGTGGCTCCCAATGTATTTAAATAATCCATTCATGATTACTTTCAACTTTCCTAAGCCCAGCTTAAATTTTACTTTCAGGTACTATTCCTCCACCTCTTGCAAACAAAGCAAGTCTAAATATTACATCAAAGACCAAAGGGACAACACACAGCATTCGTGAGCACTCACTTTAATATTTTGCACAATTACTATTTCTTACTAGGGATTACCGACATACTAATTCGGTTTTTATTCATATTAATTATAAGTGGGATGTTGTAATTTATATATAAATTACTGTTAGTTCAAAACAAACAAAAAATACAATACGTTTGTGTTAATGTAAGTATAAACCACTTGTGATAAATTACACATGTAGGAAACAACCCAACTAGTCACAGATTGGGTAATTTCTCAAAGGTTTGGAGGCATCATACAAAAAATTTTTCCAAAAAATTAGGGGCAGCTTAGAACCAATTAAATATGGTAGCTCCCATTGTTGCCAAAAAATTGTTCAGACATCGAGCAACTTGTATTACCAAATATTAAGTATATTTTCAGTAACTTCCTGCAGGAAATCTGAGAGTTTATATTAATTTATTTCAATAGACGCATCTTTTGAATAAACTGATATGCTGTACAGGTCTATTAGACATATNAGAGTTTATATTAATTTATTTCAATAGACGCATCTTTTGAATAAACTGATATGCTGTACAGGTCTATTAGACATATTTTGTCTTTTAATAATGGTTAAGCACAGAACCAGAGTGCGAGTGCAGCGTAACTTGCGACGGGCATTAAGTGTACTGGAAAATATGAGGATGTGGGTAACAATGGATAAATATTGAAGACCATGAAGAAATAAATTATGATAGTCTTATTCATTTCTGTTTCAAAATTACAAGTATTTTGCAGGGAAACACAATCGCACCCAAGGTGCCACCAACATGTAAATAAGCGGCTTGGATAGATTAGCATAAGCGGCTTGGATAGATTAGCTTCCGCTGTCCTTGGTGATACTCACTCTCCTACCCTTATGTGGGGTAGGAGCTAGTTGCCCAGCAACATGTGTGGCGGGCGACCTTGCGCCCTCCCTCTGTGTGCCGACTGGTTTGGAAGTGGAGATGTTCATGGTTACACTCCTCCCAATGCTGAAGCTTTCCTTCAACATCTGCCTGTGGTGAAAATACTGCTCGTCAATAACCTCTCCCCATGCTATAGATGATCAAATGCTCGTGGGATATCAAAATTAAAATTTGGCTTACATATTATTTTCATTTTAAAGGGTTTTACAGTTTTCGTTCAGCTTGCATTCTGTGTCACAGTATTTTGAGATGCTATATTTTTTATTTAAACAAGTTCAGGTGAAATGTTTTTTAATGTATTATTTACAGTACTATTAACACAGTAATACTCATTTCAAAAATTATAAGTTTTATTGTGTTTACTAGGTAAGCTTCATTCACAGATAATTTACAGCTCTCATACTCAACATGAAGTATAATAATATTAGAAGTTGTATTATACTGACGTACATGTCAGAACCCTCATCTAGTGAAATTACAGATGTATGGACATTTTTCGACAGTCCACTGTAATTTGTAACTGATATAACCCATTATTATTATTATCGCGTCACAATTTACAGCTAGGTCACCTGCACACTATTAGTAACTCTCGACGTACCTGTTCAACATTTAATTCTAGCAATCCAGTTTGCAAATCAAAATATAAAAACCATTTTTATGTGCTTAGATGTAACAGGCAGCTGCTTTCTTTGTAGGTGATGTTACCTGTCTACGTGTTTAAAAACTGTCACCCCAAAGTGATGCAAAGAATTAAAAAAAACCCAACCTGAATCAAACTTAAATAAGAAGACATCTTATTAATATGACCTGCCCACCATTAGCAGAATAAAAAACTAACACCAGGTGCTTACTTTCAAAATGGCAGCCATCAAAACTGTGTGTGCTATGCCATATCTGGGCACCATTCAGCCAATTTGAACCAAATTATGTATGTTGAAAGTGCACCATGTAAGCATTGAATTTAGGCACAGATATTGTTGCTCGCCCTCTATTTTGAAGTTAGCACCACATGGAAAAACTAAAGCTATAGCACCATGTGGGAAAATAAAACTTTCACATTATATCTTGGAAACAAACCAACAGATTCTTGCCAAATTTGGCACATAAGTAATAATATGGTAGGCAATGTAAAAATAAGCAATTTAAATTGATTAAGCTCTTATTTTCAAATGGTGGTTATGCAAATACTTGGTTTATTTGGCATATGTACCATATCGCTCCATCCAATTTCAACCAAATTTTGTATGCTGATAATAACTAACACTAAAATAATGTAATCAACAAACAGCCACTTTTGGTGGCCTTTTTGTACGAGCGCCATATGAAGAAATTAAGTTTGTCATCTCTTGAAAAGATTGAATGGTACCACATTTCACAATCAAGTAGTACTGCGGTAGGTTTTAAGTGTGCCAAAGACATATTTTCAAAATGATGGCCATATAAAGATTTTAAGTATGCTATATCGTTGCAACCATCTAATCAACTGCAACTTAACTTTGTAGGCTGGCAGTATATATTATAACTATGTATCATGTGTGTGTAAACGAAGTCACTTGTCCGCCATTTTAAACAGCATGAAATGATTTTCGAAATGGCAGCCACATAATTTATGTCATACCTTGACGCGTGCCATATTGCACGTAGCTCAGCTGCCACAACGCATGACATACCCCATCACCCCCCCTCCCACAAGGGCCACCCAGTAGCCACCTGCCTCGGGACACGTGCCAGCCATTAACGCCTGCAGCGAAGCCAGGCCAGCCCAAAGGAAGCAGTTATATGTGTCAAGGTTGTAGCACGGGGTCCCACTCATCACCCCGAACAAAACCACATGAAACTTGGACATGCTGAAGAAATGCCGAGATAGGCAGGCAATTTCCGCCCATGAGGAAATTAAAACATTGCTAAAGGTGAGATACACCAGCAAAAAGGTTGACAGAGCGTGGCAGCAGTGCTATGAGTCCCCACCCTTCCCTAGCAAAACGCAGGAGAACTTGACAAGCGCCGCGAAAATGCCGATGTTTGTTAAGGGCCGCAGGGGCACCTTTCCCCCTCCACCAGCAAGTCCTGGCACGTGGAGGAAATTGGGTCTTTGTTCGGCACCTTCCACCCCCTTTCCCTAACGAGTGAAGCCACATGTAAGGTTCTAAGGGGGGGAGCCAGACAGTTTAAAAGCCAATTTGCGGGACACGGAGGGGGTCAGTCATATCAACCGCACGCCGAGAGAGAAAGTCAGTCAGCCGAGGTTCGGGCCCCAGCAGAATCAGTTAAGACAGTTACGTCGGCCGAGTAGTATCAACACGCCAGGACAAGAGACAGACAATTGAGCAGAGTGAGTTGCATCACATTAGCCGAGTGAGTCGTCGGTCGTCACACCGAGAGACGCAAGGCAATGATGTAAGGAGTTAGAATGCGGCGCTCAGAAGCGCCACACCAGGATGCACAGGGAGTCGGATCGTGGAAGTCAGCCGAGTGAGTTACAACCCTGCGCCGGAAGGCGGCGGCCGAGTGGTGAGCTTTACAGGAGTGCCACACAGAGAGGGAGTAGTCCAGCGCAACCCCGCACCGAGAGAGAAGGCAGCCGGGTGGGGCCCCCGTCAAGGGTCCCTCGCTGGGACGAGGGAGTCAGTCAGCCAACACCGAAGGAGGCGGCCAGCTGAGTGCAGCACGCCAATGACAGCCAGTCCCAGGGCCTGTAAAAGGGCCACCCAACTCACCAGACCTCAAACTACCACCAGAACAACCCAGCAAACAGGGACGTGTCCTGTCGCCTAGCGTCCCCCAAGCAGTCGGAAAAGTGGCATTTCCGGGGATGTGTATGAATTTCCGGTCAAATAAACCAATTAAAACCAAGACATGATGAAGTTATTGTTTGATATACTCTATTAAACATTCAAGATGCCCTTAGTCTGCGCCAGAAAAATAACTCAGATCCTTTGAACCATCCTGTATACCACAGGTGGGGAGTAGCGTCAACCTATTAAACAACTTCACCAAATTCACCCATATTTGTATGTTTACAATATCTATTAGAAACATCATATACACAACATATTTCTTGACAATTTTATACAATAGCACCAAATATAATTTTAATGCACTATCTTGGGAATTAACAAAACAATTTCCACCAAATTCCTCACACAAGTAGCACTATGGTAGTTCATGTAATCTTGACAAAATGTTTATAGCCAAAATAAAAAAAATAACTTAGCCAAACTAGAATGTTACATATACTGCAATTCACATCAACTTTACATTAAAATATAACCACACATATTTTCACTAAAATTCATTATGCATTNTACATATACTGCAATTCACATCAACTTTACATTAAAATATAACCACACATATTTTCACTAAAATTCATTATGCATTATCTCATTTCTTTAAACAATATACAGTAAGTTAAAAAATGTATGTACTGAATTTGTATAAGTACTTGAGAATCTAATTACATGAAATACATTTGAATGAAATAATTGCTAAAATTATGCTGCAGTTTACGCTGAAGCACTGGGTAAAATGATTTTTATCACATAAAAAAAAAGTCCCTAATTTTCTTCTGCTCAAGAGCTTTTAGGGATTGTGAAAACAGAAACAGNATTTTTATCACATAAAAAAAAAGTCCCTAATTTTCTTCTGCTCAAGAGCTTTTAGGGATTGTGAAAACAGAAACAGCTCCAAATTTAAAACACTTTTCCAAACATACTCTGGAACTTCAGTAGCACCTTCAATGTAACTCTGTACAATTCCAAAACCATCCAGAGCTTCAACACACGTTGGCTTAGATTTCTTCTCACTCGTCCTCAACCTCTTCTATTTCCTCACTTTGTTTCTTCAACTGTTCAGCTGGCAAAATGTTGTCAACTGACACACGTGTCTGGAAGCTGCAGCAAGCAACTAGGTAGTGCATGGCAGCAAGTATTGATAGTTTGTAAGGCTGGCATCCTGGTTTCATTTTCAAAATAAGTTTGCACACCAGTCGTTTATGAAACCTTTGCTTCAACACCTTTATACTCCCTGGTCCATTGGCTGAAGAACTGATGTTGAGTTGGCAGGAAAAAAAAGAACTTTAATATTTGCAACCCATTTACTGTTGGGTGAGCAGGTAGTGGTCCACAAATAGCAAGATTTTCATGTTCTGACACCCCATTTTGGCATCAAGAGATTGCAATTACTGTTCAAAAATAGCACATGTCATCCAGGAAGATTTTTTATTTTCATACTTGCATGGTAACACTTTAATGTTTTTGAAACTCTTGGATTTTTTGGTTTCCCAATGACTAGAAATGACAGCTTCTCAGAGCCATTCACGTTGGCTCAGCCAATACAGTCAAGCATTATTTGCTTCGTTTTCCACCATGACATGCTTCTTCCTTAAAAGCAAAAGTTTTGCCTGGTAGTAGATTGAAAAACAAGCCAAATTCATCAGCATTAAAAATGTCTTTTGCTTGATATTCTGAGAGCAGGTTTGGCAACAATAATTTCTATGCATCAACATCATCTTGCCCCACACTTCCAGATTCGCCACTTACTGTTTTGTAAACAATATTAAATCAATTTTTTTATTGATCCAGCCAGTCATTGGATGCATGGAAGTCAATGTTAAGCCTAAGTGCTATTTGCTCTGCCTTTTCTCTTATTATCCCTCCATTCCAAGCAATATTTCGAGCCCTCTGTTTAAACAGGGTTCTTCAATGTCAAGAGTATTTTCTTTTCTTTAGTCATTTACTGTTCAGTTTACTTAATATTGTGCTCAAAGTGGAATTCGCATGTCCCAATTCCTTGGAAATTAACACGTGTGGCACAGAGGAATTAGAGTCNATATTGTGCTCAAAGTGGAATTCGCATGTCCCAATTCCTTGGAAATTAACACGTGTGGCACAGAGGAATTAGAGTCAACCTTTTCAATTGTGCAGAGTTTATATTTAATGGATAATGCTTTGCGTTTATTTTCATGACCGTTGCTCATTTTAAAAAGACGTATCTCAGCACATTTGCAACATAACACACACTTTTATTATCAGTCTTAAAAACAAGCAGCAGCAGTTACGGTAGACANTATTGTGCTCAAAGTGGAATTCGCATGTCCCAATTCCTTGGAAATTAACACGTGTGGCACAGAGGAATTAGAGTCGACCTTTTCAATTGTGCAGAGTTTATATTTAATGGATAATGCTTTGCGTTTATTTTCATGACCGTTGCTCATTTTAAAAAGACGCATCTCAGCACATTTGCAACATAACACACACTTTTATTATCAGTCTTAAAAACAAGCAGCAGCAGTTACGGTAGACACTGCTGTATAACACACTTTAATTCTGGGGTGTGCGCTACAAGGGGAAAAAATTCAAGGTGGAGCAGTGGTCGTAAACTGTCCAGAGATACTCGAGAATGATAATGTACAGCGGAACAGTATCCCTCCTTTCCCTTTTCTCTCAATACCCCCTCTTGCCTCCCTTTCCACTCATGTCTCACCACAAGTTACACGCTTAACTCCTGGCAATATAGCTCTCTCACACATTTCCATTTCCCCTCCCTTGGCTATCTGTTGCTGATCGATACTTCCACAAGCTTTCTTTGTTTTTATGCATGGAAGAGGGTTACAGCAGTTTAGAACTAGGTAGATGGGGAAAACACTTTTTTCGGGAGGAGTGTGCGACACTTTAGCACGTCACTGCGTAAAAGACAGCTGCCCACCCATCTGCTGGCATTCTTCTTTTAACTGCCTTCACACGGTAACATGTTTTCGCTTTTAGCACACGAGTTATGCGTCTCAACATTTACAAGGGATTCGCTGTATCCAACAAATTAACACATAACCTAAAATAAGTTTGGCAGGACCAAGGCTGGAACTCATTATAGAAGGGTTACATTATCAACGAGTTACACTGTATGGTATTTCCATACGAGCAAAATTATCAACTACACCAAAACAACACTCAATTAAAATTGCTTCTCTAAGAAGAGCCGCAAAACAATCCAGTCTCAAAAAAGACAATAAACTGTGAGATCCCCACCTCACCAATAAAATAAACAGAACTGTAACTACATTGCTGTAATGGCAATCAGCTATAGCATCATACATTTTATACTGAACAGAAGTTGTCAAGTCTTTAACTGCCTGCCATTGCACTCTTTGTTTGTAAACTTTTGCTTCACTGACAAAACAGCTGTGGTGGAGGGATACACTGTAGCCACCCTAATTTTATATAAGTCAAAATTTATTCAAGTTATATGAAATGGACTTCACATTTTGATTTTTGATCATTATTTTTTATTTTGAAATTAATTAAAACTCAGTATTCTNCATTTAGTAAACATTTTATTTTGAAATTAATTAAAACTCAGTATTCTAATAAAGATTTTTCTGAGCTATGGCTCTAAGAGTGAAATAAGCAGCTTGAAGCCTTTGTTTTTTACACTACAGAATTTTATCAAATATACATAGCATTTCCCCAAAGTCTTAGTAATTCCATTGCTCCTGTTTTAAATTTACTTTTCAAGTAAAAAACTAGCAGAAGGATAGGCTGTTGTGGTATTGATATTTTCCAGAGCCCAGCACTTGAGGGTCAATGTTGTTAATAGGTGTAGGGCAATACTGACCTCTTCTGCAGCCATTGATTACTTCTTTACATTTGGGTTCTGATGGCTTCCACATTTTTGAAAGACTCGTTTTCATCTTCAAGAGTGAAATTCAACAGACCGTTGAACTTTGTATGTATTTTATATTTAGATGTTTTCCACGTATTGTAAATAATTTTGAAACACAATGTTTTATGATGGCATTGCAATGTTTACACACTGCAAATTTTTGATCTTGATAGATGTATATAAATATGATTCTAAATGTCCAAGACATAATTATGTTGCACAATTCATGGAAAATAATGTTACATATTGAGATCGTAACCAACATACTAACCTTAGGTTGAGGAGGAACCGAACTTGTAACATGTGAATAACAGAAATTTTAACAATAAAGTTCAAAAAGGAAATTTTATTTGCAACCACTCTATGCTTTGTGTTTGCACTCTTAGCGAGTGTGTAAAACAGCAAAACAAGCCAGGAAGATAGCGGGTTGAGAAAAAGGGAGGGGGGGATGAGACACAAAGGCAGTCAAGTTCCAATTTGCTGCATTCATGCACAGTCATAAACATACAAAACAATTTGTACAGTTATGATCACAACACCATGTTGGTTATTTCATCGCTCTAGACAATTACCAAGGCCAGAGTTCATGGGTGCACGTAAAATGTCAAATGTGGTGGGGGAAAAAAAAAACCCAACCTTAGCATGTAAACAAAATCTTTAGTACATAAATCTGATTTTGTACACGACACAATTTGCACAGTGGGTGATCACAACAATACGTTGGTCATTTCACTGCTCTAGAACGAAAGACTATAGATCACAGGTGTACGTGAAATGTCAATGTCAAAAAACCTCAGTACATAAATCCGATTTTGATGGAAAATAACCTATACTGCATTTTTGCAGATGTGTATACCAGAGAGTCTAATGATATATTGTCATGATGTTAGTTTGGAATGGCAACTGCAAATAAAAAATTAAAATCTATATACACTGCNAGTCTAATGATATATTGTCATGATGTTAGTTTGGAATGGCAACTGCAAATAAAAAATTAAAATCTATATACACTGCTCAAAAAAATTTGAGGGACAGAATTTTGGTAGACTCTTGTATTTAACGAAGTAATGTATAAACTATAACAGTTCTTTTAGCCTTGTTCTGACATGCTTTCCAAAGATAAGTGAACTATGAAATCAACCGTCATAACTATTCCTTCTACCAAATAGTGAAACGTATTGTGTTAAGTTGAGGATCAATGTGAGGCAGTCTTACACAGACATCTAGTGTCTGTCAGTGATAAGCACATGTTTATACAGTTTGTGTACATTTCATCCGTCCAACGGAGGTGGAAACTGTATGTGCAGTCACACTGGTGTAGGATGGACTTCATGCAATGGCAGCCGACCATAATGTGGCTANGAGGTGGAAACTGTATGTGCAGTCACACTGGTGTAGGATGGACTTCATGCAATGGCAGCCGACCATAATGTGGCTAAATCTGTTGTAGGTACGGCCTGGAAATGATTCAAGAAGAGAGCAATGTACACTAGCAGACCAGGAAAGAATAGAAATCAGAAAACGTCATCCAGAGACTACAGATATGTGGTCAACTGTGCACTTCCGTGGCACAGTGCTACTACTCGGGACCATCAAAATGATCTGAGGGCAGCAACTGGTGCAAATGTCAGTTACTAAACAGTTTGCAACACACTTAGAGAAACAGGCTTGTGATCACAAAGCCCTCTTTTTTAAGGCCTGCAATTACACCTCACCAAAAGACAGATTGGCTGAGATTAGAGCAGACACATTGGAACTGGCAGCTCCGACAGTGGCACAATCCGCTGTTCACAGATAAATAGCACTTTCACCGAACGCAGTGTGATAAACATCTGTGGTTGTATTGACGCTAGGGAGAGCGATATACAGATGCAGCAGTCCAGGAATGGGACAAATTTGGCACTGGGTCTGTCATGGCGTGGAGTAGCATCACTGTTGACTGCCGCACAAACTTTGTGGTGTTCCAACACGGATTTAAGGCTGCCAGGTACATCAATGAAATTATACGTGATTTTATGTTGCGCCCATTGCAGTGGGGATAGGGCCCCAGTTTGTGCTGAAACAAGACAATGTGAGGATGCATACAGTAGCCGCCACCAGGACTGACATACAAGAACTCCTGTTTCAAACCATAGATTGGCTTGCTACCAGTCGTGACCTCAGTCCTCTTGTACACTTATGTGACAGCTAGGGCAAGTCCAACGTCCTAGGGCCATTCAGACATTTCAAGAACTTGCAGATGCTCTAATCGACGAATGGGAGAACATTCCAAACTGATCAGAAGTGTGCCTCGAAGGTGTGAGGTAGTCCCACAGGAAAATGGTGGCCACGGCAGATACTGAAGGGTTTCCTTATAGGAAAATGTGACATGAATGGGATGATTCCACTTTGGTTTAAGATATGGTGTTTCACTGTTTACAAAACTCGTGCAACACTATATGTGTTCCAAATCTTGTCCGTCTAATTGTTTTGAGCACTGTATGATCTGAGAAAATTAAGACTGCATGTTATCGCATCACACCTAACTGAATTTAGTAAAGAAAAACAATAGATTTCTTTACAATCTAAAGAAATACAAAAAGTACGCATATTTTGAGAGAACTATTAGGAAATGAACTGGTTCCTATTCATTGGTCTAGAATTAATGGAACTTTAATCCACAACCCCTCCCCCCCATTTCAATGTATTTTACAATTACCAAAAATGGTCTTTTAAGCCTAATGTTATATAACTTAGCTGTCTACCGTTTACCATTATAAGGTGATTAATTAAGAACCAAGTTACATGTCAAAATAAAAAAAGACAGACAAAATATTATGTTAAGACATATTTAATGCCACAAAATCACCTTACCAAACATAAAAAAATCCAAACAACTGCTGCAATACTATTTGGATAAATGAACAAACAGTAGAGTTCTCTGCAGGCCTCGCTGATATCAAAGATCAGAATCTCCGCTGGCAGGTAATTTCTATCAACCAACACAGTTGTTGCTAATAATACAATTTCTTTACAACAAACGGCCCATCTGTATGAACAGAATTTAGCAAAAATTATAGAACAACTACACTGGAAAAATGTTTATTTAGTTGACAAATTATAATTTTACAAAAAAAAAAAAAAAACTGAGTGACAATTTACACATAGAAATTTTTTTTCAGTTTTCTAGAAGGATGTAATATCCCAGTTTCCAGTAGTCCACAAAACACAACACAATGCAACAGTACACCAAGTTCAGCTGCATACTTTTTGATTGAAGGAGGAACAAAACTGCAGCAAAAGAAAGGAGCACGGCACTGTCACTGAAAACATCAGTAAAACTTACTACATCCCATTCCTCTCAAATATCGGCTGAAAAAAATGTAAAGCTTAATATGAAGTGTGGCAATTTTGCACAAAACAATTAAAGTGCCAGTTTCATTACTGTTTCAACCTATGAGTGTACAGGTTGAACTAGCCCAAAAGTAAATGCTAAACTGTAATTGATGCTAACTCTAGGAATTACCAACCTCAATCTGCACAGTAAAACTACTAAAAGTTTGATCGTACAATGTTTACAACATACTTAAAAAATTAGCCATTTTGTTTTGCCTTGTTCAAAGAATAACTGGATTTATATGCATGTCCACGTCATTAACACTTGGCCGGTGCTAAAAATACATAGAAAATAATGATCAATACACAGGAATGTTTGTCTGAGGGGACAACACCTCGCAGCACACGGAGGAGAGGGTGCCCTCTCAAAATAGTCCCCAGCCGCCCGTCTGCTCCTGGTACACCTCAATCACATCGTCATTCTCCATCTCCAGCTGTTTGGGCGTCTCCTCATCATTTATTCGCCTTCCATCGAACAAGAACCTGAGAGAGTTGACAGGCACTCCCTGCAAACAAACACCCATTAGTCACTCTACCCTGCAATTTAATTATTGAGCTTGCCTTAGTAAATAAACTTGGAAGATAAGAGATATGCAGCAGTTACTTCTGTGTGATTTAATCTATCAGTAAACATATTATGTAATGTGATAATTAAACATTTTGAAGAATGGAATGAAACATTATGGCGTAATCGAAGATTTATGTAATTTTTATACCGATTGTTCATGAACAAATGATAATAAACATCAGAGTGGGGTAGATAAGTATAATGGAGCATATTTCATCAAGGACTCTAGTGGTCTAACGTCCATAGTTAATCTGCTAATGGCAGTGGCAATGTGCAGGAGCACGTATGCAACCTTGTGTACGTGCCATTGTAACCAGCCTGTGTGCACGGTTGCAGTCTAGGAGGTGCTATTTATCTACAGTTCTTGCACGACGTGTTACCGGAATACTAGAAGGAAGTTCCTTTAGATGCTAGTGAGGCAATGTAGTTTCAGCAGAACAGGGCCCTGCCTCATTTCACCATTACAGCTCACCGGCACCTCGACGTGCACTTCCCGAACCGGTGGATAAGTGAGGGAAGCCCCATAGCATGGCCAACACGCTCACCTGACATCACACCACCGACTTCTGGCTACGGGGACACATCAAATCGATGGTGTATGCCACACCACTTGACACACGGGATGAGCTCATTACGCCGGACACCTTTGCACATGTGTGTCGCAACATGCTTCGGCGCTGCACCACCTGTGTGTACGACGGTGGCAACAGACAATCTGTCCCCATGTCTTCAGCCCAAATGTGTAAACAAAGTGTTATTTCATTGCACTGCCTGTAGCCTAGTTATTGTGATTGCCTACCTGACCCTGAACATTGCCACTGCCATTAATTAGCAGGTTAACTATGGATGGTAAGACTATTGGTTCGTTGATGAAATATACTACACTTGTTATCTACCGCACTCTAGTTTATTATCATTTGTTCGTGAACATCCGGTGCTACATGACAGACTGAAATCAAAACAATCTGCATGTCATTTGTGAAGACTATAAATATAAAAATACACTGGAATATGTTAAGTTACATATTCACAAGCAATACAGCCCATCTAAAGTGGAAGTTAATTTAAACAGACATTTTTACCAGCACACATTATGGAAGGCATGTTTATGTATGACAATATTGTTAACTATATTATGACTCAAAATACATTATATATACAAAAGTTAACCAACTACTTGAAAATTATATTTAACATGACAATATCAAAAACTTAACATTAATGAGAGTTTTAAAAGCAAAAAACAAATTCTAAAGCATTCCATGTAACAAACAAATAAAATTCCAGTTTAGTGAATGCATCAAGAAAATAATTGTACTATGAAATGTTAATTAAGAAGCAACATACTAAGTTTTAATACAGGCTACAAAACAGACTTCGCTGATAAAACCAGTGACCATGGAAATGAACCAGACTGGAAGTTAAATCAGGTGCAGATTGTCCTCAAAGTTTTTTTTACTCTTTAAGGGGACCATCTATCTGGAGCTGTTTTCCATGTTTGAGGCAGAAAAGCAAGGGAGTGACAAGGACAAAGACTGCCACGCACATTAAGTGCACCATTGCCACTTTCCACAAGGCTCTAAACTGGTGTGCTGTGTTCTCGTACCTATAGGACTAAGCAGTGGCTATAATTTTTTGGTGGAAAGTCTGTTGTAAAGATTAATGGAGGGCCCTGTATAGTTTTTTAGGAATACAAAAAAAATATTTTTAATTGTAATAGCCTGAAAATGTAGTTTTGGGCCACATTGATGAGTTTCGAAAGAGTGCTTGCAATAAATGTGATCTGTTGAAATGCATATTCAACCCTAAACTGGAAGTGTTATTTCTTTTTGTGTGCAAACAGATTGCACACACACAAGTTTTATAGAGTAATTACCAAAATTGTCAAAAAATTATGAATTGTTGCATATGAAAGAAGAACACACATTTTGTGACACTGTACAACATTTTGCTAGAATTTACTTATTTAAATGTTAAAAAAAAAANTGAAAGAAGAACACACATTTTGTGACACTGTACAACATTTTGCTAGAATTTACTTATTTAAATGTTAAAAAAAAAAACCAGATAAGAGGATATATTTTTTAATCTAAATTTAAGCATATTTTCATTTTGGATGCTTCATAAAGNAAAAAAAAAACCAGATAAGAGGATATATTTTTTAATCTAAATTTAAGCATATTTTCATTTTGGATGCTTCATAAAGTACATTTTGCAAGAAAATCAAGTAAGGCAATCTATAAAGTAGGCAATTTTAAAATCAACATTTGGAAAATATAAAAATAAAATTACAGTCCATTACTACATACAATTCAACATTAATAATGATTGCCTTAGAGACTGTCAAGTTGGCAGTGGCGTTTATATTGACATAACATAATTAGGTTTCTAACTATTAAAAAATTAACATTAGATACACAAGCGGAGACAAAATATACAGTCCATTGTTTTGATTTTGTCCCCTTTCTAACGTTCAACTTAGGTAACTCTCCAACAGATGGCAAGAGCTGCTCACATCGCAGCTAACTTTTGTTTTGCCTACCGTATTCGAAAACTCGCTCACTGTTTAGTAAACACAAGATTTAAAAAACCCACATATTGAAATATTAAAAACTATGTCTCCAAAAATCACTGAAAATTACAGTCTTCACCGAATTGTTACATTTTACAATGGCCTGTCTTTTTTGTATTTTGTGTCAACTTCAGGCCACGAGAAAGCTACCTAACATTCCTCTCAACTTTGGACAGTCGAAAAGCAGGAGACTTTCCCATTCTGTATGAAATACAAAGTATGAGAGCAAGGGGAGTACAAGATATGAATCACATTTAACACACATTTTTCAATATTTTGTTAAACATTTTAAAATTGTATTTTGTTGTATCTTGCCCTGTGATACAATTGTTATAACGTAAAATATTTTATATTACAGAAATTAAAAAAAAATTGTTGATAAATTTAACTCTCTTCAGCAGCCAAATGTATGAGATGACAAGGCTAGCCAATCACAAACAAATAGTGCAGATCTTTTCTTAAGTCCCTGTTTTCGCTATTTCCATTGCAGAAGTTTGTAACGTGGCCGCCAATGTGGGGGTTATCGTCACACACGACGCGGCGACGTCTGCACTGACCTGCCCACACTGGCGACTGACCCGAAGTAACTGCTTCCGACGACTGACGAAAAACTGCCGCTGAAGTGAGACTGCTCGAAGGGCGACAGACAGACGCCTCTTTTGTGCTGCCTATCGCCCCCTCTCCTGAGATAAGGGCCTGGCCACGCACGCTCTCAACACGTTATCGACACTACGCCGCAGGAACTATTCTTGCGCTGTCAACATAAACGAACCTCTTGTACAACAACACTGCGCCGGAGGAACTAAAACTTGCAGACGTCGCCTGAAAATCTAATTAATGCTGACGCTTACCAAAACTCCAAAGTTCGAAACGAAAACTGTAACCGTCCACCTTATAAACATAAAACGGCAAACGTCTGCCGGATAAGCAAACTATCGCGGGAAACGAGCCACCGCGGCTTTAAACTTGAAAACCCGATAAAATTATTACGAAGCTTTCCAAAGCTTCATACACACAAAAGAATTTTACACCTGTGTCCCAAAAAATTAACAATATTGCATCATTACAAGTTTTTGTGCAAGTGCAGGCATAACCATATTTTCTTAGCAACTTCTAGGTCCGGAAACTTTTTTTTAAAACAGAAAACCTGCATGATTATTATAACTGACAGGTAAATTGTGTTCTAAAATTAAATACGTAAACAAACATACTGCTTTTAGGCTCATTATATTCTGAGCCTGTCTATAGTCGATCAAAAATGGTTGCAATTTGGTATTTTAGCAAGTTTTGTTACATACCAAGAACTAAGCATAAGTAGTCCATAGCTGCCAAATTTTGAAAAATAAAAACGGTACAATTTTCTAGATATAAATAATTTTTGCATATAATGGGTACAGAACCTACAAATAATCCATAACATAACACTTTGGTCAAAATTTAGAATTCAACGATATTTACTTACTTACCTTATTAATCAAGTTTTTTAACTTAAACAAAACCCACAAAACATAATTTTGTTCATAGCACTTTCGACCACCAGATATAGCCAACAGTATGCTGTTAAGAACTTTGTCTGACACAGTAGACCCAAAAGCAGCTGAATTTTTTTTTTTTTAACAGAATTGAACACTCTTTCACATTCTGCATTGCTGTGGGGTATTACTAATATTGACAACATGACGTATTCAATTCTGTTATATTTCAGACCTCCAAAGGCTTTCAATTTTGCCTACTACTGACCACTGACTATCTATACTTTCTGCAGAATCCACCCGTAGTGAACAGAACGTATCTTGGGCGGTCAAGTGATTCTGCCAACGTTTCCTTCCTGAGGAGTATTGAAGGAAACCTGCCCACAAAATGTTTTACAGATGAAAATAAAGCGCTTTCAATATTCTTTAAATCAGTTACTTCTGCATGCTTCAATGCATCATTATTTAAGGAAAACTTGAAAACTATGTAATCAGAAGATAATTTCAAAAAATTTCTCACTGATGCATAGAACGATTTTATCTGCACGTTTCAATCCATCCATTAATTCGGCAGCACTATTACCAACAACGAGATCATTATCAGCTTTCTAGTTTGCAGTAACATTGTACTTGATGTCAAGAACAGGCACTTACCTAATTACTCACAAATTTAAGATGCAATTCCTTGAGAACTTCAAGTCACAAGTTCCTCAGTACATGTATATGGTGGAACTTTTGACTGTAAAACAACACTGACCTTTTCAAAAACTGGTAATGACGTAACAGAAAATAGCTTTGCCTATACTGCAGTCAGAAACAAACACTTGCTCCAGATGTGACCACCTTGTAATGACGCAGTATTCTTAATTTTCGGGACCGGGACAAGTGTTTCATTTTTCTTTAGCTTTGGTAAGCTTTGTAATATTTTTATCGGTATTCAAAATTAAAGCCATGATGGCTCGTTTCCCGTGATAGTTTGTTTATTGGGCATAAGTTTGCTGTTTTACGTTTATCAGGAGTCCGGTTGTCATTTCGTTTTGAACGTCGTAGTTTTCAGTTTTTGTTAAGCGTCAGCATTATTTAGAAACTTTCAAACTGCATCAACAAGGTTTATACGAGAAGTTTGTTTATCTGCATGTTGACGGCGCAGTTTTAGTTCTTACAACGCAGTTTTGATAACGTGTCAGTTTCGATAACGTGTGGAGAGCGTGCGTGGCCAGGCCCTTATCTCAGTAGAGGAAAGACGCTACATATTAATTATAGAAATACTTGATTAAATTGCTTTCGTTCTCCAAGGCATCGTAATATTGTATCAGGATTCGAATTTCTTGCAGTGGTAGTTCGTTTATCATGGTAGTTATATTTATCGGGCATATGTTTGCAGTTTCAGGAAATTTTAGTTTTTGTTACGCGTCAGCATTAGTAAATAGAAGCTTTCCTAACTGCAGTCAACAGTTTTTGTTTTAGGTTTGATTATTTTTTACAAATGACGCAATTTGGATGGCTACCCAGTTTGGCTGGCGTGGGGAAGGGATGCTGGCCCATGCCATGCCCTTATTTGGTTATGTTTTGATACCCTGGGGCGAGGAGGGGGAATAGACACGCAGCAACGCAACCCCTAATCTTTTTTCACTTCAATACTTCTTGGCTTATACTTATAATTCTATCAAATTATTTCATCCAGTGTGGGAGGTCGATAGGGTGCCAGGAGGGAACTGACGTCCCCCCTGCCTTCGTAAGTTCTTCTTGCGATGCAAGTTTTCATGATGTGAATAAACTACTGTGGCGCTGCTCTCTACTTGTTTGTCTGTGAAACTCTTTGTAACTCTGCATTCAGACAATTGTATGTGAACTATTTCATTGTAATGGTAAATAAAATTACATAGTAATGAACAAAAACTGCACTTTATTTTATATTTGTTTGGCGCCTTTAACGTTTCATGTTTCTACCGGTTGAGCTAACGGAGCTGTAATTTCCGTCATCCCAGATGCTGCGACGTTACAAAATGGCGGCCAACAAGGGGCAATGTTACAAACATGGCTGCTCAGCCGCGGGGCGAATAACCGGATGACTCGGTGTACGCCAAACACCACAGCAGCACTTCAGAAGTTACCGCAGTTCCAGTTAACAACGCAGTTCCAGGTACCAGACAACTGATTCCCCAGCAGCAGCAGTGTAACACAGTAAGAATTCATTACATCAATCCACGCCAGGGAAATCGTCAGTCAAGCCAACAAACTAAGTAATGTAGTCATTTGTTGAATTAATGTCAAGGTTAGGTATTGTGTAAATTTTTATAAATAGGTTATGCAATGACACAGAAATTGAGTAAAAATCGATAAAGAAATAGCCGATAGAAATTCAATAAGAAATAAAGTAGCTATTGGAAATGTCCCACAATCTTCACAGGAAACGAATAGTCAGACAGAAATGTACAATATTATGCTGTCTTTACAGAAACGAGTACAGGAGGTTAAACATGAAATAGGACAAGAAATTAGGCGACAAGCAGAAAAGAGTGACAAACTGGGGGGTACAAATGACACTTCACTGTGAAAATAGGATACAGGAAACTAAAGAACAGATAGAACAGTTGGGCATTACTTTTAAAAAAACACAAGAATTAGAGGAAGTTCACAGAAAATAAACAGTCTGTCGTAGTTCTGCAAACGCAGGTAAATGAAATTGGTAGTCTAATTACCAGACTAGAAAATGATAACAGACAAGTAAAGGAAACAACTGTAACCCAACAGGAGATGAAAGAATTTCAGGGAAATCTACGAAAGGAATTCCAAAATATTGATATAAACTTTCAAACCAGTAAACCCATAAAACCAATACATCAAGGAATTAGAACAGCAGTTGGAAGAAAGGTTAGAGACAGTCAAAGCGCAGATAACTGAAGAAATTTTACCAGTATACAATGTGGTTCCTAGATTTTATGGCAATGAGAGGGGTGTGCATGCAATACAGTTCATTCAAAAATGTGATAGGGCTATAAAGCAGCTGGCATGTTCTGAGGAACAAACTAAATAGGTTTGTCTCTTGATTACAGGCTGCAGCAAAGCCCTGGGCTACTAATCTTGAACTGTGGAACAAATATGCAGATGTTCGAGCAGCCTTTTTGCAGAAATACTGGAGCACATTGCAACAGGATGAATTCTTGCAAAATTTATTTACAGGAAGGTACTCACAGTGGGTAGACCCCATGGCAGAGTATTTGCAAAACCTTCACCTCCAGGCCAAATTTCTGGATTTTCCAATAGCATAGGAAAGGTTTCTTACATACATAGTACACCATTTCCCTGCAAGGATACAGGGTGGCATTATAGGGTCTCGTGCTGCAAAAATCGATGAAGTGTTCACATTTCTGGAGGCTTTTGACAGGCGCGATGAATTGGAAAGTAGATATAGTTACAGGAATGATGAGCACAAACAGTATCAGGATAGGAATGATAAACGGGGACAGGAAACAGTTGTACAGGAGCTAGGAGCCCAGGAAAACCAAAATAAGCCTGGTGGAAATAATTATCATCACTGGGGTAATGGGAGGTACCAAAATAATTACAATGGGAAGTCAGAAACAAATACGTAGGATGAAATTGGGGAAATAACAGGAACTACAGAGGTACTGGATCAGGTCAAAGGGAAGGTGAAACTCGGGAGCAGATTCCAATGTCAGTCCCCAACCATCACCTTCAGCACAGCATTTAAACAAATTGGAGGGGAGGGTCACTGCCCAGAGCCTACCCCTACAATAGTAGCGTGGGCAGAAAATAGTTGCAAGACACAAATTTCGGTTTTATATACTCAAAATTTCATTAAATCAGGGTCAGAATTAATAGGAACAGAATGGGAACAGGAAAATGATGGTCAAAATAATGGATGTCCAGTGATAACAGGGACAGTCGCAGGGAAAGGGCAGATATTGTTACCCATACTATTTGATTCTGGAAGCGAAGTCACTGCTGTCAGAACAATGTGAAAACACTATTAAAGAAATTATGAGGTCAGATTTACCTAGTATTGCAGTTTCAAATGTAACTATAGTGGGAGCAACAAGGGTCAGAAATAAAAATGTAAAGAAACAAGTAATGATAGAAATAACATTTGGACAACAGTGTTTTTGGACAAGTTTTTGGTGGTAAAGGGACTGAGTATTGAGGCAGTAATAGGGTCTGATTGGTTGAGACAATATCAAGCTATTATAAACTATGCAAATAAAACAATACAACTAATGGGGGGTGGAACAGTAATTCCATTTTGTGAAGAACAGGGGGGTTGAAAACCATTACAGTTTAAGGATAATTGATAACAGAAGAGACAAAACAAGATGACACTATCAATAATAAGTTTCAGTATATTAAAGCAGGTAGGGGAATTACCTCAGACATGGCAAATACAATCAATAATGTTCTATAATAAAAAAAACAAAAAAAAAATATATATATCCAGGATTAAACAAAAGGTATGAATGTGAGTTAGTAGTAAAAGAACACAAACCTTTTGCAATTAAGCCATACCCAGTACCATATGCAGTCCTACTTACAGTAAACAAAGAAACGCAGAGAATGGTAGAGTGTCAAATAATCAAAAGACATACTTCAGAGTACTCAAACCCTTTAGTTGTAGCCAGGAAAAAAGATGGGAATGTGAGGCTTTGCTTAGATGCAAGAAAATTAAATACTATTTTAGTACCAGACAGGGAGGCACCTGCACCCATGGGGGAATCATTACAAAAATTTGAAGGCTGTCAATATTTTTATAAAATTGACGGGGTTGCTTCTTATTGGCGAATTCCCTTAAAGGAAGAGAGTATGAAGTATACTGCATTTAAAAAACAAGGAACACCATATTGTTTTACACGCCTTCCATTTGGGTTAAATGTTTCAGTAAGTCATTTCATAAAAGGATTAGAATTTGCAACTGTGTATGTAGATGATATACTGATTGCTTCTAGAGAGTTTAAAGAACATTGTTTACAGTAACAAATGGTTCTTAAGAAACTAAATGAAGGGAGATAAACAGTTAATTTGGATAAGTCAGAATTTCTAAAGGAAGAAATTCATTTTTTAGGAAATGATTTAACTCCACAGGGAATAAATAAAGGTTTATCCAGAAAAAATTAAGGCTATTTTAAATTACCCAATAGCTTCAAATAGGAAACCACTTGAGCGATTGATAGGATTTTTTAACTTTTTCAGAAGCTACATAGCAAACTTTAGTGCAATTTGTTCGCCATTACGAGAACTAATGCAGAAAGGAAAGACATGGGTTTGGGGAATAGAGCAACAACAGGCTTTGGAGAAATTGAAAGAAAAGTTAGTATCATCTGTTATCTTACATCACCCTAGGTTAAACCAGAAATTTTATATTGCTTGTGATGCTTCAGATAAGGCCGTAGGAGCAATAATTTTTCCAGTACGAGGGTAATGAACAGAAACCAATANATTGCTTGTGATGCTTCAGATAAGGCCGTAGGAGCAATAATTTTTCCAGTACGAGGGTAATGAACAGAAACCAATAGCTTTTGCTAGCAGAGCTCTAAAACACACAAGAGTTAAACTATACTGTAACGGAAAAGGAATTGCTTAGTTTAGTTTTTGCGACATCAAAATTTAGAACATACATTTTTGGTACACCGACCGAAGTTCAAACTGACTTTATAGGGTCATGGAAGTTGTTGCATGGAAGGATAACTAGGTGGATTATGGCATTACAGCAATATGATGTGAATATACAGTATGTACCAGGAAAAACACAAAGTAGTAGCAGATGCATTATCCAGGTGCCAGGGGGAGGATAGAACTTTGGAGAAAGAGTTTTTTCTTAGGGCATTTAAAAAACAAGTAGCATTATACCATGGATTGGTAGGTCAATTGAACCAGGAAATAATTAGAGATGCAAAACATGCAAAAGTTTTGGAGGAAGTAAAGTCAGGAAATTGCAGGAAAGTAATATCACACTTATTTGTAATCTGAAATGGAATCCTATTTAGAACAAAGAAATAGGGGAAAAGCAATGGGTGTTGTGTATACCTGATAATTTGTCAGATGAGATATGTGTAAAGGCACATGTAGAATGTGGCCATTTTGGAATTGCAAAACAGTTACATTTATTCAAGAGTTTTGTTGCGTAAGAAATATTTATCGCAGAGTAGCTAAGAGTATCAAAGAATGTCTCTTGTGTGCTCAAACATAGGTGCCGAACCTTAGTTATGGGACTATGCAACATGTCTGTAACGTTCCACCGCCTGGGTTGGCGTGGGCCGGCATCCCTTTCCCACGCCAGCCGAACTGTGTCGTCAGTAAAAGATAATCAAAGCTTCCATAACAAAAACTGTCGATGCAGTTCAAAAAAGCTTCTATCGACAAATGCTGATGCTAATAAAGCTAAAATTTCCTGAAACGGCAAACGTATGCCAGATGAACAAACTACCACGGCTTTAATTTCAAATATTGCTTTTGATATAGATGATATGCTGCTCTTTCCTTCCTTACACGCCAGTCGCACTGTGTATTGCCCAACATCACACACTCTTTATCTGTCAATTTGTTTAAAATTTATACTTTCGTGAAATTTTTTTTGATAGTAACAAAAGAATGAACTCTAAAGACTATAAGTCGACTTAGTTAACCATTTCTCTTTAACATAAAGATTTACTTGGCACTATAATTACAACAAAAATGTTACATGCAAGGAAAAGAAAAACAATGAGGATCGTTCAAAGCCAGCCATGGTACTGGCCATTTGGACTACAGGCTAGACCACAAACACGAATACTGTGTGTGAAGTGAGGCAGCCGTTGTTCTACACATTATATGTATGTGCCGACTAAGCACGAGCCAAGACTTTGTTAACATCTGCTTATAAAGCAAGGCGACAACATTTAGATATACCTGGGCCATTCCATGTCATTTCAACAAACAGTGTTGCTCCATGATTTTTTAAAGAATATATTTATTGGAAACATCTTTTTAGTGTCTGAAACCAGTAACAGAAAAAAATGTCACCCACTCCTTTAGCTTATTTTTAGTGAATGACGTGCAGTGATTTTAGAATTTTAGGCATTCATTCCAAATGCTCTACTTACTGTGAATTTTGTTCAAATTGTATGAAACAAAAACCATTTTGCTCATCACAGTGTGCTCTTAAATGTTGGGTCATAACGCCTGTTCTTAGTGTATTTGGTTGTAAAGTTTCTGTAGTAAGTTGAGACAAAAAATATTTTTTCCCGATTTTCNAACGCCTGTTCTTAGTGTATTTGGTTGTAAAGTTTCTGTAGTAAGTTGAGACAAAAAATATTTTTTCCCGATTTTCAGAAAGAGTGTGGACACACAGAGAAGTATTTTTATGCTGTAACAGATGTATGAACTGTTAATTATAGGAATGGATTNAGAAAGAGTGTGGACACACAGAGAAGTATTTTTATGCTGTAACAGATGTATGAACTGTTAATTATAGGAATGGATTCAAGATTTAAAATATTCAATTGCAAAGTATGACAGTTAGGGGTAAAATTACCACAGGTAAAGAATGTTTAGTTAAATTAAATATTTGTCATAAGGGTATGACAAAATTTCTGCTGCATGTACAAATAGTGAGATAACAAATGACAACATAGCATTTCTAAACAAGATGCTTAGTCAGGTCTCATTCTGAATCAACCAACTTGTAGGACAATGCAACACTTATCAGTTGGGCAAGCACAGTCGTTAGTTGCAGTCAATGTAGAGTACAACAATGCAGTGCTGTTGGTGTTTGTGCCAAAGAAGATTGTCGTAAGGAAAGTTAAAAAGCTGTGTCAGTAACTTTGAAACGGTTAAGTGATCACAATAATGAGAACAAGCAATTTTAAGTCTTGGATTAAGGATTCAAACAATCTGAGTATCATGAGAAAAATTATCTACATAAGAACTGTTATTTCTTTGGACAAAATTGCTGTGATCCATTAAAATTTCACAAGAAAGTGATAACCAAGGGCCAGGCAAAAAAAAAAAAAAAACCTTTATGACACGATTGCTTTGTGTACATTTTTTATATTGGGCAGAAGTCAATTTTATACTTTGTGATGACAACACAACTCAAAATATCTTATTTCGTGATGTCAATTTCAGTTTCATGTTAAATAGAATTCCTTTTCTTAGGAGAGTCCTACAAACCAGAAAATTAAGCAACTCAATATTTTTTCATAAACTACCCGGACCCTTTTGTACTTTACAGTACTTGAAAAATAACATTATGGTTTGCTAAAGTTTATTCAAATTTAGGATAGATTTGTGGGAAAGGCTTATGTTTTAATAAGATACCTGATGGTGACAAGTACACACAATATCAGAGACGAGATATGCAAGCCAACTGAGGAAATAGTACATAATACCAATGTTGCTTGTAAAGCCTTAGACTTTGTTTTGGAAATAAATGTTTCCTAAGGCATGGAAGGTGTGGATAAAGCATCTGTGTGGATGTATAATGAAAAAAGTAGTGATAAGTTGAGTGTAACTTGCAAAATTTATAGGAAGGTACTCAAAACTACGTTTGGCAACACATTGAGTCTGCAGAGGCATCTTCCTTAGCATCTGGCAATAAAAAATGAATGGGACAAGATTCAAAAACTTAACGCATTGCAGTCAAGCACACACACAAAACTAAACATTTTTCATATGGGTAAAAGGCTAAAAATGTTTTTTATTATAAAATGGGTAATTATCCAGAATAGCTGCTTTTCAGTAACCCCTCCGAAAAGTGACATATTTCCACTCTACTAATTACGCAGAACACAATACAGTAATACCCCGCTTTACGCGACCCCGTTATGCGCGGTTTCACTATAACACAAATTTCAAATTTCGTGCTCAAATGCCTCTCATTACGTGAAAGAGTGCGTATAAACATAATGTAGTAATCAACTTCTCTATGGTGGCGGGAATCCCCGCTTCCTCTGAACATTCTGTTTGAAGAATTGGGAATTCCCCGTCCTTCGACTTTGTTCTATGGGGATTCCCTCGTTCGTTTCGTTTGTTCCGTCATGTTTTAACATTTATTGGAGATATGTCATAATTTAACGCTACGTCAAAAATGCCGCCTGTAAAGAAAAGAGCGTAAAAGCGTAACTTTGGAATTGAAGATGNTTTATGACACGATTGCTTTGTGTACATTTTTTATATTGGGCAGAAGTCAATTTTATACTTTGTGATGACAACACACCTCAAAATATCTTATTTCGTGATGTCAATTTCAGTTTCATGTTAAATAGAATTCCTTTTCTTAGGCGAGTCCTACAAACCAGAAAATTAAGCAACTCAATATTTTTTCATAAACTACCCGGACCCTTTTGTACTTTACAGTACTTGAAAAATAACATTATGGTTTGCTAAAGTTTATTCAAATTTAGGGTAGATTTGTGGGAAAGGCTTATGTTTTAATAAGATACCTGATGGTGACAAGTACACACAATATCAGAGACGAGATATACAAGCCAACTGAGGAAATAGTACATAATGCCAATGTTGCTTGTAAAGCCTTAGACTTTGTTTTGGAAATAAATGTTTCCTAAGGCATGGAAAGTGTGGATAAAGCATCTGTGTGGATGTATAATGAAAAAAGTAGTGATAAGTTGAGTGGAACTTGCAAAATTTATAGGAAGGTACTCAAAACTACGTTTGGCAACACATTGAGTCTGCAGAGGCATCTTCCTTAGCATCCGGCAATAAAAAATGAATGGGACAAGATTCAAAAACTTAACGCATTGCAGTCAAGCACACACACAAAACTAAACATTTTTCATATGGTTAAAAGGCTAAAAATGTTTTTTATTATAAAATGGGTAATTATCCAGAATAGCTGTTTTCAGTAACCCCTCCGAAAAGTGACATATTTCCACTCTACTAATTACGCAGAACACAATACAGTAATACCCCGCTTTACGCGACCCCGTTATGCGCGGTTTCACTATAACGCAAATTTCAAATTTCGTGCTCAAATGCCTCTCATTACGCGAAAGAGTGCGTATAAACATAATGTAGTCATCAACTTCTCTATGGTTGCGGGAATCCCAGCTTCCTCTGAACATTCTGTTTGAAGAATTGGGAATTCCCCGTCCTTCGACTTTGTTCTATGGGGATTCCCTCGTTCGTTTCGTTTGTTCCGTCATGTTTAGTTCGGCTGGCAGTCGTGTTTTAACATTTATTGGAGATATGTCATAATTTAACGCTACGTCAAAAATGCCGCCTGTA